>CM053977.1:20085417-20405174 GCA_028641955.1 Protonibea diacanthus | reverse complement strand
TGTCCTAGAAATACACAAATAACTTCATCCATTTGTGTGTGTGGGTGTATTTATTGCCCTTGTAAACTCTGCTATGCTACATCAGTGCTGTGTGTCTCACCGAGCCCATGCAGGAGTCCGTTACATCCACCCAAACAGAGTCTGCTACCACTTCGTTATCATTTGTATGGAAGTAGGCTATGATGCGGAACGATGGCAGCATTTCTTTGGTTATGGGAACTATCAGGGAAATCAGTACTTGGCCTTTTGTCTTGTATCGTTCACTTTTCACCAGCTGACCTTTGCTCACTATCTGTGGACACAGATTTATACATTAGCACTGATCCAACATGTGTGTATATACTACACAATCTGTGGCATGCAACAAAAATAGTTCTACATGTGTACACGTCTCACCAGGTATGTGATGTCATTGTTTTGATTTTGCTGCCTGAGGTTAAGGTTAATTTTCAGGTTGTCTCCTAATTCCAGCTCGGCTGTATCCACACCTGTAAAAATGACATGTTGCAATGAGAGCTGGACACTGAAAAGATCTTGTGCATGGTCCCTACACTACTTTGCCACACTACTTTTTTACCATCTGATATTATTTCAGGATGTTCCTCACCTATGTGTATGTAGTTGTTGCTTTTGGTCTTATATGGGAGAGCTTCCATGGTGGCTGTTGCTTGCCTTTCACGTGTAATACGGGGATCATTGGTCTTGGCCTGCAATTAAAGACACACACAGTTAAATATAAAAAAAGTCTTAATTCTATACTATGATATCAAGGTATTACTTGGTACAGCTTAGCCTAACACCACACAATCTCAAAACAAATATACATACAGCACTGCCATGAACTGACAAGGATTTCCACATAATAGCTTGACATATTAAAACAAAATGCTATCCATTACTGACAAATGCAAATTTTTTGCATCTTTATATTCGACACTGTTTCATTTCAGTACTTACTAAATGTTAGTTCGTTGAGCAAGGTAAAAAGTGAGTGTTTTTTTAATAATTATTTATGAAAGGCACTTTAATATCCAATAACCACCACTGCAACCCAACAACAGTTAATAACAGTACTGACTCAGTTTGTCACATATAAACATACACATAATTATACATCACATCATCAATTACTTGTACAATACACGTACAATATTCACTCTCTTTTTAGCTCTGTTTTGGTATACACTGACTGTTAAAGATACCTTTCTCTTTAACTTGCAGATACTCACATATAGTAAATGAGCAGCAGAGTTGTGATGGCTCTGCTTGATTTTAACAAGTGATTGTCAAAATGGCAATTAATGTAAATTTAGGCTTCCATATGCCAGATGGACTATAGAGCTATATGCAAGAACAGGTACAAAAAAATCACAGCCTTACGGTGATTGCCAGTCTGTTAGTCCCAGCTTCTGTATTGATGGTAAGCCTTGCCATGCCATTGGCTGCAGTGAAGCCTTCCACCTGGCCTGGATCAACCACTACTGCAACACCTTGTGCAGGAGAGTCATCAGGATTCACAACTTCAACCTGCCATCAAAGACACAAACAGATGAACTACCAGAAACATTGCACTAATGATTGTATTGTTTTAGTTATTGAGGGAGTATTAAAAAGCATGTGATTTTTAAGATTATTATTAATGTATATACTTCAGTACGTCATTTGTACTTTACCGCAACATCGAAGGACATTCCTGGTTTGTAGTATTTGGGTGTTCTCTTAAAGTGGATGGTGTACGGTGATGTGACAATCTGGATATTTCTCAACTCTGCCTCCACCATTTCACTACCTGTTGGTTGATGCAGACACACACACATTCACACACAAACTAATTACAGTGTTGTTGTTTTTTACATGTTTGCTTTCTTTTTCATTAACTGTTACAGAAAAAAATAACCAACCAATATCATAACTAGTAGCTCTATCTTCTTTTTTTCCTCTTGTTTTTGACACTAATATTACTGATAGTTACTTTGGAGCTGCTCAATAGGTATGAATTACACATACTAAACAGGTAATAAGCACACATTCACTCTCTTACCGCTCTCTGTCAGCACACTGACAGCTACAAATATGGAACCTCCGACTAGTTCCTGGATGTTTGGAAAGGTTTGTGTGATGTGCTCTCTCTTCAGAGTGGCGACTCCAGCACCTGTCTGGACCTTAAGTGACATAATACAAAAATGCACCTTAAAATACACTGTAATAGTACAATAATACAACAGTTGGAAGTATTTTACTCAATGTGTAAATTCCTATGTGAGCCTGCATTTCATCCTGAATTAATATCTGTAGATAGTGATGTAATAATTTAATTTGATTAACTGCACAAAACTAAACAACAGGAGAGTCCATATTGTGTGTGTCTATCTATCTATATATACATAGAGAAAGAGATAGAGAGAGATACAGTATATAGATAGATACAGTATAGATATATAGATATAGATATAGACAGAAAAACAGTAACGGAGTAAATAAGCACTCACCGGCACTCTCTGAAGAGAACTCGGAAAGCTCTTTTTCTGACTGTCTTTCAGAACCCCAAATACAACGAAAGCCGTCCCATCCACCTCTTTACCAAATAGATATCTAAACCCACAAGAAAAGAACATGTTTAAGCCCACAATGAAGTAAATCAGGGAGCAATGTAGTCAAGACTGGGACCAAGTCATGACCAAGACAGAGCGAGACCAAGCCAAGAGCAAGACGCTGGCCAAGGCACTATACAGCCTGTTGAGTTAACAAATACTGTATGTAGCTAATACTAATCAGATCTGCTCCCATAGTCCCAGCCACCCCAGTAAGTGTTGCCTTTGTGACATTACATACTGATGTTTTCTTCTGGATGCTATTTTGCAGATGAACTGTTTGTGGTTTAAGGTAGCCAAATTTTATTGCAAAAGATTGGACTCTCTTCCCCTTATACGCCCAAAAATAGTCAAAGAGAATGTATTTACCCATTTTTGTGTTTCTGTCAGCACATTCTAGTCTAGAGCCACTGTTGTCTGTTTATGTCAATGGAATGCAACGGCAAGCTATCTATTATGTCTAGGAAGGCAACATTCAGTTCCTTTGACCCTAGTCACCACAGTGTTGAGATAGACTGGCACCTGCTGTTCTCAAAGCCAAACAACTGCTACTGCCGAGGACCTGAAGGCCCACATGTGACCCTGTGTAACGTAAGGATAGAAAATTCCGTAACAGGTGAGAAGCTTTAATTCTTAAGACTTCCATTTAGAGTAAAACAGCAGGATATGCTTTGAGCTACAATGGTAAGCCACCTTGTGATTGACAATGCATTCACAGTGAGTCCTTCCAGCACAATACAGGGGCTCACAAAACTCAAATCAATCTATAAAACTTGTTTATCAAGAGTAGGTTACTGCATTGTCTATTTCTTGCCTCAAATGTTTACAAATGCATTTTATTCTGCAGTTTAGCTGTAATACCAGAATGTGTGGGTGAGACTGTTTTTTTCTTGTTTTCAAGAAAATTAGAAAATTAGTTTAACTCAACTCAACAGCTCAACTTGTAGCAAGTCACCCACAAGTGCCATGCTCTCATCCAAATATGGTCACTTGGTTCTATTACACAGCCAGACTATTAACATTTACCTATAACATTAGCAAATATGTAAGTTTTACCAGTCCATATCTCTTTACCGATACAGTTGTGATTATCCAATATACCTATCTTGGCACAAATCTACTAAGGATTCAGAGAGACTCCATTCTTTACCACAAAACTACAAACTGTATCAAAATACAATGTGAAAAATTTCATTTAAAGTCTGTGTAGAGTAAGAATTAATATGTGTAATTGTTATTAACCAATCATAACACTCAGCGCAGCTGATTATCATTGACAACTGACATGTACTGTTTTAATACAGTTAAAGTCTGTGTAAAGTAAAAATAAATATGTGCGCTGAAACCAAAGAAGAAGTGTTATTAATCACCCAGCCAAATTTGAATGATTAAAAATATCATCAAGTTCATAAAATTAGGTGTCAAAATTGGGTAAAAACAAGTATTCTCAGCTCCAGGACTATGGGGACGTGTTTGCTGAATGCGTTGAGACCACGCCCACTTGTTGGAGCAGTCAAGGAACAATTTTGAAACAAATGAAAGATGAGTTCAAAAAATTACATGACTAACTTTGAAACACTGAGCAAGATGAATAATCTCTATTTCTCTGCTAGGGGTGCAGGGGTATGTCATCAAGCCACCTTTTAGGACTGTCAAAAAAGCCATGTCCACTCGTCAACAGTCAAGCAGCAAGTTTGAAGTGACTGCAACTTGTATTAGAAAATCGCATGACTACCTTTGAAACACTGAGCGAGATTGAGATGGAATGAAAATTGGTGGAAAACTGTTTTAACTAGGGATGAGCGAGTACAGCATTATCTGTATCCGTATCGCACCAATCCAGAAGTGGGTGGGATTTAACCCGGAAGTGGGTCGGGTTCTCTTGAAATGGGTGGGGCTTTAACAGGTATGTTATTTTAAGCATGCAATTGATATGGGTTGATCAGAAATTGTTATATTTATTGCTGATTAGAAAACTATTTACAGGACAGCATCAGCATTGAGCTTCAGATCAATGGTTTTGATCACGATAGCAAACAAACTATTTACAGAACAAGTTAACTAAGATAACTGACAGATATTTAAATCAAGTATAAAGTGTTTCAGTCAACCACAAGAATGTGCGGAATTTCGTTGGTGTAATTTATTGTTCGTCCTGTCCTGACGCAAGCGGCGTTTCTTGACGTCTGTGGACCAGTTGTGGAAAAGGTCCCAGTGCATTAAATCAAACGCACCGAGCCTTATAGCAATTGCTGTGTTTCGGGAGGTAGACGTGCATGCGCACTCACATACTGCTGAGTGAACTCCCTGGTCCTTAGCTCATAAGTAGTTTCTTCTCCGAGGTGTTCTATATCCTTAAACAAAATAACACGAAACACAACTGCGTACTCTCCTACTGATTTTGGAATTGGGACATTTTATATCGAATGTAAAGACATTAAATGTGTGGTACACGTTTGGAAGGCTGGACGCAGAGGAGACCACCGGGCTCTCTCCGAGGGGAGGGGGAGAGAGGGAGATGCCCGGCCAAGGCTCCGTCCAGCATGGACTTTTTCAGCAACTATTTTCCAACATATTTGATGTATTTTGAAAGAATTCTCAGAGTTGCCTTCACACAGACTTTAAATAAGATAAAATACTCACCTGACAACGTCAGGAAGTTGGTAATCTCCAGAATGGATTCCTGCTTTTAAAGAGACTGGATCAAGTGGTAAAATGATGTCTTCCGGGGTCTAAAAATACACAATATTGTAACAACCATTAACAGTCAGCTATACCAGTCTGCAAATTAATTTCAGTAAATCTATGCTATAATTTTGTCTACAATCCATAAGTGTGGTCAGCCTCTAGAATGATGCTTTTCTTCTGTTCTGCCTTTCCGTGTAGTTAGAGGCTGTGTTCAATGTGTAACTTAACCACTAGACATTCATACATTAACAGTATGAATGTAACAAAATGGAATGTAATTTAAAATAAATTAAACTACACCTTATGATATTGTTAAATAACTGTTTCTGTATTTATTAAGTATTCAGCTTACAAATATTATCTATGCATTTGCATAAATGTAAAAAAAAAATGTTCAGTTTGAAACCCACATTACTTGAATCAGTGTTCAAACTATTTAAGCAAATAAAGAAAAATATGTGAGCTTCAATTTAATTCAATTTAATTGGAGAACCGAGGACCCTCTGCTTATCACATTGATGCTCACAGCGTCATACATCGCCATGATCGGGTTAGTATTGGAGTGAATGGACGGCATCTCTTACCGCTGCGGACGGGTTTACAGTCAATTGAGAACCCAGAGCATTTCATATAGACGAGGAAGGATACCTTTTGCATAATATCAGACGCCCAGTGACAAATTGTCGGTGGTCGAAGATTATGGGTAATGTAGGCCTTTCTGGTATCCAAAACATACGAATAAAACTTTATTTCTCAGAATCGAAGGAGAAAAAAATCATACTGAGGGCAACAACATGAAGCTATCTTATTGTTGAATTATCAGTGACACTTTGACGTGTTAGTGTTGATAAATGTCGATGATGTCATTAAAAGAAATCCTTAAAATAGTGAAAAAATACTTCCGGGCAGAGAGTCCTCGGTTTTCAAATTAAATTGAAGCTCGCAGCGTCATGTATCGCTGTGATTATTGGAGTGAATGGACAACTGCAGCCTCTGCTCTGATCGTCACAGACGGGTTTGAGAACCCAGAGTGTTTCATACTGACGTGGAGGGTACCTTTTGCGTCGGTAACAGACACCTAGGGGCTTGACAAATCGTCTGTATTTTACGAGTTGGGAATGAAAGTATGTTAAGACAATCATGCACCTATCACATTCTTGCGGGCCAGATAAAATGACGTGGTGGGCCACATTTGGCCTGCGGGCCTTGAGTTTGACACGTGCACTAGAGGGAGGCATTTCTGCAAAAAGTGGTGGTCCAGGCACTAGACACAAAACCTAACAATGACACAAGGTTCCGTAGATATTTTTTTGTTATTATGGTAATTTATTGGGCAATAGTCTACTGTTTAGCATCATGAGCTTTTGTGCTTACAGCTAATTATTTAATATAACATTCAATTATGTTCTTATCAAAGATAAAATACTCTACCACAATCTCAATGGCAATAGAGGCCTCATTTTGGGTTCCAGGTTCCCTCTCTACAGGCTCCATAAGGGGTGTCACTGCAAACATCCTGTAAAGAACTGACATAGAGAGTAAAAAATGTGTATCTATCATCATGTCCAGTCATGTGACTCTAAACAACTTTACTCTTTATGTAAATCAAAAAAAGGGTTACAGACATTCTCAGGGCAGTATGAGGGCAGTCTGTTTTAACACTGATGGAGTAGTGAACTCACCTTTGCTGTTGGGGGTGTAGAGGGTCTTGTCAGTCTGGATGAAGATGTATCCAGATTGGAAGGACACTAAGACGACTTTCTCCAGCAGTCGGTCAGGAAACTGAGCTTGCAGGTACACATACTGTTTAGTGTTGGGATCCTTATTGAAGTCACCAACAGGGATCTGCAAGCAGTTTGTAGAGACACAAACAGTGTGTAGGAGCAGGATGAGGTATATCATGTGCATTTCTGGATTCTTGACCTCTTGTTTGTGGTCATATACTATTCATATTCAGTAACAATATTTTACCATTATCTCTCCAAGCGCCTGGAAACCTTTTTCACTGGTCAGGGTCACAGCTGTGGATGCCAGTCTTGTGGTTTTAGTTGGATGGTTCATCACAATGATTTCCACAGGAATGTTTCCTCCTGTGCAGTCTTGACACTCCACAAAGATGTTTTCTGCCGTTCCTACCCGCAACAAGTTGGGGGCCATCATCACCTGCCTGATGGTGAGAGACAGACAGAGAATATCTGTAGCCACTGTGCAGAAAGAACCACATGCAGTTTATGATTTACTGACAAACATGTTCTCTTCTCTTCTATTATTTACAATTTAAGTACTATAAACCACGCACATAATAATGAAGTGGATCTCTAAGAGTTCTCTCATCACAGGTACTGGCATGACCTCCCATGGAAGGTCCCGGGCACCAGGTTCAGAACAACTGCCTGTGTCTTTCAATTCACCCAAATTACCTAATAATTTGCTCAAATGAGGACTATGAGTTCCAGCAGGGACTTTGCACACAATGAGTGATCTATTGATTGTCTTGATTATGATCCAGCATTAGATCAATATAGCATTTTATCATGGCTCTGCTTGCTCAAGTCCTGTCGGTGTGCAAACTGAATAACATTTAACTTACTGGCATCATTTGAAAGACCATAGTATATTGACTCATGTAACACAAACTGCAAATTGGACTACAGCCCCACATTTTGTAAGACAGAGGTAAAATGGAACAGAGTTCAACTAATGTATCTGTATCTGTACTCACTTTTTAACCCCTTAACGCCTGCTGTCACAAGTATGCAACAAACCGCTTGACTCAATCAACCAGCCGACATAGCGTCTGCATTCCCCCAATACCAGTTAGTGCATATTTCTTACGGACCTCGGAACCTAATAAGTCCTACATACATCCTAAAAGGATGAATAGATAAAACATTGTTTTTTTTACTGTTATATTACTGTGTTATTGTTATCTTTTATTGACCATTATGCCTGCTGTTGCAAATTTGCAACATACCAAATTGACCCCAAATTGACCATTATGCCTGTTAAAACAGTTAAAAAAGTTAAAACAACAAATTTCTATTTATTTTTTGTACAAAGTGAAATTAATAATCTCAACATTATTTACCATCTACTTAAAGGCAAAAACACACATAAAACATTTTTTTTATATACAGCTATATAAATTCAGGCCTTAAGGGGTTAAATCAATTATTAATGCAGAGGACCCATGATACTGTTTTAGCTCCTATTACAATTTAACCAACAACAGTTTAAATATCAGGAAGTTGAAAAACAAGCTGTATATTTTTTTATTGTATGTTTCCTCTGAAGTATTTCAAGCTCAGAGGGAATACGGAAAAGTAATGCTGGTCTACTTACAATGGAGCTCCATCGGCCAGAAAAGTGAGAGAAGCAAAGGCCAGAGAGGCCACCAGCCACAGCAGAGTCCTACTCATCCTCCTACCTGATCCTGATCTGCTGTCAGTGTAGACTGCAGCACCCTCTTTTTATCTCCTCTCCTCTCCTCCCTCCTCCACTTCAACTCACTACTGTGACATCTTGCCCCAAATTGTGTAAACACAAACATAATTCAAACAAACATGAATCATGATTTCCCAGCAGCAGTTGAGAAACTGTTCGTTATCTGTACTCTGAGGAAAAGATAAACAGTTCAGAGTTCAATAAGGAGATTACATGTTTGAGTGCTCACCAGTTGCAAAATTACAGAATAGCAGCTTGTAAGCGTTTTCTAATGTGACGCGTTTGTTTCCCTTTCTGTCTTTTTCTTGTTTGGGACATTTCATTTGTTTTCTGAGCCTGCAGAATCAGTATAATTACACAAAAATGAACGTACTGAACATGCACAAACAAACAAAAAAAGTGTGTTGAAAGTCATGTTGAGTAATTTCTGGGTGGTTTCTGGCAGGGTTTTTGGTGTTTCATCAGTAAGGATTTTTAGAAATCGATAAATATTTTTACCTCTTGAAAATGAAATGAAATGAATGAATGAGTGAATGAATGAAATGAAATGATTGGGACAATGTGATTCTTGATACATGAAGTGTATCTTCTCAAAACTTTATTGATCAATCTCTTCCAAACATATCACAGTGAAAATGAAACCACAATTAACCTGTTGTTTATAAATATAAATAAAAAGAACAATATGACTAAAAGCTAGAGTTGAGCATACGGATAAAGCACTTTTGCCGAGTACGAGTATTGGATCAATATCTGTGCTTGGACTGAATAAGAATCCTCATTGGGTAGCTGACTGTGTCTGCGCTAGTCACAGCGCCCCTCTCCTACACACATACAGATGTATTGTGTTGCCATGTCACTGGAAAACATGTCACAAAACAAAATGTTTTAGTCCAGTCTAGAAGGGGAAATCACGGGAAACACCGTCCAATCACGTTGATGAGGCTGTGCATTATGATTGGATCCTGACATGTCCATCAAACTTCAGTCCGCTTCTCCCCCTCTGCGCGTTCACCCATTCGTGAACGAAAAGAGACCCTTCCATTACTTTGATGGTGTGGTTTCGAGGGGAGGTCTGAAGAAAAGGCATGGGTGTGTATTTTCAAAATATAGATTGCTTGAACAATTTTCCTAAGATCTCCTACCCAATCTTTAACAGGGGTGAAAGTAAGCCGGTACGGTCCGGTACTGCGTACCACTAAAATATTCAGTGGTTGTACGCAGTACCAGGAAGATGGGAGAGCGGCTGCCTGCTATAAAGCCTCATTCAGAACCAGTCACGGCTGCACTCTGGGTCAGAAAATAGATCCGCTAGCAATATGCAGTCTTGAAAACTACTTTGTGGAAAGTAAGGAGAGTAAGCAGTTGTGTTTTGTGTTTTTGTTATTTTGTTTAAGGATATAGAACAGCTCGTAGAAGAAACTGCTTATGAGCTAAGGACCGGAGAGTTCACTCAGCAGTATGTGAGTGTGCATGCGCGTCTACCTCCCAAAACACAGCGGTTGCTATGGGGATCAGTGCGTTTGATTTAATGCAATAGGATGTTTTCCACAACTGGTCCACAGACATCAAGAAACGCAGATTGTGCCAGGACAGGACAAACAATACATTACACCAACAAAATTCTGCACATTCTTGTGGTTGGCTGAAACACTTTATACATGATTTAAATATCTGTCAGTTATCTTAGTTAACTTGTTCTGTAAATAGTTTGTTTGCTATCGTGATCATCACATGATCTGTCAGTACATATTGTACTGAATGTAATAACATTGTAAACATTACTGCAGGGTCGCTACAATATACACACCTTTTTTGAAATGCCCCAGAGGCTGCAACACTTAAGCAAGAGGCACCACTAATCAAACACTGCCATAAAGACCAAGGAACTCTCCAAACAAGTAAGTAAGTAGAATGTTGTGGAGAAGTACAAGTCAGGGTTAGGTTATAAAAAATATCCAAATCTTTGATGATCCCCAGGAGCACCAAATCTATCATAACCAATTGGAAAGCACATGGCATAACAGCAAACCTGCCAAGAGACAGCTGCCCACCGAAACACACGGACCGGGCAAGTAGAGCATTAATCAGAGAGGCAGCACAGAGACCGAAGCTAATCCTGGAGGAGCTGCAGAGTTCCACAGCAGAGATTGGAGTATCTGTACATGGGATGACAATAAGCCGTACGCTCCATAGAGTTGGGCTTCATGGCAGAGTGGCCAAAAGAAAGCCATTACTTTCAGCAAAAAACAAAATGGCACATTTTGAGTTTGCGAAAAGGCATGTGGGAGACTGAACTTTTGAACTTTTCGGCCATCAAACAAAACGCTATGTCTCGCGCAAACCCAACCCAACACATCACCCAAAGAACACCATCCCCGCAGTGAAACATGGTGGTGGCAGCATCATGCTGTGGGGATGTTTTTCAGCAGCTGGGACTGGGAAACTGGTCAGAGTTGAGGGAAAAATGGATGGTGCTAAATACAGGGATATTCTTGAGTAAAACCTGTACCACTCTGTGCGTGATTTGAGGCTAGGACAGAGGTTCACCTTCCAGCAGGACAATGACCCCAAACACACTGCTAAAGCAACACTTGAGTGGTTTAAGGGGAAATGTGTGAATGTGTTGGAATGGCCTAGTCAAAGCCCAGACCTCAATCCAATAGAAAATCTGTGGTCAGACTTAAAGATTGCTGTTCACAAGCGCAAACCATCTAACTTGAAGGAGCTAGAGCAGTTTTGCAAGGAGGAATGGACAAAAATCCCAGTGGTAAGATGTGACAAGCTCATAGAGACTTGTGATTGCCGCAAAAGGTGGCCCTACAAAGTATCGACTTTATGGGGGTTGAATAGTTATCCACATTAAAATTTTCTGTTATTTTGTCCTTTGTTCCTATTTGTTGTTTTCTTCATAATAAAAAAAAAATCTTCAAAGTTTGAAGATTACAGTACATTAAATGATGCAAATCCTCAAACAATCCATGTTAATTCCAGGTTGTGAGGCAACAAAAAATGAAAAATGCCAAGGGGGGTGAATACTTTTGCAAGGCACTGTATTTGTTTCTGTTTCTGTCTTTGATTAGTTTTATTCTTTGCGAAAAAGGTCTGCAGTCATAAGGAGTGCGTAGCAGTCTGCAAAGAAGAAATACCAGTTTAGGCAGGTTTGGACATTATCATAATACAAGATTACCCTGCTCCATTAAGGATAGGGAGGTAACCACAAGAAAAATGATTTTGAATAGGAAAACACAGCTTACATAACAAGTTCATATCAGAAGTATGCACAATTGCAAAATCAGCAAACTCTTCATGAAGAGAGCATTTTGGGGATTCTTCTCCTGTGTTTCTGTCTAGTTCATAGGAAAGTGAAAGATTGCAGCCATACATTGATGTCAGCTACATGTAAAGAGCCCCAGAGCAGTGAAGTTGTGGAGAGGTCAGACAGCTGAAATGGGAAGTGCATCCTTTACCTCTGAATAAATCTGTGTGCAGAGGACAAGGGCCCCATTGCACTAAACTAGGATAAGGGATTAAGCCGGGATATCTTGGTTATCCTGGCTCAACTTATCTGTGATCCGGTTGCACAAAAGCGGGATAGGGGACAGTAGGATATGTTATAAGTTACCATGGAGATTTATTGTGTGGAGCTAGCCTGTTCCAGACCAGGCTAAGTTCCAGGATCTATTTAACCTCATCCCTTATCTCAGTCAGCAGTCACCACAAACGGAAACCGATAATTATTCCACTGCCCACTACACATTGTTATCACATCACTAGACCCACTGTCATTATTTAAATGTTTGTGATCATTAATTTCAATCATTTTGGATAAATGATGATTTTAGATGATGTTGCAATCATTAGATAATTTACAGTTTCCCATAGACTATAAGGCTATATATAAAATAACGGAATATTGGGGCCACAGAGAGAAAAAAATCTGACTTTAAGAATAAAGTAATACATTTACGAGAATAAAGTCATAATATTGTAATGTTGTTTTAGGTTAGGAGAGCTGTTAAAATGAGGGCCGTGGAGCATTTTGTGCAATTGTACTTCAGTATAGGTTTCACAAACAAGAAGATACTTAATCTTTTGGCACATCAGCACCACATTGTCATAAGTATCAGGACTTTAAAAAGAATATGCAAGAAAATGCATCTTTTCCACAGAAAGAACCAGTCTCATAAATTTATGACTTTTTCTTCCTCAGTGTGGCCCTAATAACAGCTCAGAGTCGTATAAAATACACATCCCATATAAATACACATCAAAGTGTAACATTATGTTCCTTTATTGAATGAGGATAAATCAAAACAGGTAAACCATCAGCCCCTTTCAAAACTGAAGTCACACAGTGACTCTACAAGATAGAAAGTACAGAATCAAAGCATATTATACAACACAAGGATAAATACACATTAAAAGGTATATAATACACCCTGCATGTCTGCACACTGAAATAAATGTAGGACAAATCCATACACAACAGAGGGCTGGAAGACACTTGTTTTAACTGAGACATGTGAAATTGTTGTTGAATTCTCATTGACCTGGGCAACATGAGTCTAACAACAGCTGGATTTATGATTTATGCATTCAATCACAAATGGGCCAATGTAACGGGGAGAGAGCTTCCTGGATTCAGTTTTCAGTGGAATATTCTTTGAGCTAAGTCAAACCTGCTGACCTGGTTCATATGCTGGAGCCAGGGTTCTGTGGCAGTCAGCAATGCGCCTGTTCTGGTCAGAGGTGTGAAACAGGGCAGCGCGGACATCAGTCCAGACCTTACGGCAGCAGTGGAGGTGACTTAACTGATGGTACTGCACACATGGAACTGATCACACTCCTGGGAGGGAAACAGAGGTGGAAGATAACCCAGGGATGCTTCAAATGGTGACAAACTTGTGGCTGAGCTGGTCAAGGAGTTGTGTGCATATTCAATCCAGGCAAGGTGAGAGCACCAAGATGAGGGGTTGATGGCAGTTACACAGTGCAGAGCTGACTCAGTGCTGACTTTCAGGGCCAATTTGAGTTCAGTATGGTGACAGCTTTGAGAAAGAAACTGTCCCTGAGTCTATTTGTTCTGGCCGGTATGGACCTGAAATGCCTGCCAGAAGGCAACAGGTTGAAGAGATAGAAACTGGGGTGGGTATTGTCCTTTAGAATGTTCCTGGTCCTGCTGAGACAACGGGAGTTGTAGATGGAAGTTATGGAAGGCAGAGGGCAGCCAATGATTTTTTGTGCGATGTTCACCCTCTGCAGTCTCTTTCTGTGCCTCTTTGAGTGCCACACTGACACAGCGTAGGTCTGCATGCTTTCGATGGTGGAACGATAGGTCACCAGCAGGCTTGTGTGTAGTTGCTCCTTCCTGAGCTGAGGTGTTGACTGACCAGGAGAGGTCAGCAGAGATGTGGACTCCAAGGAATTTTAAGGACTCCACACACACTCCACACGTTCGCCATTGATGTACAGGGGGTCAGGGGCGGCTCTGTTCTGCTGGAAGTCGAGGATGAGTTCCTTAGTCTTGGTGACATTCAGTGCCAAGTTGTTGGATGCACACCACTCACCAAGTTTCAGGACCTCATCTCTGTAGGCCGCTTCGTTCCCCCCTGTTATCAGCCCCACCACCGTTGTGTCATCAGCAAATTTGACAATGATGTTCTCTGGGTGAGCAGGACTGCAGTCGTACGTGTAGAGTGAGTAGAGAAGTGGGCTCAGCACACAGCCCTGAGGGGAGCTGGTGCTGAGAGTGTGGGCGGATGAGAGGTGATGGCCCAGTTTCACCTGTTGTGGTCGGTTGACTAGAAAGTCCTTAATCCAGGAGCAGGTGGATAGTGGGAGCCCCAGGTTGGCTAACTTTGGGATCAGAATGTCCGGTATTATGGTGTTGAAAGCTGAGCTGTATTCAATAAAGAGCATCCTGACATAGCTCCCCTGTTTCTCCAGGTGACTCAGCGCATAGTGGAGGGCGGTGGCTATTGCGTCTTTGGTGGATCTGTTAGACCGGTATGCAAACTGATGCGGGTTCAGGGTAGGGGGGAGACAGGATTTGATGTGTTTCAGGACCAGTTTCTCAAGGCACTTGGTGATGACTGGGGTGAGTGCTATGGGGCGGAAGTCATTGAGGCTGGTTATGGGTGGCTTTTTGGGGCCCGGGATAATGGTGATTTTAAGCAGGCTGGGATGACGGCTTTTTCCAGTGACAAGTTGAAAATGTCAGTGAAGACCTGTGCTAGCTGGTCGGCACATGCCTTAAGCACTTTCCCACCTCATCAGGGCCTGTAGCCTTCCTGGGGTTAACGGCACAGAGCACCCTGTCTCACGTCCTCGACCACAAGAGTGAGTGGGGCAGAAAGGGGTGTGCCAGAGGTTGGTTGGAGTGGGTTGTGGTGGGGGTTGGGGTGGTGTGGCTGAGTGCTGTGCCTAGGACTCAAAGCGGACAAAGCTGTTCAGTTCCTCTGCCAGTGCCACATCTATATCCCCTGGTGTCGCAGCACAGCCTCTGTAGTTGGTGATGGACTGTTTGCTCTGCCACACCTGACAGGGGTTATTTAGCTGCTCCTCTATCCTCCTCTTGTGCTCTGCTTTGGCGGCCTTGATGCCTCTCCTCAGGTTGGTTCGAGCGGTGCCACCGCCATCTTCCTGGAGTAGCTGTTCCTGTCCCATCTGTGTAGCGTGCAGCCTGCTAGCTGCACTGCAGCATTCTAGTACGTAACGATTTCCAGCCAGCTGTAATTCCAAATCGTCCATTTTGTGTACCATGGATCTGGCATTTGAAAGATAGAGGCTTGGTATCAGAGGTTTAAGTGGCTGTTTCCTTAGCTTAGCCAGCAGACCAGCCCTACAGCCCCGTTTTTGCTTCCTCTCGCGACGCCGACTTCGTCACCTGCCAAACCTGATAGCAATCCACAGAGATCCCACTGGTCTTGCTATCTCGTCCGGAATGTTGTGAGTGCGATGGAAGTCGCTAGAAATGGTCATCTTGTGTTGAAAGCCAATGTCCAGCAAGTCCATGTAGTTGTAGTGTTTGTTAAAGTCCGTAAATGACGTACAATATGTGAAAACAACACACGAAAGACACAAAAAGGTGCACAAGTAGGGAGAGCTGTAAGCTTGTTTACCCTCTCTGTTTGGCCATTGGTCTGGGGATGAAAACCAGAAGTAAGACTCACAGAGGCACCAAGAGCTTGACAGAAAGCTTTCCAAACCTGTAATATGAACTGATGGCCCCGGTCTGAGACTACGTCCAAAGGGATGCCATGAAGACGGAAGACATGTTGGACAAGAGATTGTTTCATTATCAACAAACTGGCAGGAGAGAGCATCAGGTTTCACATTTCTGGAGCCAGGTCTGTAGGTAAGTGTAAAGTTAAAATGACAAAAAACAGTGCCCAATGAGCTTGATGGAAATTTAAACGCTTAGCTGTCTCAACATATGCCAGGTTTTTGTGGCCCGTCCAGACCAAAAATGGTTGTTCTGATCCCTCTAGCCAGTGTCTCAACTCCGCCAATGCTAACTTGACAGCTAACAGTTCCCTGTTGCCAATATCATAATTACGTTCAGCAGGAGAGAGATGTTGGGAGATGAAGGCACATGGATGGAGTTTCTCTACTTCAACAATGAACTGGTGTGAGGGATCGGGTTGGACCAGGATGGAAGCAGAGGTTAAGTAAGGCGCTCTACTTGCCATAGTGAATCAATGAAGCTGTCATCGGTGGCGGGGTCTATTTGAGGGAACCGCGAGCGCGCATGTATCCAGGATTGGGATACTCATCCTAGCTTGGTCTTTGTGCAACCAATTAAGCCTGGACCTCTTGTTTTGGATTCATTGAGCTCAGCTCAGTCACTTATCTTGGATGTCTTAATCCTACTTTTGTGCAATGGGCCCTGGGTCTAGCAACATTGTAACAAATCATCATCACAGTAGTGTATTTCTGGGAGTGGCCTATTTTCAGGTCTTAATCCCAAATCAGGTGGTCACCCAAAGAGCATTTCATAATGATTCAGGTTAGTTCTTGCTCTTCCTATGTTGTGTATGGCGCACACTAACATTTGCGCAGAAACATGCACAGAAACACTGTCAAGTGTTTCTGTACCTTTTCTTACTTGTTCAACCCTTTGTGAACCAATGTTGTTGAATTTGATCAAACATCCCCCCTTTTGACACAACCTGTGTCAACCTCACAAAACGTGGGAAACAATGCTTTGACAAGCAGGGCTAGTTGTTAGAGCCGTACCACACACCATTGTGAAAATTTGCATTTCAGTCACTCTAAAACTGGAAGCAAAACTTGGTGTATCAGTTACAGAAACAGGGTATTCTGTGGGTAGAGTAACAAATGTGCAGAGGTTGGAGTAGGAGAGAGGCTGCTTTTGCATAAGTATCCACCCTCGCATTCCCCGGTGATATCAGGAAGGTCAGTGCCTGGCAATTGCAGAGAGAAACAACAACTTTGTCATGATGAATAGGTTTGCCATCATTGTAAATTGTAACAGTTTGTCTTTGCCAATGCTTCTTTGAGAGCAATCATTTCTTATGCCTGTACTGAGAAATGGGAAGGTACCAGATGTTTACATTTCATGATCTGTGACAAAGGAATAACCCACACAGTTAGTGCAAGTGACACGATCATATGAAACAGAACCAAATCAGAGTAAGGCAATAGCATTTCTTTCAGGTCAGGTCTGATCTACTCCAGAATAGCTGCATAGTTGTGTTACTCCTCTTTTACCATGAATCAAACAGTGAAAAGAATATTCTAGGATGGCATAATTTGGAATGAATTATAGGAACACATTCCCAGGAATAATTGAACTTGTTTTTAGTGGCCTGCTGCTGTGACCCCAAAATGTCACTTCCTGTTTCACATATTAGGGGTACAGTTGAATATTCTGTTTTACTTACGAAGGTTCCTAACTGAGTGAAATGACCTGAGGGGTATTGCACAAAACCATTATAAGGAATTAAGCCAGGATATGTTGGTTATCCTGGCTGAATTTAGGCTAAAGTCAGTTGCATGAAAGCAGCTCACACTTAACCCGGTCAAGTTACTATGGTGATTTATTCTCTGCAGCTAATCTGCTCCAGACCAGGCTAACAGCCAGGCTAAGATTAATCCTAGTGATTCACCTGTATTTCCACCATCAATCCTGTAAGGAATTAATGTGTTTTACAGCATATCCATGGTCTTTCAAAGTATGTTGCAACATTTTAATTATCCTGTTTTAAAATATTACATACAGTCATTTCTCATTTCATTTAAATCTGTTTGTAATTGCAACAGTCTTTTTATATTGATTCAAGTGGTAGTATTATTACTCAGGCCAAGTGTTATATTGCTATGCTAATGAAGACTGCAGATAGATAGATAGATAGATAGATAGATAGATAGATAGATAGATAGATAGATAGATAGATAGATAGATAGATAGATAGATAGATAGATAGATAGATCTCCCATTCACTTGTTCGATCTTCATAATGGCTTGCCATTTTTGTTCTAGTTCTATGGGCTTTTTTTTTTTTTTTTTTTTGCTACAATCATACAGACTACAATCATACAGACAGTGAATATGTCAGCAGACACCTAATCTATTCACCTCATTTGTTCACTGTACTTACCAGCCTGCAAAATGTTCTTATATGTAATTTTAACTTGCTGCCAGGTCCTTTTATGGCCAGACGAGTTTGTTCTTTACGAAAGATAGAAAGATAAAATAGATAAAAACGTAACATGAGAAAAATAGATTAAATGACACACATTGTGGATAATTGTTTGCACCTAATCATACTCTACATTTCCTGAGTAACATGCACCTGTTTGCCACTTTTAAAGTAAAGTGTACAACAGTTGATTAGTGGACTTGATAAGTAACTCCTTTAGTCCTTTTTAATTGTAGCCTAATTATGACAGTTCCAGTGGAGCACTGTTTATTAATTGTACAGTTTTGGACTACTTACGCATTAAGGCGGTCTGCTATTGTCTGCCAGGCTTTCTTGCGTTCTTTGTAGTATGGCATTGGTATTGCCTTTTTTTCTCATGGTATCTTTCACCTATTCATAGAACTCCGTCAGGAACTGTTGTTCAGTGGCCGTGAAGTACAAAGCGCGACTTTTATCCATGTTCCCATCTGTGATTCTGTGAGCGATCGCAAGGTCTATTTAAGTATGAACACGCACTTATCCCAGCTTCACCTGGCTTAACATAGCCACGCCTTTTCATCCTGGCTCAGCAAACGTGCAATGAATTAAGCCAGGATGCGCTGAGCAGACTAGGTCAAGCCGCACTTGCTCAATTATCCTGGATTTCTTTATTCTAGTTTTGTGCAATACCCCTCTGGAAGGATTTACGTAACCTCCATGATAAGAGCTGTTCAAATTCTCTAATTGTTAAGGAAAGGAGCTTCAGTGCTTTGTTTCTTATCTCCTTTAGTATAGGATACACTGGACCATCCTTTACAAAAGGAAAGGAGATGCCGTACCAAAATTCCTTGCGGCAGTAACAACATGAATGCATATGAATAATATGGACAGACATGATGATGGGATTTTGATCGTGAAGCCTGTTTTGTGTTGTTGACTGTGGCAGCTCCACATTAGACACATACAATCACACAATCAGATTCTCTGAACACTGTGGTCGTCTTTTCCTACGACCTTATGAATTCTCCTTCACATCTTTCGACTTCATGTTGTTTCCATCGAGGTCAAGGCAAAGTGCTTCTGAAAGGACTTAGGAGGTAATTCAGCCATACCCTAAAATTTCTTACCATAATGAAAGAGTGCAGTACCAGGGGTCAACTGTAGGAGCTGCCAACTTTCTCTGAAAGCAACATTGTAAATAGTCAGAGATTCACAGTAACCTTGTGTAGCCTTCGCCACTGAAATTGAATGCAAACCAGTATTGACTGTCTTTGTGAACTGGAACACCAAAAAGGGCATAGGCTAAATCAGCAACAGAAAACCAACAAGCATCTGATGGACACAGAACGGTGTATAGATTTTGAACATTTGGGTCTCTACCATGGTGTCCATAAATTCACAGTTTATAGATCTTAAACAAAATGCTATTCTGTTGGCTGGCCTGCAGAATGGCTCTGATCTTTTTCACAGTGGAGTTGGGGTTGCTGTAGCTTCTTCCTCTGTCATCATTGGGTATGTGTGTTTTGTAGCTGTGACTGAACTGACCGTTGCACTCCATTTTGCATGCACATGCTTGTGTAGACTCTAGTAGACTCTTGGAGTCCAGTCATTGGCTAAAAGACACTTTTGTTGTGAATGGGCCTCAGTCTGAGTCAGTCTTTGTCAAAGGGACAAGGGGTGATGAGTTGGACACATTACTACCCCAACTGCTTTATGAGCATCTCAGACTAGATGACTAATTTATCATGGAGGGTTTGATACCACTATTGTTCAAATGGAGCATCAGGACCCCAAAAATTGTGTGAATTCCAATTAAAAACACCATTTATCTCCCCAATTGGGAGTCTCTACTGGTACACATACAGAGACTGGGCAGGATTGTATTTCACAAATGTGTGAAATGAACCCAATTCTCAATTGACACATAAGATCATGTCCCAAGAGGTTGATTGGACAACAGCTAAATAGTAAAAATAGATGCTTATATCTGGGGTCAGTTTTAAATTAGTGGGACCATGAAAAGCTCTTTTACCACATTGCCTGATGTATCCATTGACCAACATGGTGACCACTCATTTGGTGACCACTGAGGTATTGAAAACACAGCTCTTAGCAGAATGAGACCAAAAATGTGATTGGTTGGTCATTTACCAGCAACGTTTATTCAGGCATTTGTTTATATGACTGATTTTCATATGTTACATATATGTACCTACTGATGGAGCTGTTCTTCTGTATGGGTTGCATAGCGTGTAGCACTTGCTAAAGCTGTTCTACATTAGAAGTTAGTTTGTATAGAAGACAAAGACAGTGAGATTAAGACCATTGCATTTATCAAAGCAGTGTAATATTGTAACTTTTACTACTGTTCACATCCAAAGAGGTCATACTGCTGTTCCATCTCCTCCAGGCCCACACAGGTCTCTCTGTGTTCCTTAATTTGACACTCTGCGTCTGTGGGCCAGTACTCGATCCAGGTTCTCTCACCGAGTACATACTGAAACCTGAGGAGAACAACGTGTTAAATATATTGGGGTCTTTATGTGGCCAGCTATCTGCAACATACAGGAACATAACATGAAAGACCATGACTCTCTTCTGTACATCTAATTACTCTATAGACAGCAACAACAACACACAAACTAAAGTATAAGGTAAAACTTAGTTTAGAAAAGAGTGAAACAGTTAAATAGTATGTAACAAAGAAGAAACTTACGATCGATTGTCGTCATCTCTGTGAATATCTTTGGACGTCCCCATGATAAGGTAGTCTTTGCCTGTTACCAGATCTAAAGATTCCCTGCAGTGTGGATAACTGAGGAATATGCGCAGTTTGCCTTCAGGATTCACATCATAACTTTCTGGAATTAGAGTATAGGATTAGAATGCGTTCAATGAATAGTTGACTGTGTAGTACAAAACATGACTGTTGTATTCTGACATACTGCCAGTGGAATCATGCTGAAAGAATAGACATTTTGGGAAATACAATGATTTGCTTTTATCTGCCGATCATTACTATATACTAGACTATTTCTTGGCTTGGACTAGTAACCTCCTGGATCTTCTGGCAATTCCCTGGTGATGCATGATATGGTAGCTGGCTGATAGTGGTAGCTTTGTATTTAGCATATTTCAGAGAAGTGTCAACCTTCTCATCTATGAATATTCTGTAAATATGCATGATTCCCAAAATGTCAAACTTTTCTTTTAAAGGACCAAGAATATTTCTGTGTGACTGGAAACACCATTGACACAAACTGCCCATAAAACTTCAGAAATAAAAAGATAAATACTGACCTCCTTTGATAACTTTTAGTATCCGCATTGTGTAGATGTCAGTGGACAAACCGTCTTCAAAGTTTTCCAGACTCACTTTGTACACTGAGGACAGACAAGTTGCAGATTGTAAGTTACCATGATTACTTATTCCCTCACACAAACATATACACCAAATTCATTTACGCTCTCTTACCAAAATCTATTTTGCTGGTCAGAGTCGTCTCACAAGACTTCTCTGTGCGCAGATCATTGCTGATTTTGCCCTTCTTCTGCAGACTGCAGTTCTCTAGAAGTACACAATAGGCACAAAGTAGATAGACAATTGATGACATGATTAAATGAGCACAAATTGATGTATGTACTGTGTGGATGAGTTGATGGGTGAGAGCAGTTGCATCTAAGTGACAATTTTAGTATGCTAGTGAGTTATTCTAGCTCTGTCTCCTGCTCTGATCTTAGAGGATCCAACAGGTGCTTGATGCCTCTGAAACAAAGTTTTGATGATTGTGTTGCAATCTGTTAATGCTGGTGTATTGTAATTTTATATATCAAATTACCAAGTTCAGATAAACCGGATTAGATCATCAGTTAGACATGAGACTGTTACCTTCAGCACATGTGCACTCATCATTTCTACAGAGCCGCAGTAGCTCTCCACGTTTCCTCTCTGGATGGTAGTATTTTACACAAGGTGTTTCTGCAATGGGAAAAAGATGTTTAAAACAAAAATTGTGCTAATTGCAACACAAAGACGTACATTAAACACTTTTACATCTATTGGAAGCAAAGAATAAGTGTCAAAATTCATGGAGGCAGCATCTGTTTCTGAAGGTCCATGAAGCTTACGTTCATAGTATTCATAGATGGACACGACAGCTGGTTGTAAGACGCCCACTTTGTGTTTCTGATGGACACTAAATGTGATCTCTTCTTCTCGTGTGTGGGAAACCTGTAGAGTGATGTAAAGCAAAAGTGAGAAAGACATGGAGATCTAAAGAAGAAGGCTGAGAGAAAGATGAATAGGAAGAAAGAGTGATGACCTTGTCCAGGTAGATAATGATGGAGCCTTTTTCTGACAGGGCTGTGTTCATCTCATATTTTGAAATGGTTTTCGCATGTCCACTGGAAAGCTACACAGACACACCAATCAGACACTGAACCAACATAAACCATAAATACTGACTTTTGAACTGTATGTACAGTTGGGTCCGGAAATATTTGGACAGTGACACAATTTTCATAATTTTGGATATGCAAATGGCTGAATGGATTTGAAATGAAACAGCCAAGATATAATTGAAGTGCGGACTTTCAGCTTTAATTAAGGGGGAAAAAAAATAAAATTGAATTAGAACATTTAGGAATTACAACTGTTTTCACACAGTTCTCATTTCAGAGGCTAAACTATAATTGGTATAATTGGTTGCTAAATAGAATTTTCATTTTAAATACTTTGTTGATAATCCTTGTAGGCAATGATTGCTTGATGTCTAATTGATGAAGAAATAATCAATAGCCCGCATCTGTCCATGAAAAAGCTTTTGAGTGAACTGTCCAATTACTTTTGGTCCCTTGGAAAAGAGGCTGCTAAGTGCAAGTGCTATGATTCAGAAATCCTTTGGCCAATTTGGATGTGAATACCCTCAAATTAAAGTGGAGAGACTGCAATTTAAGCCCATATTCATTATTGAACTGAATATTCATTCATCCATTCATTATATAATTTGAATATTTTTGGTACACAATTAAAATAACAAAACTTCTTGAAATATATATGGACCTAACTGTACATATATGAATATAAAGTTGTAAAGTGTGTAAAGTTCTTACTAATTTCAGGTCATTTGCGTTAGCAATGAAGCCAGTTAACAAGCCAATATCCAAGATCGACATGCCTGCATCATGCGTCTTGTTCTTAAAACTGTAAAGAAAGAAGATGCAGAGAAATCAAATATCAAATCAGATATACCTTAAGATTACAGACGGTTCAAATACAATTTAAACTAGTGGAAAAAGGCAGCTCAAATGAGCACCAATTGGTATTAAAGGTCAAGGAGTTTAGACTATCATGCTTTTCTGATGCAAAGAAAGTGTGAAATTGAGGTGGATATTGGGGACATAGGACGCAGGACACAATTAAGATTTATTAGAATGGACCGGTTTTGACTTGAACACAAGTCAGTCAAGTTAGCCTTTGAGCCATGAGCCAGCAGGTACTTGAACTGCAGCAACAAAGAGCTTGTCTCAGAGATGATATGTCTGATAGATGATATACACAGATGTGCTCCTAGAGGACCGTCTCACAGCTGCTGAGCCCCTTGCTAGTGAAAACACTGAACAGCTAGCAACCAACATTACTGTTACCGTATGCCTAGAACAAACTGCTTCAAGATCTCCTTGACAAAGAAAGTCAGATTTCATGTGAATTGATTTGTCCATCTCTATTGTGCGTGTTCATTCAGTTATTAGCAGTGTGTGCAGTTTGTTGACTGTACTAGCAGTTTTGTGGGGCCACAAATGAAATCTTGTTTAGGGCCACTAAAAGCCTAGGGCCAGTCCTGCTGGCTCTCAAACCCAGAACAGGTGATACCCCAGACCTATCATCATATGTTTTCTTCCTTTTCAAGAGAAAGAAAATGTTCTTGGCTGGGCTAAGAGCACAGCCTTAAACACTGGGGAACAACAAGAGTGAACCCTGATTTAAGTGTAGCCACTGCAAACAAACACATTCTGTACGCTACCTCTGCTTTGGATCCGATCTTTTCCCCCCATTGAACATGTGTCTATTCTTATTTTTTTATTAACCCTTTGGACATAGATGGTGCCCCTTCTGATAACATGACTGTCCCTGAACATGTCCACCCCTGGAGACAATGGAGAATAAACTCCTCATACTTGTCCAAACTCCTTTTAAAGAATTCATAGCTTTGTTGATTTCCTTTACTTCTTGTATCTACATGCAAGATACAGTTGCAGTAATTTCACTCCTAGCACACCTGTGACTCTATCCAGACTGATTCCTAGGATCAGCTAAGTAAGTAGTGTTGTTCATATCCCATATATACTTTACACCTCAAAAAATTCCCTAAACTTCTCGGACAGGAAAAGCCTTGACCTTTTGCCTTTTGACCTTCATCAACATTGGTGATAAATTGAGCTCTCTTTGGGGTGGTGGGAAATAGGTAGAAAATAAAGATGTATTGTTTGCTCTTTGATTTGCATGTTTTCATATTCATCCATCCTTTAGGGACCATAACTTGTGAAAAAATGTTGTGTACGAAGCCGAGTTACTGTAACACTCATCAGTATGACTTCTTGTACTTACAAGAAACGTATTTGCAGCTTGTATGTCTTCTCATCCCCATCCGCTTCAGCTGGAGGAGCAAAGAGTTTAACAAGCATTCTGTTGATTTCATGTTGACTTTTCGCATGAAAGAAAAATACTTATACTAAGATGGAGACAATAGAAAATACAGACTAATCGACAAGCAAACAAAATAGACCAAAAACAAGCAAAAAGAACCAGATAAAATGACGAGACAAATTACCTGGGATGAGCCGCACTGACAAGTTAAAATTCTGACAGTTGTTTTCCTTTTCTTTAGGCAGAGCATAATAAATCGATACCATCTGTCACACAGATAAAAGCGCATCTTAATGTGATGAACTAACAGGCATCTGTCTGAATAATATTGTCCACAGAAAGTAAAAAAAAAAAACAGCCTTCAGCATCATCTGAAGTCAGGACACATCAATAAATAACAACTAAAAAAAAAAGGAGAAAGAATTTACTTACTGTCATTGTTGCTTCTCCGGTGCCTGTGGCAGTCACTTTCACGTCCTCGTTTATACTTTTGATCTGTGGAAATTCAATTACACACAAACACATAGGAATCAGCAGATGAAACAACAGGAATGATGGTGTTAATGTTTGTTTGTGTAAGACAGTGTGTGTTCTCACATTAGATGTCTTTGTAGCAAAGTTTCCCCGGTTGAAAGTATAATTGAGTGCATGTGACCTGCCTGGCAACTGTACGTCTACATTCAGATTATATTCTGGTTCTGGAGCATTGGCCCAGTACTCTGCTATAGCTTGGTACACCATTATGGTAGCCTAGGGAGAAAAGGGGTGGCAAAGAGAAAACCATTAAAAGCAAGTTATAAACCCAGTCAGACGTATATAACTGTATCAAGGTGTAGTGAGGAGTTTGTGTTACCTGAGTTGACCCATAGTTTCCGCTTTGCCTCTGCTGTTCATTGAACCATCTGACAACAGGTCTGGCATCTTCAAAAGCCTTTATTAACGGAAGGCATTGTGACAAAGTGGGTGAGACCATTTGTCCCATGTATTAACACCATCTTTAGTTTAACCATGCTTGTTTGTTTTCAGCCATTTTTCCAGCTTTCCAGCTAATCATCATTTTACAGACACAGACTATCCCGGGTTTTGTGTTTTGTATTATGTTTGGTTATATTTCTTAGTCCAACATCTTTGGTTAAAATCAACTCTTAGAAGTATTGTTAAATTTAGTTATAGTTTATTGATTTATTTCTGGTCAAAATAAGTTAAATTAACATTTAATTTTGTTACTTATCATGCTCACCACGTGGTCAGAGACAAAAGGAGGAAGTGCTGCAACATTTCCTGCTTTTATACTCTGGCTGACATGACTGAGGGAGTGAGGTAAGTGTTTTTACTGTAATCTGTGTGATTATAACTGTGGAAACGTCAGGTAAATTAGGAGCCACTGGAGTCACCTCCACCAGTGGTACAGCCAGGGAGGTAGTGCCAAGTGGAGAGACTATTTTAGCAGTGGCCTTTTGTCTGTCGAGGAGGACAGAGTGAACAAAGAACGAAAACATAGTGCTGATCAGGTGTAGCGATTTACACTTGATTTAAGTATATAACTGTTCAGTAATAACTGTTCAGTTATCCTTTTTTGTATATATTATGTTTATATGCTACAACCTGGATGTGAACCTGGATGTACTTTGGGTGTGAATAACCACCTTGCGGTGAATTTTGAATGACCTGCCTCGAATCTGCCTCCTATTTATGCCACTCTGGTCAAGCTTCCCAACAGGCATGTACACAGTTGACATTTTCTTGACATTTTGAATTTTTTAATTAACTTGAAAGATAAAGATTTCTTATTCTGTTGTATGATATATAACAGAATTTCTCAACAAGTGCATTCAAACATGCAGTGGTGATATTTTTGGTTTACAAGCAGTTATTACTGTGACATTCAAAGCAGAAGTGCAGCTAAACTGTTTGTTGTCATCCTCTGCCTGCTCAGGCCTGTGGTAGATGACATTTTGAGGCACTGACATCAATGAGACATATTTCAGTGGCTTTTGTTTACAAAATCTCGACCCTTTCAGTGTGGCACGACGGCGCCTCTGTTGCATGTTTTCTGTAGCATGACATCCTGGTGAAATGCAAGTGGGACATGCTTACCTTGGCCTTGACCAGAGCAAGAAGAGCATAAGCTGTGGCCTCCAGTGTGTAAACCTCTCCCTTAGATACTGGCCAGTGGGATGAATCTGAGGAAGATACACACAAATACCTTTTTATTACTATGCTGTACCTGGATAAAGCCTAACTTGAGTAAAAATAGCTTATTTCTGAGAATTAATCTTTCTATCCTTGTAAGGCTTAGAGTGCAGATTTACATGTAGACATGAAAACATGATAAAAGATTTTGAAGGCCAAAACAGATACATTTGACATAATAAAAATAATGTAATACTGACTTTTCACCATTAACAGTTAAACAAACATTTCTGATAGACCCCATTAATCTTTTAGTTATTTAAAAATTATTTAAAAATTGCTTCCATCGTAAACAAAACGCTGTATAATGGCCCAACCAGACTGACATATGGAAAGGCCGAAAGAGAAAAAGAAACTCTGAGCTAGTTACAGTTAAATAAGAACATAAGACTGAAAGCTTAGCATCAAATTCTATGCAGATTTACACCAATCAGCCTTAAAATTATGACCACCTGTATAATAATCTGTTTTTTTGCTTTGTGGCAGGGCGGACTGACTTGCCGAAAGTGGCCACTGCCATTAGAATACCTTTTTTATGAAAGGGTGTACATGGTCTACAAGAACACTTAGGTACAGTAGGTGTCAAAGTAACAAGTTTCCCAGCAGAATGTTGCTAAAAGCATCTCACTGTCTCTTCTGGCTTGCCTTCTTCCCATAGTGCATCCTGGTGCCATTTGTTCTCCAGGTAAGCGATGCAAATGCACTATACTGTGCCCATTGCTCAGTAGTCCAGTTCTGATGTTCCTGCCTGGAGCTTTTGGCAGTGGACAGGGGGCAGCATAGGCACACTTCTGACAGATACCAACCCAGACCAGGAATACCCCACAAAAGCTGCAGTTTTCACAATGCTCTGACCCAATTGTCGAGCCATCACAATTTGGCTCTTGTCAAAGTCACTGAAATCCATCCATCCATCTATTCACCTTCGGGCTCAGCTTTCTCTTCCCCCACGAACAACGGTACAACGTCAGCAGTACTGCAGATGATGCACCAACCCACCAGGCCATCTACGCTCCATTTTCCTGTCACCTGTAAACAATACTTGAACTCCTTTGCTTTGGGCAGCAACTCACAACCCGGAGGGAGCATTTACAGCAGAGAACCATGGCCTCAGATTTGCAGGTGCTGACACTCGGCTGCAAATCACCCCAGTGAATGCTGAAGGTCACGATCTGATGAAAACAACAGAACCACATCATCTGCAAACATCCTGAATCCCAATCCTGAGGTTCCCAAACCAAACACCCTCCTCACCCTGGCTGCGCCTTAAGATTTGGTCTAGAATATCATGAACAGATGTCTAGGAGGCCAACATTCATTTTCTTTGACCCTGATCACCAAGCAACATTGAGACAGGCTGGCATCTGCACTCCTCCAGAAATCCAAACAGCAGCTTCGTATACCAAAGAGAGGGAATCTTCTCTGATATGATTTAGTGCTGTCACTGTCTATGACCTCAAGGTCCATGTACAACCATGTGTAACCAAAGAATAGAAAATTCAATAACACCAAACTTCCCAGGATGCATGAACATTCTTCCCTTGATATATCCCACCCACTTCACCTGTCAGTGGTCATAATGTTATGACTGATCAGTGTAAATAGGAACAGGAGTCTAGCAGTAAAATCTAGCAGTAAAATACCAGATTGCAATTAACTGAATACATCTTGCTCTTCTGTGTAGGCCCCAACTGTGTAGGAGAAACTATGGTGGCCACAAAAATCACCTGGTTTGTTCTTCTGGGCTACTGTAGAAATATGGCATTTTAACGTCACAGACTCTTTAAATATAAATGTCTTGTATTTGATTCCATTTATGCCATATTCTGCAAATAGCCTGCTAAATCTTACACACTGGACCTTTAAGAGGCGTGAAGTAGAAAGCTGACCTAAGGCAAGCACTTTTGCAATTGGACCATCACTTGAACATACTGGAAAATACATTTTAAATCAAAGGGTATTTGGGGATTAAAATGGTTTTAACAGTATTCCCTCCTGTCATGCAACACTGGTAGGGCATCAACTAAATGGAAGTTTTAATTATGTTATTATTCTTCGTTGGGGACCAAAGAGTATTAGCTGAAAAATATTGCTGTGTGACACCTGCGGAAGCAAAGTTGAAGAGTTTCTGCCGATTCAGTTTGTCTGCATTGGCCAGGGCGTATGATGTCATGGCAACAGCATATGAGTAGGTGAGGCTGGGCAGACGATTCTCCAGGTAAGCCACCGCTTTACCTATGCTCCTTGATAAACTCTGGACAGAAAGATAAGACAAGAAGGAGAAAGGAGGATAAGGGGAGAACGCCAAGATTTTTGTAAATATACCATTCTGTTCAGGAATGTCTTTTGATCCTGGGAGAATAGTTGAGACCAAGACTGTCCCCTCCTTTAGTCTCTTCTGTGTCATAAAAGCTATTTTTATTTATTTATTTAACCTTTATTTAACCAGATAAAAACCCATTGAGATCAAGACCTCTTTCACAACTGTGACCTGGCCAAGAAAGGCAGCAGCGTATGTCATTACAATCAAGACAGATGAACAACAACAACAAACAAGCAATAAAACCAAAACACAAAATACAAGTATTAAATACAAGGTGCGAGCAAATAAAGTGCAGAAGTTGTAGATAGAGTAACAAATTAAGAACATAGGCACTGTTCAAAAGATTTCCATTGATGGTTTCTTATAGTAGAGCAGAAAGCCTCCAATGAAACAAGTTCTGATATTTTTAGTTCAGATTGGAGGGCATTCCAAGCAGAGGGGGGAGAGAAACTGAAGCTTCACTCTATAATGAGCTATAATGAGCCTCGGTCATTAGTTCCAGATGAGGTCTGAGGTAGCGCTGTTACACTCAAAACAGACACTGTATCAGCCTTAGAAAATCACTGTGTCTGTGGTGAGAAAATGGGATAAATTTGTCAGTCTGCAACAATATTAAAAGGAAGAGATGTAGATTGTAGAAGAGTGGTCTGTTTTTGTAGTAAAAGATTAATTTAGTTGTGATCACTTCAATTCTGACTTGTTGTGTCATTAAGGACTTGGATTTAATACTTTCATACAAAAGCAATATGAAGAATTACCCAGAAATTACCTGGCTTTTGTCTACCTTTGTCAGAAATGAAGAACATATTCCAAAATATAGTATAATCAAAAATAGTTTTATTATTAATTATTGTTATTATTATATAAGTGTTAAATCTGTTGCCATTACCATTGTTAACAAACAGCAAAGGTAGCAACAGCAACAGTGGAGCAGGCTTTGTAAATTTACCATATAGTGGTGCAGTAACCTAGAAAGTCAGTAAATGAAGAAATAAAAGAGAAGAGGGAAAAAGAGAAAACAGAGATGAAGTACTCACTGGGATATTACACAGTCTGTGTGATTCCTGCATGGCAATAAGGCAGAAGGCCGTCATGGAGGCATCTGAATCTATGCCCTCCACGTCACTCTACAAATGCATGGATACAAACATGTTTTATCTGTATGAGATGACAGTTAATGACATCTAATTGTTTTCATATCAATTAGCAATTTTTTTGTATGATGTTGAAAAATCGATATTAACGAAATCAGTGCACGCACATTCAGCATATAACTGTACACCTTTCCAACTTCTTTAAAAACGCCGTCAGGTTGCTGTGCATTGAGAATCAGAAACTTGACAGCGTCACAGATGGTGCTGGACTGCACTGCCACCAAACTGTTGGCCATGGCAAACACCTTGGCAACATAGGCTGTCAGCCTGTTGGAGAGGAGAGGAGGTTTGGTTTTCAAAATTCCTTTATTGACCATTTAAAGCACAAACAGATCAGATCACATCTTCACTTGATTCCTAAAAAAAAAAAAAAATGAACAAAACAAACTATATTATTTTCTCTTATCAGAAACTTAGAGATAACTCCCTGTCCCTCCCCACAGAGCATAAAACACCCACAACAGCCCACGGTGTGGATGCCCTCTGCCGAAATGCCGGATACATCTGTGGAAATTTGCATGAAAAGATAGAATTGTAGGATATTTTGAAATAGTTTATGAATTTGTACAGTGTTCTAAGAAAGCGTGAGATTACCTGAAAAAAGTTGAGTAATCTTTCTATACTTGCAATATTTGTCACTGCACCTTTAACTGATAAAATTAAGCTGTACTGCTCTCATCAAATATGATGGCACAGATCACAACATGAACAGAATAAAAACATGTATGTAACTAAACAAACACACTAACAAAGTTAACAGTTTCGTGCTTAGCCGTGTTAAGCTATGTAAAGCTAAATGCCCAGTACCTTACCGGTCCGTTTGGGTCCATTCGTTGTCGCTCGTTACAATCAGCTGGCAGACTCCGTGTGCTACATGAGCACGGTTTGTTTACACTTAGCGTTAGCGGCGTGCTGACCAGAGAGGACAGGTGCGCGCGTGTCTGAGTGACAGAGGGAGAGACGCTGACCGAGAGTAAAGAGCTGCAAACGGCAGATAAAGTCGTGTACAGACCAAACCGTTGTAGTTATCATCAAACCGACTTCGCTAGATGTATTACGAGGCTTTCCTGATCTGTAGGTGACCTTTTTACTCTGGGCATCCACACCAATAAGAGTGCTCCACTCTCAGTCGGGCCTTCAGAAGCCCCTCCAGAACTTGTACAGGCTCCAAACTGCTGGTACCTTGAGCCCCTCAGTTTGAACCAGCCTATGCACAATTATTCTTTTAACACAGTATTTTGGACAGAGAGCAAACAAACCAAAAGAAAATTCCTCTCCAAAATCCTGAAACCACCTTAAAAGGTCAAATAGTGGTGTCAGCCGAGGACACTGAATGTATACATGTACCAGGGTCTCAGTCTGGGAACAGAACAAACATTCCTCCCCTACCCTCAGGATCCATGGGTGCTCTGTATCTCTTCGTAGCTATTGCCCCATGCACAACCCTCCACTGGAGGGCTGCTGTCCGCTTTTCAATGGGCAGCTTGTACAGGGACCGCCAGCTGCCTTTTGGGGAAATATCTGGACCAAGAAACTCAGGCTACCTCAACTCCTGCACCGATGACAAAGAGCACATATTCAGGCCTTTAACACAGGTCTGGTATATTGTCTTTTTCCCTGCGTCCTGAAATTTATCCAGTTGTGGGATGGTCAAAGACATCAGCCGCCCCTTGCCTTCCTGCCAGTCCCCCACAGCCGGGATGATCGAGAGAGCAGGGAAGCAGTACTCGTAGCCATGACTCAGAGTAAAGTTAGTGATGAAAGCTCTTTGGGATGATGGTAATGCAGCACAGACTTCCTCCACCACCCTGTTTATCAGTCTGATAGAGGTGATATTGCTGCTCTCCCTCAGAGTGTCTGTTAGCTCAGTAACTACAACGACAACTGTGCGTTTTCATCACTTTACTCGAACTCCTGCACAACAACAACTGACTCCGCCCCTACTCACCCAGAACACACAAGTAATTTTGCCCAACAGTGCAACGAAAATATTTCTTTATTTCTTTTTCCTTTTAGTGGATTTAACAGATAGCCAAGTTTAGAGTTTCGGCTTTAATAACTAGAGTAGAACAGTAAAGAAAAAGTCTTTGTTGTTTAGTCCATTTAGCTTTTAAGCTGCCATGCACCTTCACTGAGAGCCCTTAGCAAAACGAGCACAGATGTCCCCTTCTTGGTCAAGTTTGTTGTTGAGCTGCTCCAACAACAAACAATACCGCAGTCCACATTATGACATTTGCACAAATCAGTAACACCTCTAACAAGGAAAATGTTGTCCATGATTGTTCTGTCCAGCACACAATAACTTTCATCCGGGTGAGCAATCATCTCTAAGCAGTCCTTTAGCCTGTTTGACAAGGTTCTGGAAAGAACCTTGTAGTCTGTCCATAGGAGAGCAACTCGTCTCCAGTTTTTTAGTAGGGCCAGGTCTCAGAAAGTGATCCAGATCTGAAGTAATCTAGGCATAGCGTTTGTGTCCCAGATCTCCAACACTTGAGTTGCCCCGAGGTGGCATACACCATGTAGGAGCCATCACAGTGCTTCACTCTGAAAGAAACCTCTAAAGTTTGAGCATGTGAGTCCAGAAACATGAACACCTGCCGCCTCAGAGACTGCACATGCTTCAGTTTTGGATCTTTACATCCCAGACTCACAGTTTTAAACCCACTAACAAACTTTCTGAATCTACAGAGCTCATTCTGTAACGCCTCGTTAGGTATGAACGGCAGAACACCGGATACGGTGATCCGCGTAGAGCAAACTGACAGTGGGGAGACCTGCACAAAAGAGTCCCTGATAAACACACCACTCTGTATCAGCTGATGAACGACTGATGACAACAACAGAATACAGAAAGCTTACCTGATCATGTACAGAGACAGATGGAGAATACAGAAACAATCCAAAACAAGGCACAGAAAACTAGTTCAAACTCCGTGCCACTCACAAGTCCAATACTGACAGTCACGCTCCCTGGAAATGGAAACGAGGAGAGGAGAGGAGAGAGGAGAGGAGAGGAAAGGAGAGAGGAGAGGAGAGGAGAGGAGAGGAGAGGAGAGGAAAATTCACCCATAGTCATAATCTCTTCATGTTTGGATGCCTCACCAGGTGCTACTTTGGTGCTTGGGATACACAGCAAAAGACCCATCACCTTTACGGAAGGTAAGCTCTCTTGTGTAGCCTGGACACAAACAAAACACACAACCTTTTTACTGACTGCCCTTCATCTCTCTTCTGGATCGTAATCTCTTGAATACCAGTTTAAGGAATCCTGTTACTTTTTTGTAATTATACCTTTCAAACTATTCTCGTAACATATTTGTCTGTATAAGACAGTTCTAAAGAAAACTTCTGTTGTCTACGTGTTGCATTCAGACCATTTAATGTCAATGTTCCTCACACAGACCTCTGGGGCAGCTGTAGAGTGCCCTGCTATCTATCACTCTGTCAGAAACTTTACAGTCCCAAACAGAGTGCCATTAATAAGCTTTCTGTCATCTGTGCTAATAAATACATGTGTGTGAGCCTACCGGTCTTGATGTGTTGGAGGGCTTCGTTACGTTTTTGAAAGCCAACAGTTTCCCACTGGCTGGTTTTGTCCAAATATGTAGTTGCAATGACGGGCAGGGTCATGTGGATCATATTCTGCTCTCCACAGCCTCCAGGCTGATAGATCAGAGTACCCATAGCGGTCCCACTAATGGCGTTTTCTACCAGCCCAGATACTTGTTCTCTCCCTGCATGCATACACACATAGAAAAACAGAGAGAAAGAAAAAAAACAACATTTTACACCAATTCAGAGCTCATTGTACAGGCCCTGTATCACATAACATGCCTATATATAACATCATAGCTCACCTGTTACAGAGATTCTTGTGCTGGTAGGTGTGTTTGGGACCACATCTTTCTGAGGAATTCCACTGTTGAGAGTTTCTTTTTGTACACCATCTACAGGGAGAAATGCAAATTGCAGGATCCATTTGCAAGAGATGAATACATAATATTACTAGATTCCTACAAAATGTAGCCTTTAGTGTGTAAACTCACCTACACCTTTCTTAGTTGGATCTAGAGTTATAATCTGAGGAGCTTTAATCAGTACCCCTTCAGGCTGGAAAACAACAGTCAGAACAAACATAAGTTTAGATGATATACAACTGCTTGAATAATCTTTGTGTGTTCATGTGGAACAAATGAACAGGTCATAGAATAGAGAGATGTCTGTGTTTTTACACTTGGATTATGAATGGATTAATGTATTATTGTTATTATTTGATTGAACATTGAGTTCAATCAAATGAACGCATTTGTTCCACATGGTAATTACTGCAACCACAATAATATAGCTCCTGAACTACCAAACCAAAGTTTTAACCCAGAAAACCGATGGTTCTCAAACTCTCCTCTCAGGAGGACAAAGACTCACTGCACGGAGGCATGGGTGACCAGGGGGAAAATATGCAATGAAACTAAATCAATGATGATGCTGCATGTAGGGAAAACATACAAACAAGAGCTATACAGTTGGCCGTTGTTTCAATGAAATTTGACTAAAATTTTGTTAGCTTCTGCTGTCAATTTGGTAATGGTTGATTAATGTTGTGGGGTTGGAGCATGAACTGTTTTTGGCTTTTTAGCTGGAAGTTTGAGTTACACCAGTCTAAACCAAACTGTGCAGTCACATCATGAAAAAATTTGAATTGAACATCAGTCCAAATTGGTTGCAACAGCCTGGAAGTTGCCAGACATACTACATTCCAACCATAACGTTACAAGCTGGTTTAAAACAAGTACTTTTTATTGCATCTTGAACACTTGAACACTGCAATAAGAGAACAGTTTTCATATGGCATAAAAACCTGCTACATGGAGTGTGTCTCTCTTACCACCACCCGCAGCATCTTCATGATTCCATCGTTGAGTGATGAGTCTTTAACAGCTGCTTTGACCTCAATGGGATACTGTCCATCCTTCATCGGAATAATGATAAAGGGTACAGCTCGTGTAGTTAGGCCCCCCATGTTGACTTCCTGACGGTACCTTCCACGTTTAGAGGCTACACTGCACACATGCTCTGCCTCAGTCAGATCCACACGCACCTTGAAAAGAAGATGAGAAAAAATGGAGAAAGAGCCTGAGGCATGTGTGGTTGATAGACTGGATAATAAGAAACTTAATCATCAGTTTATTTTAGGTCACCTAACAGTGATGCATCCCTAATTTGAAGACATGTAATGCTGTTTCCCAGAGGATCAATATGAATGGACAGGTCCATTGTAAATAATGCAGTTGTAAACATGTCCAGTGTTGGCTCTGGTCTGAAACACCAAAGCAGCGTGACACAGACTTACAGTGATGTCATCAGGGCTGTAGTTGTGGAGGATTGCTTTAATTTCCACCTGCTCTCCTCGGACAGCAGAGTACGGCAATCTGAGATCAATGAAGAAATCCTTCCGGACAATGACCTCCAAGGATTCACCAACACAGATTCCTTAAAGATAAGAGCAATACAAAAAAACAAGTGATGAAACAGAGAAAGAAAAAAAAAGGTGTGAAGGATGGCAGAGGCGTTACTAAAACTTGATTTTAGTCCTTACCGTGAGTTCTTGACAGACTAATGCCAGTGAACTGCCAGGTTGTGATTGAATCTTGCAAAGGAACTTCTTTCACAACTGATGTAGTTTCACTGCAGCAAAGAAATGTTAAACTTAGAAAGGGTTACGGGTAGTTTAAATCCTAGTGTCATTAATTAAATTATTTGTGTATTTTTGTGTGTATGTTTTACTTGACTCACCAGTTTAGTGTTCCTTGAGAGCATTCAGGCAGGTTGATATCTATCCACAGCCAACTTTCATCAAACTTGGTACGAGTAACAATTTCATTGCTGTCCATGTAACTATCATCCTCCTCACCTAAAGCGTCATTAAAAAGGTTATTAGTTTTCATTGGGAGGCAGAGATTTTTAACTACCAGTGTGATCGGATAGTAACCACCCATTCTCTCAGCCCCTTGTCCCCATCTCTTACTGCGAGCCAGTTGGAGACTATCCTGCCTCCTCTCAGCTCGCTGGTTTTCCATCTCTTTGCAACAGTGCAAGAAGGCCTCAACACAGGCTGCTCCATCCCCAATGTATTCACTTCGCACTTCACAGGAGTATGAAAGAGGGAGGGCAACCATGCCATCCTTACAACACTCACGTTGTAGTTGGTCTTTATATTGACTCGCTGGAAAGACAGACAAGTATTGCAAGTCAAAAACACAAGATGTCCAACTACAAACAGAGAGCATGAACTGTGTGTCAGAAGGTGACTGAATATGTGGTTACTGTGTAGTTTGAAGCTGTAGTTCTTACCTAAGCTAGTAATGACGTCCATAATAGTTGTGCGTTTCCTCCTGCTGTGGACCGGACATTTCAGTTCTGAAAATGCAACACAAAAATCTTTAACAGAACCCAACAAGTTTAGATGTAGACTTGATGTCTGCTATAATTGATATGAGACTCTTAAAACCAAAGTAATTTAGCTGGTTGGACACATGGACAGCAGGTCGGGGTGGGAAAAATGAATATACAATTTCAATTGCATTATTCATCCAGGATGTACCCCGCCTCTTGCCCAAAGTCAGCTAGGATAGGCTCTAGCTCACCATGACATGGTTACAGATAATGGATGGATAGATATTTCCTGGACTGTTATTAAATTACATTGAAATATTGTTGTTGAATATTTCACAAAAAGTGCAACTAAATACTGATTAAGTACATTTTTAACAGGCCGAACATTAACAGAGTGTACCATGATTAGCTTTATCACCACAATGGACTGTTGAAGCCAACCTGGAAATGCCTCAAAGGGTTGTTTCAGCCAGTTTACGAGTATGTTTTGCAGAGACCCCCAAAACAAAAGTGGTGAACTAAGCTTTGTTTGTGGTGCTCCCAACACTTAAAAAATCTCTATGGTATAATGTAACTTCAGTTTTGGCTTATGATGCTGGCTACTGTCCTCTAGATGTTTACTCCTAAACCACACTTAAATGATGGCAATGAATATATCCTAATTTCCACTCCTCCTAAATAGTAAATATTCTATTGGTACAATATTGAAGCTTTGAAAGGGGTACGTTCAGGGGAAGGAAAAGTAGTGTCACCTTGTCTGTAGGGAGTCCCAGAAGCAGTGTTGGACATGAACAACAGCCCAGCATCATAGAACACACTCATGCTGTCCTTCCCTCCACCTGGTGTGCAGCCTGTGTCGTACTTTTCAATAATGTCCCACACCTGAGCAAAGTCATTCACACACAAACAAGTAAGCTCACGACAGTTTTGATATGGCATCAGAAACGTTTACTCATTCAATGTATTTGCTGCAGGATGAACTTGAAAGTGTCGTTTTAATACATTGTAAATTAAACGTCTTTCACATATTTTCAAAGACAAATATGAAATAAAGAAATTGCCTTCTTCTGGGTGAGGCGGTGCTTGTTGTTTAGGACGTAGACGCCTTTGTCAACTGCCACCATTTTCACTGTGGCTCCTGGATCTCCAGTGACCTCCAGATACAAAGTCTTGCGAGGCATATAGACTGCAGCAGGTCTCGATAGTTGCAACTTTAACTAAATGTGAGCAGGAGGTCAATGAATTAAATGCTTTGTATTTGTCAAAGCAATTTCAGTTTGTTTCAGGTTGATTGTTGATGTGTCTCCTAGTAAACAGACTTAAACTCTGCTACATCAGTGCTGTGTGTCTCACCGAGCCCATGCAGGAGTCCTTTACATCCACCCAAACAGAGTCTGCTACCACTTCGTTATCATCTGTATGGTAGTAGGCTATGATGCGGAACGATGGCAGCAATTCTTTGGTTATAAAAACGATCTTAGAAAACACTGTGCTACTGGTTTTGGCATGGTCACTTTTCACAATCTGACCTCTGCTCAAGATCTGTGGACACAGATTTATACATTAGCACTAATCCAACTGGAATGTATAGGAAACAACACAAACACCCAAGCATGGGCACACATATACAGGTGTACACCATTTCACACCAGGTATGTGAAGTCACGGATTTGATTTTGCCGTCTGTCAAAGTTGAAGTTGACTTTCAGGTTGTCTCCTAATTCCAGCTCGGCTGTACCCACACCTGTAAAAATGACATGTTGCAATGAGAGCTAGACACTGAAAAGATCTCGTGGATGGCCCCTACACTACTTCCATTCCTTCCACCACCATCACTGTGTTTTTTTTTATCATCAGTATTTCAGGATGCTCCTCACCTATGTGAATGTAGTTGTTGTCTGTGGTTTTATATGGGAAAGCGTTCATGGTGGCTGTTGCTTGCCTTTCACGTGTAATACTGGGAACATTGGTCTTTGCCTGTAATTAAAAACACACACACAATTAAATACAAAAAAAGCCTCAAATCTGTCCCATCCTCCTGTATTGCTTAGACAAGAATATAAAATCTCAGTGATGTAATAAATGTTTTCATTTAATTGAGTATTAAGATAAACTGTGAGTGTCTGTTAAATATTTTCTGATGTAAGGGAACCTAGCATCCACTAAAGTACAACTCAGCTAGATTTAATAATGGCACTGACTTTTCACAGATTTGGATTTGGGAGGCAGACACCCTCTCTACTTATACTAAGCTTATACTTATAGCTGCTCCAGTGAGCCCTCAAATATCCATTTATGCTGCTAGACCTGACTGCTGGGGGCCTTCTCATAATACAATGAGTTCCTCTCTCCTCCTCTCCTCCTCTCCTACTCCATCTGTACACATTCATGTCCCTTTAAAGCAACACTGTATCACTTTTTTTATTATATAACATAATCAGGTGAATGTTGTCTGTCTCAGTCAAGTAATATAATCATAAATACACGTGTACAGCTGTCCGTATTAACAACAGTGGTTGTACTCTGAAAGAGTTGCCAAGTGCTTGCTCATGGTGGGAATTGTTGGGTGTAAAAATATGTCAAGTAATGTTGTCTAGACCTGCTCTATACTGTATGACAAGTGTCCTGAAATAAGTTGTGTCATGATTGGTTAAATTGGACATGTGATTATCAAAATGTAAATGAAAATAGGTTCATGTTTCCAGTTACCAAATAGGCTGTAATGCAAAAAAAGGTAACATTTCACAGACTTACAGTGATCGTCAGTGCGGTAGTCCCAACCTCTGTATTGATGGGAAGCCTTGCCAAGCCATTGGCTCCAGTGAAGGCTTCCACCTGGCCTGGATCAACCACTACTGCAACACCTTTTGCAGGAGAATCATCAGGATTCACAACTTCAACCTGCCATCAAAGACACAAACAGATGAAATATCAGAAAAAGTCTCAAAATCTAAAAAAAATATATAGATATATTAGGGTTAAACTAATTCTATTGCTGCAAACTGCACTAGCTGTGCACCAAGCCCCAAAACATTACACTTCTCATTTATTTTTTTATTAAAGGAGTATAAACAGCAGTGTTTTTTATACTTTACGGATATAATGTACTCTCAGCTGGATATTCAGATTTATGTGAGATGTTTCCTGTAAAGGATCTCTTTCTCTTATTAAAGTAGAAATTTAGCCAGTTTATGTTTATGTAAATGTACTTTACCACAACATCGAAGGACATTCCTGGTTTGAAGTATTTAGGCGTTCTCTTGAAGTGGATGGTGTACGGTGATGTGACAATCTGGATATTTCTCAACTCTGCCTCCACCATTTCATTACCTGTGTGTTGATGTAGAAACACACACATTCACATGTTGTTTTTTTCACTTGTTCACTTGATTAAGTGTTACAGAAAAAACATTTCCTGATCTTTATTTTCTTTTTTCCCTCTTGATTTTGCCTTGCTGAGTTGCTGAATTAGTATGAATCACACCTGATCAAACATACTGAACGGGTACACACATTTTCTTTTTCTTACCATTCTCCGTCAGCACAGTGACAGCTACATATATGGAACTTCCGACTAGCTGTTGCTGAATGTTTGGGAATTTTTCTGTGATGTGCTCTTTCTTCAGTTTAACCACTCCATTACCTTTCACGATCTAATACAAAAATGCAACGCAGTTATGCAGTAATACAGTCAGTGAACAGTTGGAGGTACTAAATGTAAAATTCTTGTCACTATGGCTTTCAAATAAACCGGAAAACATTGTTGACAGAAATACAGTAAAAGTGTAAGTAAGTGCTCACCGGCACTCTTTGAAGAGAACTTGGAAAGCTCTTTTTTCCACCCTCATGCATAACCCCAAATACCACATAGGCCATCCCATTCACCTCTTCACCAAATAGATATCTAAAACCACAAGAGAAGGACATAATGATGTAACCCAAGACAAATAAAAAAGAACAAATAACACACTAAAAGAGCCCAAACACAACCCTTCCCTCCTCCAGTCAAACCCAATCTCTTAAACCACAAATAAAAATCCTCACATACTCAGCTTTGATGTCGACTTTGAAATCTTGACTGTCCACGTAGAAGAAGGGGCTCTCAGACGTCAGTTTCACCTCAAAGCTAGGCAGCACTGAAATATAATATAATATAATATAATATATATATATATATATATATATATATATATCCAAGAGCAAGACGTTGGCCAAGGCACTATACAGCCTGTTGAGTTAACAAATACTGTATGTAGCTAATACTAATCAGATCTGCTCCCCATAGTCCAACCACCCCGGTAAGTGTTGCCTTTGTGACGTACGTTTTCTTCTGGATGCTATTTTGCCGAATGAACTGTTTGTGGTTTAAAGGTAGTAATTTTATCAATCAATCAAAAGATTGGACTCTCTTCCCCTTCCAGGCAGCTACAGATTCTTGTCCTGTCTCCCACATTTACTTTTGTGGAGTGTTACTTCAGGTGGGCAAGAAATAAATCAAAGTGTAGCGGTAATTGGTCAAGAGTTGTTAGATAAATTTAAAGCAGAAGTTTCACATCAATCAAAGTAATGATGTCAATAAAATATTACAATTATAATAAATCAACAATTTCATGATATCCCGGCAGTGCTAATCTTGAGAGTGAAGCCCAGGGAGTCTTCTTTGTGCTACAGTGAGATGTGAGTAAAAATGCAGTTGATTCTGAAACGGGACCAAAGACCATCAAAAAGTCTCTACCTCAGTTATTACAACACTGAAATCAGGATTACAACAAATGACTAACAAGAGCCCCAACACAACCCTTTTTTCTGTTCTCCAATTAAACTTGATATAAAACCACAAAGAAAAATCTTCACATACTCAGCTTTGATGTTGACAGAGAGCTCTTCACTGTCCACATAGAAGAAGGGGCTCACAGGTATCAGTTTCACCTCAAAACTGGGCAGCACTGAAAAATGTTAAATTTTTAAAAAAAAAAATTTTCATATGTCAGGTAAAAGATTAAGTGAATGTATTAGGTTTATTTTTTAAATTACAATGTAAGGGACTTACCATATTCTTTGACCTCAAACTGTGCAGCGTAGCTCTGCTGTGGGCTGCTGTGGAACTTCGCCACCACCTTCCACACTCCGGGATTACACAAGAACACACATTTTCAATAATCAAGCAAATAAATTGAATATTCATACCAAATAGGAAAACTTTATTGTCAACATTGTGGAAATTTGTTTTCAGCTTCATTGTTAGACATTTCATAAAATGTATAACAATGTATTTAAGTTGCAAAAATACAGCTCACAATACACAAGTCTACACAATACATAAATCCCAATTAACCTACTGTTAGAGCAACACCCTTATCTTGTGCCTGCAAATTTTATTTATTCATTGACAGAACTTGGGAGAAAGGATTTCTTGTGTACATATTTGTATTAGCTATTGGTAATCTACTGTATAACACCTCCTTGAAGGTAAAATAATTTACTGCACAGTGGGTGATGTTGTGGAAGTGAGTCAGGAGGAAGAAAGTGTTGGCACTTGGCCAAGGAAGATTAGAACACTCTCAAGAGTACATCACATTCTCCCCCTCCTGGTGGTCCAGACTTTAAACCTCTGCAGATAACACCACAAATGCTATATACACCCAAAAATAGTCCAAAGAGAATGTATTTACCCATTTTTGTGTTTTCTGTCAGCACATTCTAGTCTAGAGCCACTGTTGTCTGTTTATGTCAATGGAATGCAACGGCAAGCTATCTATTATGTCTAGGAAGGCAACATTCAGTTCCTTTGACCCTAGTCACCACAGTGTTGAGATAGACTGGCACCTGCTGTTCTCAAAGCCAAACAACTGCTACTGCCGAGGACCTGAAGGCCCACATGTGACCCTGTGTAACGTAAGGATAGAAAATTCCGTAACAGGTGAGAAGCTTTAATTCTTAAGACTCCCATTTAGAGTAAAACAGCAGGATATGCTTTGAGCTACAATGGTAAGCCACCTTGTGATTAAACAATGCATTCACAGTGAGTCCTTCCAGCACAATACAGGGGCTCACAAAACTCAAATCAATCTATAAAACTTGTTTATCAAGAGTATGTTACTACATTGTCTATTTCTTGCCTCAAATGTTTTCAAAAGAATTTTATTCTGCAGTTTAGCTGTAATACCAGAATGAGAGACTGTTTTTCTTGTTTCAAAAAATTAGTTTGCTCAACTCAACAGCTCAACATGTCACCCACAAGTGCCATGCTCTCATCCAAATATGGTCACTTGGTTGCGTTTTTAGACTTTAAATAGAAATTTCATTTAAAAAGGTCTGTGTAGAAATAAGAATAAATGTTTTCCGAGTTTGTCAGACCAAAGAAGACAGTCTTATTAACCACCTAGCCAAATTTGAATGATTCAAAATATCAACAAGGTTATGAAATTAGATGTCACAATCAGGTAAAAATGAGTATTCTCAGCTCCAGCACTGTGGGGGCGTGTCCACTGAATGTGCTGAAGCCATGTCCACTCGTGAGAGCAGTCAAGCAGCAATCTTGAAGTGACTGAAACTTGTATCAGAAAATGACATGACTAACGTTGAAACACTGAGCGAGATTGAGATGGAATGAAAACTGGTAGAAAACTCTTTTAACCTCTACTCCATAAATCGTTCAAAGTCTTTTCACATATTTTCAGCAACTATTTTCTAACATATTTGATGTATTTTGAAAGAATTCTCAGAGTTGCCTTCACACAGACTTTAAATAAGATAAAATACTCACCTGACAGCGTCAGGAAGTTAGTAATCTCAGAATGGATTCCTGATTTAAAGAGACTGGATCAAGTGGTAAAATGATGCCTTCGAGTCACAAAATACACAATATTATAACAACCATTAACAGTCAGCTGTACCATTATAGAAATTTCAGTAAATCTATGCTATAATTTTGTCAACAGTCCATAAGTGTGGTCAGCCTCTAGAATGATGCATGACAATGACACAAGGTTCTGTAGATATGTTTTTGTTATTATGGTAATTTATTGGGCAATAGTCTACTGTTTAGCATCATGAGCTGTTGTGCTTCCAGCTGATATTCAATATAACATTCAATTATGTTCTTATCAGAAGATAAAATGCTCTACCACAATCTCAATGGCAATGAGGCCTCATTGCCCACTTTGTGTTCCAGGTTCCCCCTCTACAGGCTCCATAAGGGGTGTCACTGCAAACATCCTGTAAAGAACTGACATAGAGTGAGAGAGATGTTCATTATGCTGCCAAATGTGTATCTATCATCATGTCCAGTCATGTGACTCTAAACATTTTACTTTTACATAAAATAAAAAGAGTTAGAGACGTTCTCAAATATGAGGGCAGTCTATTTTAACACCCTGATGGAGTAGTGAAGTCACCTTTGCTGTTGGGGGTGTAGAGGTCTTGTCAGTCTGGATGAAGATGTAGATTGGAAGGACACTAAAACGACTTTCTCCAACAATTGGCCAGAAACTGAGCTTGCAGGTACACATACTGTTTAATGTTAAAAGGATCCTTTCTGAAGTCACCAGCAGGGATCTGCAAGCAGTATGTAGAGACACAAACAGTGTGTAGGAGCAGGATGAGTATCATGTGCATTTCTGGATTCTCAACCTCTTGTTTGTGGTCATATACTATTCACATTCAGTAACAACATTTTACCATTATCTCTCCAAGTGCCTGGAAACCTTTTTCACTGGTCAGGGTCACAGCTGTGGATGCCAGTCTTGTGGTTTTTAGTTGGATGGTTCATGCAATGATTTCCCACAGGAATGTCTCCTCCTGTGCAGTCTTGACACTCCACAAAGATGTTTTCTGCCGTTCCTCACAGCACTTGCCCAGCAAGTTGGGGCCATCATCCTGCCTGATGGTGAGAGACAGACAGAAGAGAATATCTGTATACTGTGCAGAAAGAACCACATGCAGTTTATGATTTGCAGCAAACACAATGAGTGATCTGTTAATTGTCTTGATTATGATCAGCACCAGATCAATATAACATTTTATCATGGCTCTGTTTGCTCCAGATCTTGTCCAGTAGTACCAAACTGAATAAGAATTGAACTTAATGGCATCCCATTTTAAAGACCATGAGTACATTGACTCATGTAACACAAAGTACAAATTGGATTACAGCCCCACATTTTGTAAGACAGAGGACAGATAATATTTGTATCTGGACTTGCGCAAATCAATTATAAATGCAGAGGACCCATGATACTGTTGTTGCTCCTATTACAATTTAACCAACAACAGTTTAAATATCAGGAAGTTGAAAAACAAACCTGTATATTTTTATTGTATGTTTCCTCTGGTATTTCAAGCTCCAGGGAGTCTGAGGAAAAGCACTGCTGGTCTACTTACAATGGGGCTCCATCGGCCAGAAAAGTGAGAGAAGCAAAGGCCAGAGAGGCCACCAGCCACAGCAGAGTCCTACTCATCCTCCTACCTGATCTGATCTGCTATGATGTGAGCTACAGCACCCTCCTTCTATCTCCTCTCCTCCCTCCTCCACTTCAACTCACTACTGTGACACCTTGCCCCAAAATGTGTAAACACAAACATGATTCAAACAAACATGAACAAACATGAATCATGATTTCCCAGCAGCAGTTGAGAAACAGTTTGTTATCGCAACACTCACGAGGGAAAAGATAAAACAGTTCAAAGTTCAATAGGAGTTTACATGTTTTGACTAAGTGATCAGCAGTGCAAAATTATAGAATAGCAGCTCCTCGTGTTTTCTAATGTATTATTGTGATTTGTTTCCTTTCTGTCTTTCTTGTTTGGACATTTCATTTGTTTTCTGAGCCTGCAGAATCAATTAACCATTACACAAAAATGAACGTACTGAACATGCACAAACAAACAAAAATAGTGTGTTGAAAGTCATGTTGAGTAATTTCTGGGTGGTTTCTGGCAGGGTTTTTGGTGTTTTACCAGTAAGGATTTTTAGAAATTGATAAATATTTTTATGTCTTGAAAATGAAATGAAATGAATGAATGAAATAATTGAGACAATGTGATTTATTCTCGATACATATAAAGTGTATTTTCTCAACATTTATTGATCAATCTCTTCTAAACATATGCAGTGAAAATGAAACCTAATGTACCTGGTGTTTATAAATATGAATAAAAAGAGCAATATCTCTAAAAACAAAATTATTCATATAATTCATTTAAGTCATTCTATGATCCATGAATAGATGTTATAATGCATACTTTTATTTTTACTATCTGGATAATGAAGATGAATCCTATTGTTTGATAATTGTCCTGAAATATTCTCAGTATTTTATAATCCTGAAGTATTTTCAATATTTCAGGATTTTGTCAAATAAGTTTTTCACTACCATGGTGCCCAATCATAATTATAATATCGGTTTCCGGCATTTAAATGTAGTGCTTTGAGCATCTAGAAAAAGTGCTATATACATTTTTGTTTTCTCTATTCTATTAAAGTCTGTGTAAAGCCAATTCTGAGAATTCTTTCAAAATACATTTATGTTGGAAAAAAATGCTGAAAACATGTGAAAAGACTTTGGACAATGTATCACTGAAATGTAGGTTGAGATTAAATAATTTCTGCTGCCTCCTTTGTCATAGTAAAAAAAAATAAAAAAACATAGTACAGGTGCATTCAAGTGCCCTACCTATAAATAACCTCAAGTGCACAGTGTGATCCACTTGCAATAAATAAATAAATAAACCAAAATACTAACCATGCAAATCTACATATCCTAAACAAATAACTAACGAAGAACATTAGCAAAAAATCTAATCTAAATAAAGCAAAAACTTAAGTGAATCAAACAAAGTTACTCATAATTAGCTAATTAAATTTACAACTAAGACTAACTTTACAAATAGCTCCTCGGCCCTGAATTAGCATAATATCACAATTACAGTTATCTGCAAAAAAGGAGCTACTTCTGGAACTACAGCTACAAGACAGACCTATTCTATATGTCATAATAGCTCTAAATGGACCAAATATTCTTGGTAAGATCTGCAAAAATAAACACACAGGTTAATTGGAAAAGAAAGAAAAAAGAGGTAGAAAGAGTGGACAGTCATGATGTTAGACTGCTGCTTCCAGTAGTAGACAGAGCTTCGTCACAGGTCTCTCCAGAATACTAGTCCTAGTTTGAAGACGCACAGAGCGTACCAGGCCCTTTGCATCTGGTGCGTGTGCAAAACAGCTAGGTAAATCAACCGTCTTCACCTTGTCGCTTCCCCTGTTGCATTTTGCACACAATACATACACAATGATGGACTCTTCTACCTTCACAAGATATTCAGGAGTCAGACTGTCTTTTGAGCATGACTTTAAAGTTCTGAAGTTTCACTTCTTGGAAGTCTTTATTAAAGGTCTGCCAAACTTTTAAACTCCTTCCTCTTCTGCTCCAATGTCTCAAGCGCTGCTTTGATTTTTTAAAAACCAAGCCACAGATATTCTTAACTTAGTCAGGATGAAAAGTAATTGATCAGCTGGCTGGTGACCTTTTCCACATCTGGACAATAGCATTCAGTGTCAAGTCCCTTTTGACCTCTAGGTCATCGTCAGAATCCACTTTGAACTCTTACAGAGCTCCTGCAGCAACAATTTGGCTGGCATACTGAATGTTAAAAAGTCCCAAAGAGGGTCATAGAGAGAACTGACCACAGAAGGAATGCCTCTCCTGGTCTGTGGTTGCTCTCAAACTAAAGTCCTGAACTGAAATATATCAGTCCCAATGAACCATTGTAGCCCAAGTGCTCACTCTGTTGGTGATCTGAATCCAAATCCAGCTCCATCATTTTATTTGCTCCCATGACTGACAGCAGTATAGTATGGCTGTTGCTGATCCATTTTGAAAGAGTAAATCTTCCTTTTTCTGAAACAGTCAATTCCTGATCATTTGTACAGCTTCTTCCTCTGAAGCTATATGGCTTTCAGGCAGTCATCCACATAAAAATTATGTTTCACTGTATTGATCCTTAGGGATTTGACACCACTGTTGTTTTAAATGGAGCATCAGGACCCCAATTGTGTGATGTACAATAGAAAAGTCATGCTGCATGTACTGTATGTGAAGGGAGGTGCATTCCTGGCTCAATTAAAAAACACCATTATCTCCCCAACTGGGAGGTCTCTACTGAGTATGCATGAAGCTGGGCAGGAATGTATTTCTAAATTCTCCATTGACACATAAGATCATGTCCCAAGAGGTTGATTGGACAACAGCTCAATAGTAAAAATAGATACTTATATCTGGGGTCAGTTTTAAATTAGTGGGGCCATGAAAAGCTCTTTTACCACATTGCCTGATGTATCAATTGACCAACATGGTGACCACTCATTTTGGGAGGTTTGGCTCTGAGCTCTTAGCAGAATGAGACCAAAAATGTGATTGGTTGGTCATTTACAACAGCGATGTATTCAGGCATTTGTTTATATGACTGATTTTCATATGTTACATATATGTACCTACTGATGGAGCTGTTCTTCTGTATGGATTGCATAGCGTGTAGCACTAGTTAAAGCTGTACTACATTAGAAATTAGTTTGTATAGAAGACAAAGACAGTGAGATTAAGACAATTGCATTTAATCAAAACAGTGTAATATTGTGACTTTTACTACTGTTCACATCCAAAGAGTGCATACTGCTGTTTCATCTCCTCCAGGCCCACACAGGTCTCTCTGTGTTCCATCATTTGACACTCTGCGTCTGTGGGCCAGTACTCGATCCAGGTTCTCTCACCGAGTACATACTGATACCTGAGGAGAACAATGTGTTAAATATATTGGGGTCTTTATGTGGCCAGCTATGTGCAACACGCAGGAACATAATATGAAAGAGCATGACTCCCTCCTTTCCACAAAAACTGTACATCTCTACTGTAGAGATGTAGAGATGTACTGTACTGTCACTCTATGAGCAACAACAACAACACACAAACTAAGAGTATAAGGTAAAACTTGAGTGAAACAGTTAAATAGTATGTAACAAAGAAGAAACTTACGATTGATTGTCGTCATCTCTGTGAATATCTTTGGACGTCCCCATGATAAGGTAGTGTTGCCTGTTACCAGATCTAAAGATTCCCTGCAGTGTCGATCACTGTGCAATGTGCGCAGTTTGCCTTCAGGATTCACATCATAAGTTTCTGGAATTAGAGTATAGGATTAGAAAGAGTTCAATGAGAAATACAATGGAAATACAATGATTTTAGTTATTTGCTGGTAGTTACTATATACTGAACTATTTCTGGCCAGACCAGTAACCTCCTGGATCTTCTGGCAGTTGCCTGGTGATGCATGATATGGTAGCTGGATGATGAAATGGCTTTATTATTTAGCATATTTCAGAAACATAAAAAATTGTCAACACTTCTCATCTGAAGTGAATATCATCTTTTCCCAAAATGTCAAACTTCTGTGTGGCTGGAAGCATCATTGATACAAACTGCCCATAAAACCTCAGAAATGAAGATAAATACTGACCTTTGATAGCCTTTAGTATCCGCATTGTCGTGAATGTCAGTGAAACAAACCGTCTTCAAAGCTTTCCAGACTCACTTTGTACACTGAGGACAGACAAGTTGCAGATTGTAAGTTACCATGATTACTTATTCTCTCAATCTCTTTCTCACACAAACATATACACAAATTGTTTACACTCTTACCAAAATCTGTTTTGCTGGTCGGTCGTCTCCCTGAACTTCTCTGTGCGCAGATCATTGCTGATTTGCCCTTCCTTCTGAACTGCAGTTCTCTAGAAATTACACAATGGGCACAAAGTATTAAATAGACAATTGATGACAGGATTAAATGAACACAAGTGGATGTATGTACTGTGTGCATGAGTTGATGGGTGAGAGCAGTTGTATCTAAGTGACAATTTTAGTATGCTAGTGAGTTATTCTTTGGCTCTGTCTCCTGCTCTGATCTTAGGATCCAACAGGTGCTTGATGCCTGAAACAAAGTTTGATGATTATGTCACAGCTTTCTCCAGATCTTAAACAGGCATTTTACTAGTGGCATAACATAAATGAAGATTAGTTTACCCTTCACAAGGTGTACCACTCAGCCTGAGAACATCGCATATTGGTCGTGTATTGACTTCAACTTGTTCCATCTTCTTTCAGCAAAAGTGCTTTACTGAAGTACAATAAATAAACTGCTGCAGTTCATGGACTAGTAGATGATTGGCAATGACAAATATCTGAACAATGCTTTACCTCTATGAAACACAATGTTAGCGTTGTGTTCATATGTATTATATTGGTGTTCATTCAGAATTGTAGATGTGTCAGATCAGACTGTATTTACCTTCAGCACATGTGCACTCAATGTTCTAAGGCATAAGCTCCACTTCTCCTCTCTCTGGATGGTGAGTATTTTTACACAAGTGTTTCTGCAATGGGAAAAAAGAGCGTCTGCTAATTGCAATATAAAGAAATGTACATTACAGCCTTTGAAAATGTAACACTGCCTTGTGTTATCTACTCTTTTTGGAGAGCAAGAAAGTCTTGAAACTTAGATCCATGAAACACGTTCATAGTATTCATAGACAGACACAACTGGCTGGTTTGGAACTGCCCCTTTCATGCGATCTGGTGGACCTAAATGTGATCTCTTCACAGTCGTTATTGCGAAGCCTGTGGAGAGGCAGTAAAGGAAAATTGAGATTGACATGAAAACTAAAGAAGAAGGCAGAGACTGAGAAAATGGATAGGAAGAAAAGTGATGTCTAACCTTGTCAGGTAGATGATGAGTGAGCCTCTTTCTGACAAGGCTGTGTTCATCTCATATTTTGAAATGGTGCGGGCACGTCCTTTGGCCAACTACACACAGACACACTAATCAGACAGCTGAACACATCTTGCTTCTCGTAACGTAAACTCTGACTTTTTAACTGAATGTAGATATGTGTGTAAAGTTCTTACTATGTCCAGGTCCTTTATTATTTAGCTTAGTGAAACCGGTTAATAAGCCAATATCCAAGATCGACATGGTTGCATCATGCTCCTTGTTCTTATAACTGACCAGAAAATTGACAAAATAATTGAAATAAAACAAGTTTATACCATCATATTTTCTTATGGGGGTGGTGGATAACAGGGCAGGGCAATTAAAAATAATGAGAAGAGAACAAAAAGATAATACAAGGACCATAGCTTGTTCAAAAATGTTGTGTGTGAAGCTTGAAAGTGACATGATTATTGTACAAAACCTCTATTTTCAGCGTGTTATATCTTCTCTTCCTCATCCATTTATCTGCAGGAGCAAAGCTTTGATGAACATCCAGTTTGTTGGTTCTTCTCATAAAATAAAAATACTTGGCAGAAAGATGGAGAGTTTCCAACGAAATACAGATGAGCAGATAAGAAAACAAAATAGACCAAAACAAGTAGAAAAACTGATAAAATGGCAAAGAAGAGAAAGAAAGAAAGACAGCTTACCTGGGATGAGCTGCACTGACAAGTTAAAATTCTGACAGTCACTTTCCTTTTCTTTAGGCAGAGCATAATACAAGCGATACCATCTGTCACGGATAAAAGTGCATCAGCATGTGATAAGCTAACAGACATCTCTGTCTGAATAATATAGTCTACAAAGGTAAAAGAAAAGTCTTCAGCCTCATCACAGAGATTTAAAAAGACACACGAATAAATAACAGAGCTAAAACTCAGAAGAAAAAGAAAAAATTGACTTACTGTCACCGTTGCTTCTCCTGTGCCGCTGGCCATCACACCCACATCCTGGTTTATATCTTTGATCTGTGGGAATTTAAATATGCACACACACACACACACACACACACAAACACACAGTGATCAGCAGAAGAAACAACAGGAACAGTCATATTAATAAGGCAGAGTGTTTATTTGTGTGAAGCAGTGTGTGTTCTCCTTTTAGATGTTCTCGTGCTGTAGCTGTTCTCTTTGTTGAAATTATACTTCACCGGCTTTGCCCTGCCTGGCAACTGTATGTCCACATTCAGATCGTACTCTGGTTCTCTAGCATTAGTCCAGTACTCTGCTACTGCTTGGTACACCATGATGGTAGCCTGGAGAGAAAAAACAACAAAAAAAGCCCAGATGAATTATAAAGATGTGAGCCTGCACTAAAAACAGTTGGAGGAACATAATTGTGTCAAGATGTAGAGAGGGGTTTGTGTTACCTGAGTTGATCCATAGCCTCCGCCCACCTTCTGCTGTTGGGTGAACCATCTGACAATGGGTCTGGCATCTTCATAGGCCTTTAATAACACACACGAATAGAATGGAGAGACAAATTATAAAGTGATTTCATTAATTTCAACTTAATGAAAAGAGTACCATGTTTCATCATTTTAACAAAAAATAACTGTAAAAAGAGTGATAAATTTGGTGTCTTTCTTTCGTTCTTTCTTTCTTTCTTTTTGGATGTGTTATATATACTGTATATAAATATATTTTATGTTTAAGGTGTAGAAAATTTCCATTTAATAAAGTGACATTGATAGTGACTCTGTTGTATGTTTTCTTGAGCAAGAAATTCTGGTGAAACACAAGTGGGACATGCTCACCTTGGTTCTGACCAGAGCAAGAAGAGCATATGCTGTGGTCTCCAGTGTGTAAACATGTCAGCACAGGTACTGGCCAGTGGGACAACTCTGGAGGGGAGAGAGAGAGAGAGAGAGAGAGAGAGAGAGAGAGAGAAGTCTGAGTATTGAGCTTTTATTATTTTATTTTAGATTTTATTTCAATTATATTATATTCAGAAAATTGGTATCCAATATATGGATGTACTAAGTAGGACATGTGTTAGTCAGCTCTATTAAACATATTCTAGCAATTGATATTCATGGATGTGTGATGTTTCTAATCTATACATAAGACTTCTGCATATTATTGAAGAGTGTTACTGTGTGGCGACACCTGGGAAGCAAATCTGTGAGATCTCCTGTTCAGTTTGTTTTTCATTGGCAGAGCGTATGGCGTCATGGCAACAGCGTATGGGTTGGTGAGGCTGGAGCAGGCGATCTCTCCAGGTGAGCCACTGCTTTGTCTATGCTTGTTTGGTAAACTCTGGACAGAAAGACAAGACAGGAAGGAGAAAGGAGAATAATGGATCAGACGGATAGCAACACTTTATTAAGCCTTCCTTAAACTAAACACAGAGCATAATTGTAAGTAATGGATCATCTGTGCATTTATCTGTTCGAATATAAAATTTAATAATTTCCATGTCTATCTAGTTTGCTCCCTAACCAAGCAACACTTTCAAGTCAAATTGCTCATCATCCTTATTACACATTATACATCATTACCTTCTGCTAATTAACTTGAAAGGCTACAGGTTATGTTCTTAGCCAGGCACATTGACTGTATAGTATTTCCCAGCTGTGTGCAGATTACTCCAGCAAACATTACCCAAGATAGCCCTATTGTGCAATAGCGAAATGGAAATTTGAATGAAATACATCTGATGTACATTTTCCTTCTTGTAGACTGCTTATTACATATAACATGTATTACATTTTAATGTTAGCTTATGCATGCCAGGTTTAGTCTACCTCGGTCAACAACAGTAACTAATGGGGGCGAGGGTTAGCAAATGGTGAGTTTCTTCAGAAATCTTTGTTTTTCCCCATCACAAGTATAAAAACATTTTATGAAGCTGAGGTACTCACATTAACAGTGGCAGCACATAGTGTGCGTGACTCCTGCATGGCAATGAGACAGAAGGCCGTCATGGAGGCATCTGAATCTGTGCCCTCCACGTCACCCTACACATAAAAAGGTGTCTTTTTTATTGGTTTTGTGTAGCACCAGATTTGAGAACTGCTGTTATCTTGTCACTGCACAATCATCTCTCTGTGGTTCAACCTTCAACTTCTCTAAACATGCCATCAGGTTGTTGTGTGTTTACAATCAGAAACCTGATGGCGTCACAGATGATGCTGGTCTGCAGTTGCACCAGTCTGCTGGCCATGGCAAACACTTTGGCAACATGAGTCAACCTGACAGAAGAGCAGAGCAGAGCAGAAGGTATAACAGTTTCATATTCCCTTGCAGTAATTTATTTGAACATCCACCATTCAAATTAATTAAAAACATTTATGTATGACTTCATAGATGTGCGGATGCCTCACCACGTGCTACTTTGGAAACTGGTAAATGGAGCAAAAGACCCATCATTTTCTGATGAAAGCTCATTCACGGTAACCTGGAGATAAACAAAACAAAAAAATGTTTTTAGTGGTCGCTATTCAATTCTCTACTGAATCTGTCCATTCACCTTAGTTTGGCTCCTTGGTTAAACAAATTTCTGGTATCTGTAAGAACAAATGCAGCCTACCCAAGTTGATGTGATGGAGAGCTTCATTACGTTTCTGAAAGCCAACAGTTTCCCACTGGTTCGTTCTGTCCAAATATGTAGTTGCAATGACGGGCAGGGTCATGTGGATCATGTTCTGCTCTCCAGAGCCTGAGGGCTGATAGACCAGAGTACCCATAGAGTTCCCACTAATGGCGTTTTCTACCAGCCCAGCTACTTGTTCTCTCCCTGCATGCATACACACATCAGAGAAAAAGAAAAAACAACATTTTACACCAATGCAGGCTCATTGTATTTGACCCTGTATACATAACATGGCGTTCTCTGCTCGTGCATTTATTTGCTCTCTTCCTGTGTGGACAGATAAAGGTATAGATAAAGGTGCAATGTCAAAATGTTGAGGATCACATAATATGCCTAAATATATCATAATTATCATATTAGCGTAAAGTCAGTGGTAGCACAAATGCTGCCGCATTGCAATTTCTTTGCATTTGCACCTATTGGGATGATGTGTGTGGAGAGCTGCAGATGAGGCTGTGTTTAGGAATTTTGGAGCTCAATCTGCCATTAAATTGTTTGAAAATGCTCAGACCACCTCTTTTTGCAAATGCACCATCATTTTTCTTTTTTCTTTTTATTCATCTACTACAGATTGAAATGTTTTATTTTTTTTAAATAGAGCTGAAGCAAATACTGAAAGGCAATCACACCTTACAGTGGCAGTGAAGAGTATTATTAATTGAATACAAACATATGACAGGAAAGGAAAAGCACAAGTATTTGCCACTACAGTTTGAGCTGATGATAGCTGAACTTTTTCAGTTTGTCACGACAGCTCGCTATGTAACAATGGCGACTGTAGAGACCACAATGAGTTTGATTGTGAGGTGTGGGCAGAATAATGTTTACAATGTTAGCTAGCTTCCTAATTAATGTAATCACATCTGCTGTTAAATAATTTCCTCAATTTTAAGTTGCAATCATAGCAACTACATGATGACATTAATGTCAGGAACATATGTTCTCACCTGTCACATAAATCTGTGTTGTCACAGGTGTGTTTGGAACCAAATCTTTCAAAGGAATTCCACTGTTGATAATTTCATCTTGTTTACCGGCTAAAGGAAGAGATTGTAAGTTAGGGTTTGGCAAATAAAAAAAAGTTATTACAATATTTTATTGCAGCTACTTCAACAGTAAACTTGCAACACCTTTCTCAGCAGGGTTCAGTATTAGAATCTTAGAAGTTTTATTAATACACCTTCAGGCTGGACAAAAAAAAAACAGGATATTTTTACAGGAACATGTGTGACAAAATATAATAATAATAAAATAATAATTGATAAAATTCATTTCAAAGTTTGTTTCTCACTCTTATTTCCTGTTTAGTTTGCCAAAATGTGATATACACAAAAACACTAAGAAAAGCAAATTATTATTATTTTCATATAATTGCAACATACATTCAAATCACTGTGTATATTATAGTAATTATTGAGCTTGAACAGCAGTAAGGTCATTTCTATGGTTGGAGTAAAAGTTCTCAGCACTAAGTGTGTCTCTCTTACCACCACCATAGCATCTTCATGGTCCATACGTTGAGTGATAGTCTTTAACAGCTGCTTTGACCTCAATGGGATGTGTCCATCCTTCATCGGAATAATGATAGCAATTTTAGCTCGGTGTAGTTAGGCCCCCATGTTGACTTCCTGGCGGTACCTTCCACGTTTAGAGCACACTGCACACACATGCTCTGTCTCAATCAGATCCACGGACAGCAGAAAAGGTAAAGAGAAGAAAAATTTGGCAAACAATGGTGAATTGGGGTGCACTTACACTAAACCAGAGCAAGTGGCCTGGGCTTACCGTGATGTAATCAGGGCTGTAGTTATGGAGGATTGCCTTAACTTCTAGCTGCTCCTCAGGACGGCAGAGTGCGGCAGTCTGAGATCAATGAAGAAATCCTTCTGGACAATGACCTCTAATGGATCAGCCACACAGATACCTTAAAGACAGATAAATGAAACAAAGGAAGAGAGAAAGAGGAAAGGATGGTGAGGATACAGAAGACGTGGTAAAACGTACAACAACAAATTACATCACCAAAAAGGAGAATCCTCCTTCAGAACAAATTGGAGAGGGTTTCTCTTGCAGCCTAATGAAAGCTTCGATTGCTAAGTTTCATACTGCTCGCCTCAGTAACTCCTGCCTGAGCTGTGGAAGACCAAACAGGCGTTCTACCGCTGAACTCTTCCATAGGACTGAAACATTAATCATCAAAACAAAGGTTCAAATGCTGATTCTGAAGATTCAAACATTAATATAACAAGTGAACATTGAGACATTACAAGCAAGCTTCGACATGTTGATGTTATTTGATAGCTGACAGTTGACACAGACAGGAAATGTGTTGACAGAAAGGGACAAAAAGGTGGGACAGGTGCATAGAATATTGCAGTTAATGGTTTAAAAAGAAAGTTCTTATAACCACAATTAATGTAAATAAAAGTTGGTTGTGCAGAAAAACCTGAAACCTCACCGTGAGTTCTTGACAGACTAATGGCTGTGAACTGCCAGGTTGTGATTGAATCTTGCAAATTAACATCTTTACAAATGATGTGGTTGACTGAAACAAAATATTAACACTTAGAGAGAGGTTAAGGGTAGTTTGAATTATTGTATTTTTGTGTGTATGTTTCGCTTCACTCACCAGTTTGGTGTTTGTTGAGGGCAGGCAGGCAGGCTGATATCTGCCCACAGCCAACTTTCTGGGAACTTGGTGCGAGTAACAATTTCATTGCTGTCCATGTAACTGTCGTCATCCTCTTCACTTCGTTTCCTCCTGCTGGGGGCTGGACACTTTAAATCTGGAAAACAAAAAAAAGACAAGCTCTTAAACAGAACTCAACAAGTACATACTCAGTCTGCTTGGTGTTCATGACGTGACTGACGTTAAGATAGGGGAGAGTAATCCAACAAGAGTAATATGACAAGAATATCCTTGCATCCAAACAGAATGGTATAAGCAGAGTGGATTTACAAAAACATTTTATTAAGTTGAGAACACTGATTTCACAAATGCATTCTTACAAACATAACTAGGAAAAGAACTGACAAAGGCTCTGGGCTGGTATATGTAGTAAGTGGCTGATTAACATGGACGACAGTGTCTGTAGATATAAAAGGCAAGTATTCTTATTTCCAGGTACACTAATGAAAACATATTTATGTCATGTTCTGGAAATACATCCCTGTCAATCTATACACTAGGTCATTGGGAGAATTATCTTTGGTGAAGTTTTTGACAGGCGACTAAAGGACAGTCAGTTATGAATTTGTCACTTCCTTGCCCTTACATCCCTTTGAGACGCTTAAAGATAATAATGAGCAGTAAACTCAAACATCTGTATAGAATAAGACTAATAAAAGGTGGAAAAGAGTCATAGTGGAGAGTGAAGTCATATCACCTTGTCTGTAGGGAGTCCCAGAAGCACTGGACTCAAACAACAGCCCAGCATCATAGAACACACTCATGCTGTCCTTCCCTCCACCTGGTGTGCAGCCTGTGTCGTACTTTTTAGGCAATGTCCACACCTGAACAAAGTGGAAATTCATTCACATACAAACACAATTAAAAGCAGAGTCTGTTTTAATTTGCATTATAAAGCTTAAACAGTCTGGCCAGACCGCAGCAGCTATTGTTAAAGGGAGAGGAGCTAAAGCAGTTTGTTTAGAAAAGAGGATAAACTGAGGGCTGCATGGAAGGCCAGTATAAGATAATTGAGGATATTTTAGTGGCCAGTATATCCCAAAATAAAAATGTAGAACTGGAAATTTTTCATTATTTCAAGTTTTTAAAGTAAGTGTTAAAAAAATTGCCTTTTTCTGGGTGAGGCGGTGCTTGTTGTTTAGGACGTAGACGCCTTTGTCAACTGCCACCAGTCCCACGATGGCTCCTGGATCTCCAGTGACCTTCCAGACCAAACATCCTCTGCCGAGGAGTTCATATGATGGAGAGCGGGCCTCGAGGATTCCAACCTCAACTAAACGTGAGCAGGTCAATGAACAGAAAGATGTTTTGTATATATTAAAGCAATTTAATTAATATGTCCTAGAAATACACAAATAACTTTATCCATTTGTGTGATAATGGGTGCATTATTGCCCTTATGAAAACTCTGCTATGCTACATCAGTGCTGTGTGTCTCACCGAAGATCCAAATGCAAGGAGTCCTTGACATCCACCCAGAAGCAGAGTCTGCTACCCTTACGTTATCACTTGTATGGAAGTAGGCTATGATCTTGAGCGATGGCAGCAATTCTTTGGTTATAGGAACTATCAGGAAATCAATTGCTTGGCCTTTTGTCCTTGTATCGTTCTTTTCACCAGCTGACCTTTGCTCACTATCTGTGGACACAGATTTATCTCATTACTATCCAACATGTGTGTATATACTACACAATCTGTGGCATGCAACAAAAATAGTTCTACATGTGTACACGTCTCACCAGATATGTGATGTCACTGTTTTGATTTTGCTGCGTTCCAAAGATGAGGTAGACTTTCAGGTTGTCTCCTAATTCCAGCTCGTCTGTATCCACACCTGTAAAAATGACATGTTGCAATGAGAGCTAGACACTGAAAAGATATCGTGCATGGTCCCTACACTACTTTGCCACACTACTTTTTTACCATCTGATATTATTTCAGGATGTTCCTCACTATATGTATGTAGTTGTTGTTTTGGTCTTATATGGGAGAAACTTCCATAGTGGCTGCTTGCCTTTCCGTAATACGGGGATCATTGGTCCTTGCCTGTAATTAAAGACAGACATGTAAGAATACACAAACAGATGGTTTGGTTTGTCGTAGGTTTTCTACAGTACCTTTTGAGCAAAAAGAATACATATATAAAACACCAATTTCGCAAAATATTTGTCTTTCTACTGCATGGAACAGTTGTATGAAAAGACCATCTTCACTGCAGTGAAATGCCCCTTCAAAATCCACAAAAGAAAGGCCCCAAATATATGTTCTGAGTTTGTCAGACCAAAGCAGAAAAGTGTTATAACCAAAAAGCAGCAGTAACTTAAAAGCAGTAACTTTGGAAGCATCAACTTTGAAAACATATCAGATAAGGTCGAGAAATGACATGACTAAATTCTTGAGCAAGATGAATTAATCACTATTTCTCTGCTAGGGTGCAGGGGTATGCTCAGGGTGGCCTCAGTGTGTCATCGAGCCACCCTTTAGGACCCACAAAAATCCTGGACAGAAAACTGGTGAAAAACTGATTTACCCTCTAACTCCACATTTCAGTAATATATCATCAAATTCAGTAGCTGAACCATAACAATGAGCTAGGGAAGCTAAAAATCTGCATAGTGCTCCCAGAGTTGGCTGATGGCTCTGCTTGATTTCACTCCAAAAAAAAAATGCAAATCTTGTAATGCAAAGAGGGGAAAAAAATCCTAGACTTACAGTGATCATCAGTCTGCTAGTCCCAGCCTCTGTATTGATAGTAAGCCTTGCCATGCCATTGGCTGCAGTGAAGCCTGCACCTGTGGCCTGGCTCGATACTCTGCAACACCTTGTGCAGGAGAGTCATCAGGATTCACAACTTCAACCTGCCATCAAACACAAACAGCTGAACCATCAGAAAACATCAATTAAATGCTATATTAAAACATTTTTAGATACTATTTTGGAAATAGTTATTTTTGCAGCAATGTGATTAGTGTCGTAATGACCCTGTGTATCAACAATAAGTTTATTAAGAAAAGCCATTATTTTTTTAAAGGATAAATCATGTTTGTTTGTGTATTTATTTAGAAATTTAACTTTACTGTCGCTTTGCATAAATGTAAATATAAATAAAATGCACTTTACCGTAAATTCAAACGTCATTCCTGGTTTGAAATATTTGGGCGTTCTCTTGAAGTTTGCTATAGTTATGCGGTGATGTGACAATCTGGATGTTCTTAACTCTATACCATTTCACTACCTGTTCATTATCCACACACATAAACTATAAAATAAAGCCCTTAAATCATATAATAACAATGAAATGGATGATAAATTGACTTTGTCTTCAGTCTTCAACCTAAATTACACAATACCAATGCACAAACATACAAACAAAACAAAACTATCTTCTTACTTCTTTCTGTCAGAACATTGACAGCCACATATATAGAAGTCCCCACCAGCTGAAGGATGTTTGGAAAGGTTTGTGTTGATGTGCTCTCTCTCAGTGTGACTTTTAACTCTATACCACTCTGTGAGATCTAATGTTGGAGAAAACAGTGAACAAATGGCTGTCAATGCAGCGACAGACACATACTGTACAGTACAGACTGCCCAATCAACTTCATAGTGATAAACAGAGATGTATCAAAGAGTAAGAAGTGCTTACGCCACTCTGAAAGAGAACCTGAAGCTATTTTTCTGATTCTGATGACCGCTCCCAAATATCACACCAGGCCATTCCATCCACCTTTTTACCAGTTACATAACTGAAACCACACAAAAAGGACATGAATGATGATGAATGATATCAGGTCAATTAAAAATGGGACGGTGAAAATGTAACTACAACATTGTTGCCCATTTCTAAATCAACAGAACCCACAACAGAACCTTGAAAACAGCACCCTCAGTTTCTACTCTACTCAATCTGTCAATCAAACCTGTTTCAGAAAGCAGGGATTAACAAACTCTGAACCTAACTTTGAACTCAGCAAGCCAGAATGCAAGCAGTTTAGTGACCACAGAAAATGTCAACTAATATGAACTGAAGCAGAATAATACATTAGATAAAAATGTTGTGAATTTGTGAAATCACTGTTTTTTTAGTACATTTGACTTTTGGACTTGATCGTTTGACACGACTATTCACAACAAGACTTAACTAGTAAGGCAGTTTGTGTTCATATGTGTAGTATTTATTCAGTTTGGGAAATCCAGTGATCTCTAAGAAAGCATTATTGTACTGATAGATCTGATATCGTCTTTGGTTCTGGAGTCATTAAGAGTCAGACAACTTACTAGAAGTAGTAAACTGGGTTCTGTTACTGACTGGTCTGCTGACATGTGAGATTGTTTTCCTTAGAGTGGCAAAATGCAAAAATATGAATACATTTTGATCATTTTCTTGTACTGATAACTAAAATCCCCATATGACACCCGAGGGGGAGCTTTACCTTATTATGGCACTTCAGTGATCCTTATGTGCCAATAATGACAGGGAATAAATAATAATATACTAAAAATTCAGCAAGCTATATTTTGAAATTACACACCCAGACTTCCCCTCAAAACCACGCCTTCAAAGTAATGGAAGGGTCTCTATTCATTCACGAATGGGTGAATCTTGTGAGCGTGGAGGAGAAGCGGACTGGTTGATGGACATGTCAGGATCCAATCGTAATGAGCAGCCCCATCCAGCATTGATTGAATGGTGTTTTCCCATGGTTTAAGCCCTCTAGACTGGGCTAAAACATTTCGTTTTTGACAAACCTTCTATTTTACTGGCTGCAATGGGGGTCGATGAAGAGATTTTCAAGCAATATGGTAAAAAATGCTCAGAAAACATCTCCTACCCCACGCACAACTGTAATAGCTAATTAATACACCTTTACAACATAAGTTTACAGTAACTGATCCAGAGTTTAAGTTATCTCTCTTTCTGGAAGGAAAAAGAGTTTCCCGAGTCTCATCTCAGTTTCGCTAAATCTGCTTTCTGAAACAGAGCCCTGATCTTTTGTGAGACACAAAGCTAAAACCTTCATACTCAGCTTTGATGTTGATGATGAGCTCTTGACTGTCCGCGTAGAAGAAGGAGTTCATGGGCATCAGTTTCACTTCAAAACTAGAGCAACTGAAAATGTAATTGTCATTTTTTTGCATGTTCAATCAAAAGAAGTAAGTTAATGTTATGTAGGTTTTAAAAAACAGTGTAGTAATCAGGGACTTACCATATTCTTTAACCTGAAACTCAGCCAGAGTAAGCTCTGCTGTGGATGAAGCTAATTTGCCACCACCTTCACACTCCAGAACTGCACACACACAAGAACACATATTTCAATAATCATGCAAAAAATGTACATATTCATAACATTCAGTGAGTGAAGGTAACACAGGAAGTCATTTATTAAGTTATGGAGTGTAGGCTGGTGGCTGCTGGAAAGGTGCCTGTTCACTTTCTGGGCACACGCCGAGGTGCTGTGAACTAGGCACCAAAACCTAACTGCTTCCAACTTGCATTGGTTGACCATCACTCCACCATCTATCCATTTTGCTTGAGATATCTCAAATAGATAACACTGAACAAATATAAAGTTGATCTAAATCATTCTCTAGGAGGAGTTTGTTAAACAACACCTGTTATTGGTAAAAATGTGGTAAACAGAAGCAAAAAAGACTAACTTGGACCTTGAAAGGGTGTGACAGATTCTGATGTTGACAAGTTTATTGTGCTTGTGCAAACAACAACACCAATAAAACGACAGGCTCTATACTTGATGATAAGAGCAATGTTCCACCAGATTTTATGATCATTAAAGCAACTGCAGAACAATTTTTCGCCTGATCACGATGCATTTCCTCTTTAGAGTGAGTTTACAAGGTCTGCAAAAATGCACTTGGTATAGATACAATGCACCTTCAGTGTCAGGGGACCCTTTGGTACTGGCACTGACTGGGGCCAAAATAATACTCACCTTACAAGGTCAGAAGAAGTTGGTAATATCGAATAGATCCCTGATCTCAGAGGACACATCAAGTGATAAAATGATGCCTTCAGGGGTCTAAAAAATTTACTAAATAATGATTCCACTGTAAATATGTAAGAATATAACAGTCATGCTTTGTACTACACATTCAGCTATGCATTGAATCATTTCTCATTCTTCTCCTATATTCTAATTACAGGAAGTTATGATGTGGGTCCTCAGGGCAAACTGCGCACATTCCTCAGTTATCCACACTGCAGGGAATCTTTAGATCTGGTAACAGGCAAATACTACCTTATCATGGGGACGTCCAAAGATATTCACAGAGATGATGACATTCAGTCGTAAGTTTCTTCTTTGAGTGAATGTTCTTTTTAATTGTTACTTACTATTTAACTGTTTCATTGTTTTCTAAACTAAGTTTTCCTCATACTTTAGTTTGTGTGTTATTGTTGCTGTCTATAGAGTAATTAGATGTACAGTTTTTGTGACAGAAAGGAATTCATGCTCTTTCATATGTCCCAGGGTGTTGCACATAGCTGGCCACATAAAGACCCAATATATTTAACACTTTGTTCTCCTCAGGTTTCAGTATGTACTCGGTGAGAGAACCTGGATTGAGTATTGGCCCACAGACGCAGAGTGTCAAAAGGATGAACACAGAGAGACCTGTCTGGGCCTGGAGGAGATGCAACAGCAGTATGCGCTCTTTGGATGTGGACAGTAGACTAACTTGTGAAAGTAAAATGTAGTTCTCAAATTGTTTTTATTTTGCATTTTTCTAATTATGTAACACTTTCATTGCTGAGACATGAGGGCAGCCAAAGTCACACATTGGTTCAAATAATGGTCTTACTCTCATTGTCTTTGTCTTCAGAGTTCAAGTAGAAGTTCAATAAAGTTTGATAATGTTGAGGTCAGTGGAGTGATGCCTGGGAAGTTCAACAATGTGGAATTGATTTTTTTCAAATATGCTGTAATTCAGATTATATGACTGATTATATAGATCAATTAATGAAACTGTAAATATTAAATGAAGCATTTGGAGCAGTTGCAAAACCACTGAAAAAAATGTACGTGAAATGAAGTATATATAAGTGCATAAATAACAAACAAAATTGAAGTTTATATTTACTATGGTCTTTGAATGCATCCCACTTTTCATGTTAGGTTGAATAGCGTGTTTAGGTTCAGATAAGTAACTAACTAACTAAGTCCGATACGATCAGAAATTCAAATTTCTTGCTGCATGTAAACATACTGACTGTCTTTTTGCCGACAAGGCAAGAGAAAAGCCCAGGAGAGTGAGTTGTCCGACAGAAGGGAGCTTTGAATGAAAATTATATTGACCAGAGGCGTCACTAGGTTTTAAGGACAGGGAGGGACAGGGGTGAGCACAAAATTTCAGCTAGCAAAGACTGAGCTTAGTGTATATTATATATATAGTAACTTGGCTTTCTGCACTTTATAATCATTACTCTCAAATAAAAGCTAGCTAAATAAGTCTATGGTGCACCTTGACTAAAATGTTTCATATTTCATATTTCAAATTGAGTTCCATAAAATTCCAAGACTGTCTGCGTCACAAATGTCTATTCTGTGAAATCCTTCAGACTTTCACACCTTTCCAGTAGAAGTCTCTCCCCTCTCACTCACTCTGCTCCTCTGCCCTGACTCCTACAGGCCAATAGGAGTGGTGGCGTGATTATTATGAGTGTAATCATTATTATTATGATTACCATCATCATCATTATTATTACCCACTGATGATAATCATACGTAAGTGAGCTCAGCTCCTGTTTCACGGTGTGCATCCATACCTAAAGTGAGAAACTGCTGATGCTCCAGAAGGAAGTCACCCCAAAGATAAATGGTAAAGAGAGCGCACACTGAACTCTATGAACAACCAGGACCTTCACAGTGCATTTCACACTAACCAGCTAGCTAAATAGCAGCGTTCTTTTACAGCTGGAAAGTAAGTTGACCCAAAACGACAAAGGTAAGAGGTGCAGAGATTGTCTGTAGTGTGTAAACCAGGTTTTTATTTGTCAAACATGGAGGGTTTCATTAATTACATGGGACTTTCTGCTGTTAGCGGGGGCTGGAGCTAACTAACTGTTACTACCAGCAGTGATGAATACTTACTGTCCTGAAAAACTTTCTTATATCCATCCTTCATCCATCCAGTCATGTTCTTCTCCTAACGTGTTCTGTTCGGCTCTGTGTGCGCAGTAGAAGTACCAACGGCTGCGGGTACCGAGCCGCAAGCAAGGTCGCAGGGAAAACGTGGACTGGATTTTCAGTGTAGATTTACACTTGCTGTATGAGACACACCTCTTTCTATAGCATTTTAACACTTGCCATATTTTTTTTTATTAATTTTTAATACAAGTCATAATCTAAATATGAGCTTTAAAGCTCAATAGCTTCCAGATCATGTGACGTATTGGCTGAAAATCAGTTTAGAACAGTAGATTTACACTTGCTGTATGAGACACAGCTCTTTTTATAGCATTTTAATGCTTATATTTTTCTTATTAATTCTTAATACATTTCATAATGTAAATATGAGCATTGAAGCAGTGCAGGTCCATACTTGTTTTATGAGACACACTTTAATCACATACTTTAATCAAATTAACCTTTTTCATATTTTATAAATAAACGTTTAATAAATTTAACACCCACGTCTTATTTTGAAAACCGGAAGTGTCCACACGCTGCAGTAAACTAGCGCTGAATTTCCCAGTTCTCTCAAAGTATTTGCCATAAAGTCGGTAATAAGGGCGCACTTGAAAATATTGGAGCGGCTGACTTGACCACGCGAAAAACGAGAGACGGCTGGCTTGACCGCAGTGATTTTCTGTAATGTGGTTCTGCGTTCTGAACAAGTGGAATGGATTGATAACAACACACCAAAGGGGCTCTCTGTACCGTACACTACGAAGTGAAGGAAAACGGACAGATTATGATCACATTCAAGTCCTTAATGACAGGTTATATGATTATGTATTCAAACTGATATGCTGGCCGCTTTATATCGAATTGTAGTTTTAATTTGAAAGTGCCAACTGGAAACTGTTACCGTGTAATTATGTCTATCTTGACGCTAGTGGAGGCTAACGGTTTTATTTTGAAAGTGCTAACCGGAAACTGTTGCCGTGTAATTGTGTCTACCTTGACACTAATGGAGCGGTGTAATTCTCTGTGTGACCACAAGAGGGCAGAAAATCCCGTGATTATTATTTTAATGATAGCGGTTTTGTCAATATTAACAGTTTATTTAATAATTATAACGTTTTCTCTTTCCTGTGGAGAGTTTATAATTCTCATGAGTGTTGCATTGTGCATTATTTCTCTTCCAATAGCACAAACATACATACTACTAGTCTAACTAGCAAAAAGGCTATCCAAAGTGGACATCAATAGATCAATATGCTCGATTCTCACATCTCCGTTTTGCGGCTAAAGAAAAATATAAAGCGTCCTGTGATGACTCCCTCCTGAGTGAGACGAAGAGAGCAGCATTTGTTCTCAACGTGTTACGTTACACGAAGTAATAACACGTTACTTTATTACTTTGAAACGTGTTACTCACAACACTGCTCATTATTATAGTGTGAGTGATTTACGACACTTTTTAATCTGACTTGCAACACTTGTACACAGTGGCGTCGTTAGGCCTGTTTTAGGGGGGGATATGAGGTTATTGAAGAAATAACTGAACCGACGGACTGGTCTGCTCAAACAGTGCCTTTGCCAAGAAAAATGGATGAGTGAGAATGTTTGTGTGACTTAATTGCCTCAATGAAGCTGTGGAGCAAGAAAATTATACTTATTCTGTATGATGTACTGCCCTAGCTGGCTGGATCAAGTGTGTTCTCACTGCTTGGTGTTGCTACGTGATTCTTTAGATGCCATTTGCCCAACTGTCTCACTCCCACTCAATCTACTCAGTGACGAAGTACAGGTGTGGCACAAAGTACAGGATCAGGTTGTCACAACGGTCAAACAGCTGTTGAAAGAAGAACCCATACTAGCCTTGTATGATGTCCACAAGCCACAGGTATCAGCTTCAATGTTAGGGACATTGATGCAATTCCTACACTGTCAAGACACCATTTAGCAGCACTATACCTGGAGATTATTAAACTAGCAGACATATAAATTGATTCCTTCTCACTCATGGAAAGGTACCCTTGCAGCTAAACTGCACACATCCTTCTCAAGAGGACTCTTTCTCCAGTTCCTTCGTTGGCTCTGTGCACTTCCCATACTGATTAGTCTTTGGGAAGTTAAATTGAGTCGTCTTGTCTGCAGTCTCCTTTGTCTCTACCAGAGGGCCGCGGTGTTCCATGTGATCAGAAAGACCCCCAGATTTATCCACCATTACTGCTGAATACCATGATTTGGCTGAGGTATGATATCATGCATTATCCCCACCCCCCTCACAGACCCTATGATTAAACCATTGACCTTCTCCCTAGATCTCTACCTCCTAGTCTACCCCAGATCCTGGTAATGGTCCTGCTAAGTGTTTGTTTGTTTGTTCCTAACTCCCTGGGTTGTGCATTGGGTCCATACGTCATGGTTCATCTCCCATCCTGTAATGATGTGAACCATGGCCTTACTCAAGGAAAAGCATCTCATAGCGCTATGGGGTTGCTTTGACCTGTGCCCAGTTGTCCATGGTCCCACATTGCATTGGACTTTATCACTGAACTTCCGCCATCATAACCATCCTCACCATTTTTGACTATTTCTCTAAATCTGCTCATTGCTCTTCCTAAACTCACTTCTGTCAAAACATTCCCTTTGCTAACCATTTGCTTCCTACTCATGTTAGACAGTAATTTTGTACATCATATTTGGACATATTTTGATTTATTCATAATTACTCACTTACTATGTTAATGAGGTCAAAATAATCACTGAAGCTCATGGCAATTGATTTTCTGTCAAACTGAACCGCTAAATCCATTTTGACTGACAAAATTATGTTTTTGTTACAGCCCTACTGTGAAGTTGATCTCAGTTGATCAGTTTGCTTGACTTTAATTGGTTGAGGCAACAGTTGGGAGAAGTAGAGGTCCGGGAGGAGGGAAGTAAGTGCGTAAAAGGAGAGTGTTTCAGAGCAGGAGTCTCCAGTAATGGCAGATATGGGATCAGGCAGGATGATGTTCAGGACTCAGCTCTGGCTGTTGGACTTTCTGGTCTTTTTCTTTCTGACTTCATTTGCTGATGGATCTCCATTGTAAGTCTTTTTTTTAATGTATACTCAAAGAGTCAGAGACAGAAGGAGGAAAATGTGTATATGCTTCATGCTCCACACTAGAAGAATTGTGTGTATTTTACAGTAAGCACAAATATTAAATATGAAGTTGACGAAATGCTGTAGCTACATAGTAGAGCGGGTTGTCCATTAATCAAATGATCGGTGTTTTGATCCCCCGCTCCTCCAGTCTGCATGTCGAAGTATCCTTGGACAAGATACTGAACCTCAAATTGCTCCCTGTAAGTTGCTTTGGATAAAACAGTCCGCTAAATGACTAAATGTAAATGAACTGATTTTAAGTGAACTGATTTTTTTTGCAAATGTACACACCTGTCATTTAGTAAATGCTGTGCTGTGAATGAGCATACAACAAAACATAATCACCACCTTAAAGATCACTGAAGAAACAAAACATAGAGTTGTGTGCTAGGTGTCCTTCTAGTTGATGAACTTATTCAATTTCGAAATACGCCTGTGAAGTTTTGATGTTTTCAGTTTGTAACAAAGCAGTTAATTTAGTTTTGAATTTATACAGATGCATAACAGACACAGCAAACAGTCCAGAGTCCAGAGTAATGATGAAATGTTTGATTGGATCTTTGTCAAGATAATTAATAGATAACTCATTATGTACAGCATGAAGTCCATGCTGGGGGAGAAGATCTGAGCAAATATGCTGTTTTGCAAAATGGGTGAACCAAAACTTTAATAAACCACAAGAACTGTTGAGAAAATCAAAATAATATAAAATAAGCAGATATATTGGTCAGTATTCCTCAGTCAGTACATCCTAAACAGCATGTCGTTCCTACAGTACAGTGACTATATTCTTAATCTTTCTCTTTTCTACAGGAAGTTGATGTCTGCCCCCAATGTGTTGCGGGTAGGAACACCAGAAAACATCTTTGTGGAGTGTCAAGACTGCACCGATGATAATGACATCAAGGTTGAAATCATTGTAATTACCTATCCAACCAAATCCAAAAGACTGGCATCCACATCTGTGACCCTCACCAGTGCAAAAAGGTTCCAGGACTTCGGACAAATTAAGGTAATGGAGGAATACTGAAATATACTGTATATTATATTACTTTGTTTTATTGCCAAAATATATTAGCGTTATTAGTATTTTAAACCCTGAATTTAGTCTGAAGAAAGAGTTTTCTATTACGACTACAAACAAGATTACATTTTTCATCTAATTACACTTAATATACCCCATTCTGCTCCTCATACACTGCTTGTGTCTCTACTCTATATTGACTTCAGATCCCTGCTGGTGACTTCAATAAGGATCCCAACATAAACCAGTATGTGTACCTGCAAGCTCAGTTCCCTGACGCAGAACTGGAGAAGCTTGTCTTAGTGTCCTTCCAGTCTGGGTACGTCTACATCCAGACCGACAAGACCCTCTACACTCCCAACAGCAAAGGTATCTCCATGGTCACTGCCTAAACACAATACCTACCTTTGTCAAAGACTTATGTCCTGATAGTAATTTTGGTAACACCTTCTATAAATACTCCATTTCTAGTGAGTTATTACAAATTATAATAATTCATAATTTCTTACTGATGCATTATAGATGCACTCATTCCATTCATAACAGGAAAAGTAATGTTTTTTTTTATCAGTTCATTACAGGATGTTTGCAGTGACACCCAGCATGGTGCCTGTGGAAAGGGATAATGAAACCCAAACTGATGCTTCTGTTGCCATTGAGATTGTGGTATTGTATTTCATCTTTGATAAGCACATAAATTTAATTTCTGTATTTCCACCTTTGTCTCCCTCATGCCTCTCAATGACCAAAATCACAACTAAGAGTCACAAAATACACCTAAGATCAATATTTGGTCATACACCTGACACCTTTTGACCTGAAATGAAGGATGGGAAAATTTCATGAAAATCTATCCAGTAGATATTTTCTCCATACCACAAATGTCCATCCGAGAATGGTGCTAGAGGAAAAATCAGTTGATGGACAAAATCAGGGTCCACCTGTGCAATCTGTTCAAAAACTGTTGCGATGTTTCAGTTTAGAACAAAGTGGTGGTCCTAATGAATGACAAATAGACCAACATGGCCATCTGTGTTGCCATATGACACATGTATAAAACAAACAAAGATATTACTGCTAAATTTGTTTCCAGCTGGTGGCATCAGTATTAATCAATAAATCCTTTTCCCAGTCTGTGATAGGAACAGTTATCATCTTTGGCTGATGTAATACGTCTGTATAACTTTGATAATTATCTATGATATCAATTTTTCATGAGTGTTATTGAGTTGTAGATACCAAGTTCTTGAGTAAGATTAAATTTCTGTGTTGAGTGTTGTCTTCCTTTGATTTTGCATTAATTAAAATTGAAAGATTGAATACAAAATATGGGATGCTCCAAACTGGGGTGATGATTTGAGTGAATTCATTTCATAATGTTTTGTAATTAATGAGCTTTCCTGTATTGCTGTGAGTTTGATTCTAGGTTGTTGTTTTGAACTACTTGGATGTTGGATGAACAGGAGTCATTGAGAAGAACTATTAAACTCCGTTTTAGTGGTTTAACTGATTTTTGGTGTATTTAAGCATCAATCAATGAATGAAATTTTGGAGAATCTACTACTCTATGTCGCTAAATTATCATACTGAATGCATCTACAATATGAGGTATTTGCCAGTTGGTTGTTTGTCTACAAACAAGAACATTTATTTAACCTTAAGTGGTTCAAGTTACAACTCATGGAGCTTCATTTTAGGTCAGCACACTTGTACCATGTTCATTGTTATATGACCCTGTAGACACCGTTAAGTAAAATAGTTGAATTGTACCTTATTTTAGACCCCGGAAGGTATCATTTTACCACTTGATCCAGTCTCTCTGAAAACAGGAATGCACTCGGGAGATTACAAACTCAGTGAAGTTGTCAGGTGAGTATTTATTAAAGTTTGATACACATTTTTTTGAAGAATTGAATTTCCCTTTTTGCAATGGTCTCCAGCCATGCTAACAATTCTGTGACATTGTAGTGAAGCACAGTTTTGTTATGAGCTACATTCTCAGAGTGACAGTGCTAACATAGTGATATCTACACTAGCAGGTGCAATGTTAACTTCACAGCTTGGTTTAGACTTTACATTTTGGATCAGTAGGATTCATCCTCGGGCGAACGTGTGTGTGTGTGTGTGTGTGTGTGTGTGTAGTATCGGACTGTGGAAAGTGGTGGCGAGGTTCCACAACAAACCACAGTTGAGCTACTCTGCACAGTTCGAGGTCAAAGAATACGGTAAGTCACAGTAGAGGTCCTCTTTACCCATTAACCACTTAATGTTATTTTTAACAGAGTTCAGTTGTACTTCTTTTCTACCTGACTTTGCAGACTAAAGTTAGTGCATTTCATTCTTCAGTGCTGCCCAGTTTTGAGGTGAAACTGACGCTTGAGAACCCCTTCTTTTACGTGGACAGTGAAACCCTTACCGTCAATATCAAAGCTACGTATGTGAAGATTTTTGTTTTGTAGATCATGTTTGATTGGTAGATGGACATCAAAGGGTGTCAGGGTTTTATGGAGGAGTTTTTTTGCATTTCCTGTGGTTACATTTTAACCATAACCATTATGTAACCTCTGTTTTAGCTCTTTGTGAAATAAACAGACCATCGATTTGTGGTTTTAGATATCTGTTTGGTGAGGAGGTAGAAGGGACAGCCTACGGGGTATTTGGGGTTCTGCATGAGGGTAAAAAAAAGAGCCTTCCTAGCTCTCTTCAGAGAGTGCAGGTTAGTACATTCTCACACATCTCCTTCATCGCTGTCTGTCCATCTGCAAGTTGATTTGTAATTTCATCTTTGATGTGTTTTTTTTTTCTCTGTTCTTTTTCTTTTGCATTCATGCATTAAAGCTCATTCAAAGCACAAAACTCAGTTACAACTTGACCAAAGTACAATTAGCAATGCATTTCTATAATGTCACATCAGATTGAAAAAGGTAAAGGAATGGTCCAACTGAAGAAAGCAAACATAATACAGACCTTCCAAAACATCTTCGACCTGGTGGGGAGCTCCATATTTGTGGCTGTTGGTGTGTTGACGGAGAGTGGTAAGAAAGCAAGACTGTATGTTTGTGTATTATATAACATGAATGCCTTTAAGACTATGCAGTGTAAACACATTAATCACACAATGTAAAATTCTCCTCGGGGCAACACTTTTAAAGTGAAATAATTCCTTATTTCAGTCTCAATCTGAAGATGACATAAGTTTTCAGATCGTAAATGTTAATTTTAATGCTTAATATTTACAAACCATGCAAGCAATATATTCTGTTTTGCACAATGATATCCGTTCTCTGTTTCCCCCCGGATGTGCAGCCCTTGATGAAATCCAGACCATGGATCAGTGCCATGTACGACCTATGAAACTGGGTTAAATTAATGAACTCTATTGTTTATCTTCTGTGAGCCCTGCGGGGAGCTGTTGTGAACAGAAAGATTTAAAAAGTCCATTCTTATACTACTGAAAATGCACTCAAAAGGTCCAGTGTATAGGATAGTGTTAGTGTAATCGTGTAGTTTAGTGGTAAGGCTGCATATTGCAACCAACTGAATACCGTTCACCTCATCCCCTCCTTCCAATCATCTAGACAAAACTACTGTGGTGTGTGAAAACCTCATAAAAATCCTTTATAGAGCCAGTGTTTGGTTTGTCCATTCTGGGCTACTGTAGAAACATGGCGGTACAATTTGATGGACTCCATGTGCCATTAGAGGACTTGCTCTCTCTGTAGCTATAAAGGCTCTTTCTAAGATGACAAAAACTCATTTTCAGGCAGTTTTACACATATGAAAACATGAACATGAGTATTGTGAATATTATATTCAATTTAGGCCATTATAAATGATAGATCCTCATAAATGTTACACACTGGCCTTTAATTTTACTACTATAATCCCAAGTGCATTCATGATGAGTCATGAGTCATTTGATGAGTCAATACAACACATACTTAACTGCACTTACAGTATGTGTATTAGACTATATTATTTGTTATATTTTGGGACACAATTATATTGTTATGTGTTTATGTGGCTTTGGTAAATCTGACTACATTCTATAGTTTGTTGATCTGATTGGTTGAAGTGTACCCATTCACTAAAAAAATAATAAAAATAATAATAATTAAAAATAATAATAATAATAATAATAATAATAATAATAACAATAACAATAATAATAATAATGAGGCAAATACATAAAGATGAAGTTCAAAACCTGTGAAATTTTTTTTTTTTTCATTTGCAACAGTAAAAATGCAAGTACTTAATAATTACTTTGTGTGCATGTGCATATATCTTTGCATAGGTAGTGACATGGTGGAGGCAGAGTTGAGAAATATCCAGATTGTCACATCACCATACACCATTCACTTCAAGAGAACATCCAGATATTTCAAACCAGGAATGTCCTTCGATGTTGCAGTAAAGTGTACTCTTAAATATTTTGAAAAATGAAACAAAGTTTAAATTTCTTAAAATGCATACATTTTCACATATGATATTCACCAGTCACAAACTGAAAATATATATATTTTTAATAACAAATAACAGACCTTTCTTCAAAGTAGCAGATAATTTTATTTATGTATCTTTTTTCAAGTCATCAACACACTTTTTTTTTTTTTTAGAACTTTCTTTCTGTTAGTTGGACATTTTTGTGGCTGTTTAGCTATTTGTTTCTTGAATGGCAGATTGAAGTTGTGAACCCTGATGGCACTCCAGGACAAAATGTAGATGTGGTGGTGGATCCGGGTGAGGTGCGGGGCACCACTTCAACCAATGGCATGGCAAGGCTTTCCATCAATACCGCCGAAAATCCTAAACCAATGATAGTCACAGTAAGTGTTGAGAATTGCTCAATTTAATTTATTCACAATTCATTTTAACCAAGACAGTTCAGGTTTAGGGCCTGGGCATTTAGACATGGTAAACAAACTTTACACACTGAAAGAGAGTGTTAACCCCCCTGTCCTTTTCATCACTGTCCTGCCCATGCAATGGTGCAAGGAGATACAGATAGAGTGGGAAATTCTGCAGATGTATCTTTCCTGGAAAACACAGATTACACCCACTCTGTCTGCTTGCCACACATTCACTGCTATCATGGCCCTGCCAATTGGAGGTAGCTGCAAAACCTTTCAGATGATTGTCATTGATACAAAATCGGTAAATTAGCAATGAGAGGTTTACATAGCATTCATTAAGAGAATAAGAGCCTGGTCTGGTCAGTTTTGTGACATGGGCTAAGACAAACAGTGGTAAGGCCGTCATTGGGCTCCCACTGGATCGTGGGAACAATTACACCAGTAAATGCTAACAACCCCCGGTTGGGTTTTCTATCTGAGAAACATTTTGGGCCCTGTTTTCACAATGGCATTTGCTGGTACTGGCATTCCCCAAAGCGACACACCTCAATCATGTTATCAGAGAACAGGGGTTATGGGACAGGTAACCTGTGGTTTGTCGCGGCTGTGTATCTGGTGGGAGCCTGTGTGGACCCAGTTAAATGGATCCCTTTGCTAATGACTTGCGTCTATGGATTGTAACTTATCTTGTACTTAATTTCATGTAACTGTGTGTGTATGCTGACATGTGTGTTTAACTGTAGGCAAAGACTGACATTCCTGGTATTACACGTCAAAGGCAAGCATCAGCCAACATGACAGCTCTCCCATATAACACGAAGAGCAACAGTTACATCCACATAGGTACAAACTGAAAAAAATGTCATGAGAGTTAGTGATGGTGGTGGTAGCGGCAGTGCTTTCAAACTACCATGCAAGATTTTTCTTTAATGTTCTTGTTATTGCAGGTGTGGATACAGCTGAAGTGGCGTTAGGAGACAACATGAAAATCAGTCTCAACCTCAACAGGCACGAAAGTACAGAAAAAGACATCACATACCTAGTGAGAGATGTTTTCGAGTTGCTTTCTACAACCTGTGTGGTACAGTACGTATGCATGCCGGATAAATACTCATCTTTAAATCTTTGTCCCTAGATCCTAAGCAAAGGTCAGCTTGTGAAATATGGCCATTTAAGGGTAAAAGGTCAAGTACTGTTATCCTTGATAGTCACCATTACTAAAAGCATGCTGCCATCGTTCCGCATCATAGCCTACTTCCATACAGATGATAACGAAGTGGTAGCAGACTCTGTTTGGGTGGATGCAAAGGACTCCTGCATGGGCTCGGTGAGACACACAGCATTGATGTTACACCCTGATAAGAGTTATTTGTATTTTTCAAAAATACATGTATATCTCCTCTCCTTTTTTAGTTGAAGCTGGAATCAGCAAGATCTTCTTCATCCTATGAACCTCGCAAGATGTTTCTTCTGAAGGTCACTGGAGATCCAGGAGCCACTGTGGGACTGGTGGCAGTTGACAAAGGCGTCTATGTTCTCAACAACAAGTACCGCCTCAACCAGAAGAAGGTAGTTTCTTTTTTCACATTCATCTTCGAAAATATTTAAAAGGGGTAAAAGGGTTTCATTTAAAATGCAAAGTACAGATCATTAAAGTCTAAACGCTCAGTTTGTTCACCTGTGGATTTGAATAATGTCTAGAATAAGTTTGTCCTGCAGCATATGTAAAGATTTCTAATGTCATATCAGATATGTCTTTTAAATGCTAATTACTGCATGTACATGGAAATTGTACTGCATTTGTATAATGCTCTCATCCAAACCACTTTAACATTTTGCATCTCAGTCAGTCACTCACAGACATACACACACAACAATTTGCAACAGACCTACAATGCAAGGCACTAGCCTAACCACCAGGAGAAGTTTGGGGTTCATGGTTTTGCTTAAGAACGCTTCAACATGTGGAAGACTTAAGGATTGAACTGTAAACTCTGGGATTAATGAACAGCAACAACATGGAGCATAAGTGGTATTACCCTATGCCTTGTATTTCTGTGTGATTGATTTCCATTTTGCTCAGGTGTGGGACATGGTAGAGACGTACGACACAGGCTGCACGCCAGGTGGAGGGAAGGATGGTATTAGTGTGTTCTACGATGCTGGGCTATTGTTTGAGTCCAATACTGCTTCTGGGACTCCCTACAGACAAGGTGACACTACTTTACTCTCAAGTTATTCTCTTCTCTCTAATCCCTTTGCTTTCAAACGCCCTATTGTTTGTAGCAAGAAAATCCAAAGTTGGGCAGCCTTAAAAGACTTAAAGTGCTTCAGTTGGCTACCTTTCGCCTGTATACGATCTATATGTTGCTTATATGCGTTCATGTTTTGTTTTGGTTTTACTGTCTTAGTTGAATCTCACCCTGTTCATCAGGGTTATCTCAAGTAGAAGTAGTAGTAGTAGTAGTAGTAGTAGTAGTAGCAGCTGTGTTCAATAAAAATCTAAAATCCCACTATACACTATCTGCCCTATCTGCCCATCACCATGACAAAGAGATAAATACAGTATAGTGACTAATTGTAAATGGGGACAAATCACAGCTAAAAGTAGAATTTATTTTATAGACAGAAACACAACCCCAGATAAATGCTGATGTAGCTTGATGTCTGCTGAATGCCTAGATCACACAATATCATCACAAATCATCTGTTGCAGTCAGCTTAGGTAACTACTGCTAACGACTTCCCCATATCGCTGCAATATCAGTCAATGCAGGATTAAAGTATTTGATGGATAGTGGGCAGCAGATGATCATCTTGAAGGCTCAGTTCACTGTTTAAATATTTTAAAAGTAATTTTAATTTTAATGAGCAGTACAACATTATTTTTTAGTATTGGGGTTGAGTGATATACTGTATATACTATAAAACATGGCCCATAAAAATATCTACCTGTCAGCCTAATACCAATGTTTTATTCCAATAAATCAAAAGGGCAATTGTAGGTTAATTTGAGTCTCATATCAATTATACCAATCAAGTCAAATCAGTACAAAATCAAGTCTTGTTTGGGTTCTGTTAAAGATCTAACCTTTGCTGTGTTTTCAGAATTGAGATGTCCAGCCCCAAGTAGGAGGAAACGATCCACTACTAAAATGGACATCACCTCCAGCTTAGGTAAGAACCACAGCTCTAAACTACACTGTAACCACATATTTAGTCGTCTTCTGAGACACAGTTCAGGCTCTCACATCTTGTGAAGACAGAAGACCAGAAGCCAAAGGACAGATTCTCTTTTTTATATGTGAGGGATAAATGGGGATGGGATGCAAAATAAATCTAGACAGGATAGATGTTTTTGAATCAGCCTAAAAGGATTTATTTCACAGCACTGACCTGCTCCTTGTACCCTACCATGGCTACTTACTGGAGAAGTCAATATTTTGGTCTTATTGATTATTTGGTCTTATTATTATTATTATTATTCATTTAAAATATATAAATCACACTATTCTAAATGAAGATAAAAAATGGCCATACTTTTTAATGATTAAGTAAATAAAAAAAGTTTTAGCATCTTACTGAGCCACTTTCTTCAGTCCACCACTGGTAACACTGCCTCAACCTTATACCCTCTTTATTCTGTCTCTCCTTCACAATCCTGCAGCAAGTCAATATGAAGATCAACTGCAGCGTGACTGTTGTTTGGATGGCATAAGGACCATCCCTATTTCATACACCTGTGAGAGACGTAGCGATTACATCATGGACGGCCCAGACTGTGTCGAGGCTTTCCTGCACTGCTGCAAAGAGATAGAAAAACAGCGAGATGAGAGGAAGCAGGATAGTCTCCAACTGGCTCGCAGTAAGAAACAGAGACAAGAGACTGAGGGAAGCCCTGTGTGGTTACTATCCATGATCATACTGGTAGTTATAAAACAATAACAATGCCAACTATTCCAATGACACTTTAGGTGAGGAAGATGACAGTTACATGGACACCAATGAAATTGTTTCTCGCACCAAGTTCCCTGAAAGTTGGCTGTGGTCGGAGATCAGACTGCCTGCTTGCGCTGAAACACCAAACTGGTGAGTCAACAGAAACTTTGCACACCAAAGAAAATACACTTTTGACTTGACTTGTCTTACTGAAAAACATTTTTCTTTGTTTCAGTGACACCACATCTGTTGTGAAAAATGTTCCTTTGCAAGACTCGATCACAACCTGGCAGTTTACTGGCATTAGTCTATCAAGAACTCACGGTGACAACTCACTAAAATCTGAACCCACACTACATTGCACTGTCTCTATTTTCTTTGGTCTGTCTCCCACTGAGCTACCCATTTTTCCTATATTGTGTTTCATGCCTAGTTTGTTTTTGTCCTGTTGTTTTCTTTAAGGTATCTGTGTGGCCGAACCATTAGAGGTCATTGTCAAGAAGGACTTTTTCATTGAGCTCAGGCTTCCTTATGCTGCTGTCCGTGGAGAGCAGCTACAAGTTAAAGCAATCCTTTACAACTACAGCCCTGATCCTGCCACTGTAAGTCTTGGTCATTCAAGTAAGCCAACAGCACCACATTTTTATGAAGAAATTATAGTAAAGTATATATAATATATAGTATATTAGAGTATACGAAACTTCCATACATACAACAGGAGGCTATTCAGAAAATGCAAATAATGCAGGAAACAATACTTATTCAAGTACTACTAACTACAAACTGTTTCATAGTGTCTTGTTTATCTTGTTTTTAAGGTTCTTGTGGATCTGATTGAGGAGATATATGTGTGTTCTGCAGCTTCTAAGCATGGGAAATATCGGCAGCAGGTTAAAGTTGGGGCACAAACTACACAGTCTGTGCCCTTCATTATTATACCCACGAGGGAAGGACAATACCGCATTGAGGTCAAAGCAGCCATTAAAGACTCATCGGTCACCGATGGAGTCATGAAGATGCTGCGGGTGGTGGTAAGAGAAACATGCTTCATATTGATCAGAGTCCTCTTGTAATTTTATCCTGCTCACATAATTTGCTTCAGTTAGAAGTAACCCGCATTAATGAAGCTAAAATAAAATCTTGATCTCACACACTCAAATACACTCTGTGAACTGCATTAAGACCAGTTGCTTAAAGGTGCATTGTAGAGATTTCTGCTATGTCAAGACAATTTTTATGTATATTGCTGAAAATTACAATTAGCTTCAGGGGGATTCACAACATTCAACTCTGTCATACCCTTGATTTGGTACTGAGTGTGAGTCCTACGAACCTCCTCTTCCCCATGGAGATCTCAGAGAGGGCAGGCCAGAGGGCAGTATATCAGCAAAAAAAATACCATATATAGAAATTTGATTTTGGTGACAAAAAATATGTCGTCTGTAATACAGTACGTAAGTGAATAGATCCAGGAGGATGTTTAGCAACTTCAGGTACCAACAAATAGGTAGAACCTGAGCCCCACAAGTTCCTCTTAACCATGGACACCTGGAAGAGGGCAGACCACACAATCAAAGAAACAGCAAAGCATTCATGCTACAGTAACAGGAGAGACATGCAAACTAGGAATAGAGAAGAGAAGAAGAGAATCTCAACTCTTCTGAAATGATGATGATCCATCAGGACGAGGCACCAATAGCCTGGAGAGAGAGGCTTCAGCAGAGAGAAGCATGAGGATAAAACTAGAAAGAAGGAAGAGGCGCAACTTCCTTATAAACAAAAAAGTTACACTGACATTTAGTGTTTCTCACCAAAACCTAGAAGATAGCTGGTTTTCTTCTTCCTTATCTTTTTTTTGCAGCATTTGTAGCACACTTTGTGTAGTTTACACTAAAATTGTTGTCTTAACTCTTGTCTTTTCCAGCCTGAAGGTGTGCTCGTTAAATCTCCTCAGATTGTAACTCTGGATCCTGAAAAAAAAGGCGTAGGTGAGTTTATGTAAGGTGCTGCAGCTACAGCTGCAGTATGGAAAAACATAATCTTATCTTTTGTAACACTTTAATTTACTGGCCATTAATTACGTAGTAGTATCAAAAACTGTAAAATTGTAATTACTTAGTAATTGCTGAGTAGAATTGAAGCAGGACAAAGAGGCTCCATTAGTTATTGTATTGCAAAATTTACAAAGACAGCCAGGCGGATAGCTGTGTGCACAGCAAATGTGTATACAGTTCTGGTTACACAACTCTGACTGTCTGTGGAGTTAATTACAGTTTGTAATTGGTCAAATAACCCATCATGTTATTTTTATCTTGGTTTTGTTTTCTGTATTTCGGCGAGATAATGATCCCCAGAGATATCTATGGTTTGTAGTAATATTGTAATAATTCAAAATGAAGTAGGTCCTTTCTGATGTCCCATAGCACCCTCTTGGCTGTGTAAATATCATATCTATATTGAAAGACTTATAGGTTGCAATAATCATTCATTCTTTCCAAACTGAGAATGATGCTATCATTTCATAGGGTGCATACATTTACGAAGGTAGCATGTCCGCCTCAGTACTGTTTTTTCTACTCTAGCCAATCTAGTAACCACCTCCACAAATGTCAGAGAGCTAAGTTTTATTTGAGAGTTCCTGCCATAATTATTAGGCATCAAGTCATGAGGGACATTCGTCACACAAACACACAAACTACACCCAAAACCTTATAATGTTTTAGTGATAAACACCATCTATGCTGCCTCTGGAGGATAAAAACATAGCTCCAACTGATTGATTGCAACCAACTACTGGCATACGTAGTAGTGTACAGAACCTGCAGCCTTGATTTTATTCGTTTAATGCACTGCGCTTGTACATTTTTGTGTTGATTAGACAAAACATATATATGGAAAGAATTTGTTTTTGTCATTTGTATGTATTTAATTAATATGTAATATGTAATGGTTACCATATTTGTTTTATTATTTGCACATTTATCCTAAAATCTGCAAAATCTTCCTGAACTTTAGATGGTCGACAAGTAGAAATTATCAACAGTGGAATTCCTACAACGAATTTTGCTCCAAACACGCCTACGAGCACTCAGATCTCTGTGACAGGTGAGGCATGTTATGTGGTAAAGTGCCTGTTGTTCTTCTTTGGTCTTCGTGGCACATTACGTCACTTGTTGCGGAAATGTTCTTTTAGGAAGACAGCAAGAAAATATGCTGAAGAATGACATTGATGGGAAATCAGTGCATACTCTGATCCACCAGCCTTCAGGCTGTGGAGAAGAGAACATGATCCACATGACTCTAACTGTCGTTGCAACCATGTATTTGGACAAAACCAATCAGTGGGAGCCTGTGAACACTGACAGACGTAATGAAGCCCTCCAACACATCATGACTGGTGGGTTCACACAGATGTTAGCACAAATACTAGAATTGTTATGTTATTATTTTTTTATTTTATGTTGTTAAGTTATTATGTGGACCATATTGCTTACTTTTAGAAAAGTGGTATCAAATGACATTTTGGTCGACTCAACATCTAATAAAGGGGCTTATAAAGTCCCTAAAAGGCTTACTCACTTGTTGGATGGCAGTCAGTAAAAAGGTTTTGTTTGTGTCTAGGTTACCTGAATGAGCTGGGCTACCGTAAAGGTGATGGGTCTTTTGCTGTGTATCCTGATCAACAAAGTAGCACCTGGTGAGGCATCTAAACATGCGTGAACACATTCGTAACTGCTTCAATGGATGTTCTTCATGTGCAAATAAATGAAACCCTCTCCTCTCCTCTCCTCTTTTTTCCTCTCCTCTCTTCTCCTCTATAAGGCTGACAGCCTATGTAGCCAAGGTATTTGCCATGGCCAGCAATCTGGTGGCAGTGCAACCCAGTGTTATCTGTAACGCTGTCAAGTTTCTGATTCTCAACACACAGGAACCTGCCGGCATGTTTAGAGAAGTTGGAAAGGTGTACCACGAAGAGATGATTGTGCGTGCATTCATTTCATTCACATCAAATCTTCATCCTGATGCTAAGCAAAAGACTGTATCAAAAATAATCACATGACTGGCAGTGACAAATCGTGACGTGTGTGTGCATGTGTAGGGTGACGTGCAGGGCACAGATTCAGATGCTTCCATGACAGCCTTCTGTCTCATTGCCATGCAGGAGTCACGCCCACTGTGTGCTGCCAATGTTAGTGTGAGTACCTCACCTATATAAAAATGTGTCTTTCACTTTCCCATGCCTCATATATTACTTCATTTACTCACCCTGTATCACAACAGTAATTGAAACTAATGAAGTTCAGTATGGCTTATATCGCACAGGAGACATTTAAAGTTAGAGTAATACAACAAGCACACACATTTACTTTCAAGCTGTCATATATTAAATTCATAGGATAGTGATAATCTGTTCTTTCAAGTTGGAAGCAAGATTTTAGCATTACCACTGTCAGAATCGGAGCTTCCCAGAATTGGTCACTCTACATTTTGATCAGTGTGAATATGAGTGACGGTCGCCAACTTTTCTTGCGCCATGGACTGGATTCATGTAAAAGAATATTTTCACAGACCATCCTTGTGTGGGTGTGGGATAAATATTATGAAATAAAATGATACAACCAGCATTAAAAAGAAATATAAAGTGCGTAAAAAATAGTAATCACCATTAATCTGAATTAGTGAGAGATCTGAGCTTGTTTCTCTGCATCGAGTCGATGCCTTCTAGGGATAATGGGAGACGATGACGACACCCGAAGCGTGTTCCGTACTTCCAGTCAACTCCGTGATTTTGTTTTGGTTTTTCTAAATAAGTTATCCAAAGGTCTTTGTTTTTTACTCATTTTTGTGAGTTTGTGGGCTTCATTTTTGGGCTAATGTATCACGTGACCAACACAAGCATCTTGACATGTGTTGACATGTGTGAAGAGGCACAGACGCACAAACTGACATATCTGGTCATTTTTTCAACATAAAACATCTCTCAGAACTTGATAATGAATAAAATATGCTGTAATCAGATCTGGTCATCTGTCCATTCTGTACCCTGTCTCTCTACCAGTACATATTGGGAGCAGCAGCTCAAGTAAATAATATAACTGTACTCTCAGTGTACTCTGTACTTATTTTCCTTTCCCCATCCCTTCTTTTGCTCTCTCTCAGAGTCTATCATCCAGCATAGACAAAGCAGTGGCCTACCTGGAGAAGCGTCTGCCCAGCCTCACCAACCCATACGCTGTTGCCATGGCATCATACGCCCTAGCCAATGAAAACAAACTGAACCGGGAGATCCTCTACAAGTTTGCTTCCCCAGGTTTCTTCATACAACAACATCCAAGAACTCATACAGGAACTGAGTATAGAAAGATAGTGGCATTAAAATAAAAATTTAGAGACAACCGTCTTGGCATTGCTTAGTTAATTTCCACCACAATACATATCTTGGCTTGTCACTGACAAATTCCTCTGTGTTTTTTCTTAGAGTTGTCCCACTGGCAGGTACCTAAGGGCCGTGTTTACACACTAGAGGCCACTGCTTATGCTCTTCTGGCTCTGGTTAAGGCTGAGGTGAGCAGTTATCTGTATTTGTGTGTCACCAGCATGTTATACCATAAAAAAAATTCAGTGGTGTCATCTATCATGGTACCACAATAAAGGGTAGGAGGTTGGTAAAAATAGGCATTTTCCTGACTAGAAAGGATCTTTTATATTACTGCTGATCATTTCCCCAAACAACATCATAGTAGTCATAGAAAACCATTTGTTAAAAGCAGACATTATGTTCTTGTGTATTGCCTGTATAAGGCAAATTTGATTGTGCTTAAACCATACATGGTTGTATTTCTGTTATATAAAAGCTATAAAAATGTTTTCTCTATTTAAAACATGATAGTTAAAGAATCTGTGTTAATAAAGGCCTTTGAAGATGCCAGACTTGTTGTCAGATGGCTCAACAAACAGCGAAGAGTGAGTGGAGGTTATGAATCAACTCAGGTAACTTTTTATTGACATATTATGCTCCTCTGGCTCTTTCTAGCGCTGCTTCATTTTCTCATTTTTCTCCCCATCATTCTTTTTTCTCTCCAGGCTACTTTAATGGTTTACCAGGCTGTAGCTGATTACTGGTCCAGCAATAAAGGACCAGAATACGATCTGAATGTGGACATACAGTTGCCAGGCAGGTCAAGGCCGGACAAGTACAACTTCAACAACGAAAACCAGCACACCACAAGAACATCTAAAGTGAGGACACACACTGTCTCACACAAACACTCTGGCAAATTAATGTCATTGTTCATGTTGTTTCTTCTGTTGATCCCCGTGTGGTTGTGTGTGTGTGCATATTTCAATTTTCACAGGTCAAAGATATAAACAAGGATGTGAAAGTGACTGCCACGGGCAAAGGAGAAGCAACACTGACAGTAAGTAAATTATTTTTTTCTGAGTTTTAGCTCTGTTATTTATTGCTGTATCTTTTTAAAATCTCAGATGAGTCTGAAGACTTTTCTTTACATTGTGTGGACTATATTATTCACCCTTTTGTCTGTGTGACAGATGGTGTCGTTGTATTACGCTCTACCTATAGAAAAGGAAAGTGACTGTCAGAAGTTTAACTTGTCAGTGCAGCTCATCCCAGGTAATTTTTCTTTTGTCTATTTTGTATCATTATTTGCTGTCTGTCCATCCTATAATGATTTCATGTTCCTCTAATGTTTTGTTTCTCAAGAGAAAATGGAGGAAGAGAACACATACAAGCTGAGAATAAACATTTTGTAAGTACAATAAAGAAGTCATACCAACAGACATGGCATCATTTTTTTTTCATCTGTGTTTCACTCTGTGTGGCTGCCCATCACTCCACATTTGCATGTCTATAAGCCCTTCGTGTGTGTTGTTGCATTTTGGGTAAAAAATGCATTTAAAATAACTTGAAAACATGTGAGGGATCAATAAGGTATCTATTCTGTTCTTCTATTCTTATTCTGCTCATTATCTGTACAGGTTTAAGGACAAGGATCGTGATGCAGCCATGACGATCTTGGATATTGGCTTATTAACTGGCTTCACTCCTAACACAAACGACCTGAGCTTAGTAAGATACAAGCAGCCATACAGACGCACCAACACACACACACACACACACACACACACAAAGTGATCTTGTCTCATTTCACAGCTTTGGTGTGTGTTTGTCTGTGTGTAGTTGGCCAAAGGACGTGCCCGCACTATTTCAAAGTATAATATGAACACCGCTGATTCAGAAAGAGGCTCCCTCATCATCTACCTGGACAAGGTTAGATGTCACTCTTTCTTCCCAGCCATTTTTCTCTCTGCCTTCTTCTTCAGTTCTTCATGTCAACCTCATTTTGCCACAGGTTTCTCACACACGACCAGAAGAGATCACATTTAGGGTCCATCAGAAACTGAAAGTGGGTGTCTTACAACCAGCTGCTGTGTCTGTCTATGAACACAACTATCAACAGAGTAACCGTGAGTCTCGGAGACACCTAGACAGGCACAAACGCCATGTTAATTACTTACTGCTAACAGATTTCAATGATTATAGCAGGGTGGATATGAATGCATTATTACATTTTCCAAATATACGTACATTTACATTTGTACATTTTCAAATGTGCTACAAACCTGCAATTAACACAATATATTATAAATATATTTCTTGTTCCAGAAACACAGTGTATGAAGTTCTACCATCCGCAGAGGAAAAGTGGAGAGCTACTGCGACTCTGTAGAAATGATGAATGTACATGTGCTGAAGGTAAACAGCATGATGTTGATGGTCTAATCCATCTAGTGAATATATAAATTTGTTTGTTTGTCAATTAATTTAATTTACTGACTTTGTATCAGAGGCATCAAGCACCTGCAGGATCCTGTAAGATCAGAGCAGGAGACTAAAGAAGCTGACTTAAATACTGATGCATGAACATGTGCTCTTTTAATCATGTCATCAGTCGTCTAGTTACTTTGTACCTGTTTTGTACTTCCAGAGAACTGCAGTATGCAAAAGAAGGGTAACATCAGCAATGATGAGCGCACAGCTAAGGTCTGTGAGACTACTCTGACCATCAAAATAGATTATGGTAAGGGTTTTTGTGTGTGAGTGAGGACATTGAGAGAATACTGTAAGTGGGTAAGGGATCAAGTGAGCTAACAATCTGTGACTTGTCTGTCCTCAGTGTACAAAGTGAGAGTGCAAGGGTTTACAGACAGTTTGTCCACTGACATTTACACAGTGCAGGTGCTGGAGGTTATCAAAGAAGGTGAGTATTTACTTCCTTTGAACCGCTTGAATTGCCAAAACCTTTTCTTTCCCCTAAAGTACCTCAAAGGTGAGATATCACATTTCTTTCCTTTTCTGAATTTTGTGAGTAAGTAAGTTCTTTATTGGTTTACAATACATCATGTCAGCAATCATATAGAAAACTATACAGAATACCTCTACGCTACTGTTTGCTGTCCAGCCTAGACATCATGTTATTTGTTTTCTCTCCTGCAAACCGAACTCAACTCTGCATGTAAAACATAGGGCAGATATTATTTACAAGTTTGTTATTCATTGTATTCATCGAGGCATTGCTAAAAATGGGTCTAATGGGGCAAGAAACACAAGCAGTTTAATGATTGTAGAGGTATGGCAAGTGCAGTGGGTCAATGTTAAACCAGACAGAGGCTGTAAAGTGCCTTTGTTTTCTCTTTGAAATAAGTTTGCCGAATCTTTTCTGACTGGTCTTGCAACATATTTGATTGTCTGGCTGCTGATGTTTCTTGCCCTGTTGGACTCGTCATGTTGCTCTGCTCCTAAAACTCATTGGTTAATGAATGCAATGTTATTTTAACTGATAGAAATTATGGCTAGAAACTGCTACAAACATAAAACCCAGTTTGTAATAAACCAAAAGTTTCCATTTGAGCGTGTTTTTCTATTTTCTCTTGTGATTTACTTACAGGAACTAATGATGTTGGTCCTCGGGGTAAACTGCGCACATTCCTCAGTTATCAGCACTGCAGACATGCTTTAGATCTGAGACAAGGCCATACCTACCTCATCATGGGCGCATCCAAAGATATTTACAGGGATGATCGGAGTCAATCGTAAGTTTGTTGTGTCTGTCTTGTGTGTACGTTCCTCTTGTAATATTCTTAATGTGTCACAGATAGCTGGTCACATGAAGAGCCAATGTGTTTTTTCGCTCTGCTCCTCCTCAGGTATCAATATGTACTCGGTGAGAGAACCTGGATTGAGTACTGGCCCACAGAAGCAGAGTGTGAAACAACAAAATATGAACCTACCTGTGTGGGCATGGAGAAGATGGTCCAGCAGTACAGAACCCATGGATGTCAGCAATAGAGAAACTGAAGGAAATAAAATTTTCCTTTCAAACTGTTTTTATTTTGCATTATTTTGTAACAATTTACATTACAGTCCACAAATTATAGTGTTAATACTTAGTTAGTACATATGGGGTATCAATAAAGTACTTGCAGGGTGTCTATGCTGGGGCAAAGATTTAAGTATAAGGGAAGAGGATAAGAGGTTCAGGAATAAGTTGGTGAAGTGTATTATTAGTAATAATTAATAATCCTGGATATAAAAGAACAGGAGCCACTGGAATCCATTAAGAGCATGAAGTTGGAAACTCACATCAACAGCTGACTTCTAACAACCGTGTGAAAATGTGCCATTTTCTTTTTATTCATGGTTAAGAAGAGATTTGATCACATTTAAAAATGACAAGATATTATGTCACCCTATCAAATATCACAGAACAAGAGTGACCCTGTCCCTTGTTTGCACTATGAGGACACTAGATGAGCACAACAGAGAAGTCTGGAGTTAGGAGAAAAAACAGAAATGAGAGAACAGAGAAAGCTCTGTGTGAACACAAACTAAAAAAAAGTTTGATGTCAAAGTTAAATAGGACTTTTAATGTAATGTATTGTGGTATAAAAGATAGTGTACTTTAGGAGGACTCTTAAGAAGACCAGATGTTATGGTGATTTATGAAGAGTTGTCTCTTGTGAGTGTAGTGACTCTTTCACAGCTTGTTTTTCATGACAGTAATCATCATCAATTCATGACAACCAATGACCAATTAGATCACTGATGAAACACTCATAAGTGCTACAGGATCTTTACAATTATGTGACAAGTAATAAGGGCCAATACTTATATTGACATGCTTTTTAAAGCTTCCTTTTATGTTTAGTTATGTGATTCTTTAAATTTCACTTTGTTGAAGTACTACCACCTGAGCATCTTATCTCATCTCAATACTTCATTCATGGTTCTGATTATGCGTCATGTAACACAGCAGTTAACAGGTAGTGTTAACAGAAACAGGCAGTTCTCTATCATCTCGAGACTATCTCTCCACTCCGTTACATATTTCATATGTACAGGGAATGACCCCCCTGCATGTCAGGGTACGTGGATACTTCTTTAAGACACATCAGCTCGCCTGGTCACACCCCCAAGTTTACCTATAAAGCACCTGTGCTGGTGTGGAATCAGTGATTGTTTGATCTCCACCTGAGTCAGGGTGCAGTGTGACAATCTGAGAGAAAAGAAAGTGCTTAACAGAAAGTGTGTGGGGTTTACAGCGTGTATCCACTTACCTAATTCATCCGTGGGTATCTATCTATGGGCAGCCGCCCTGGATGCTGATCCCTTCCTCCGTTTCCTTCTGTGCTGTTGCTTTCTATGCTGTTGCTGGTAGCATTAGTCCCAGTGACGGTACTTCTCATAGTTGGAGAAAGCAAGAAAGCCCGGCTATGACGGCTGTTCCCTATACCAGTGTATTGCTTGCGGTCCACAAGCTGACACGTCCAGTGGGATCTCAGCTGAGTGCAGATGTCTAGTCTGCAAACAGCCGCCCCAGACAGTCGAGCCGGCGTTTCCCCCCATACTGGCATATTGTTTAACAAGAGCGGATTGCTCACTGCTCCATGGCCATAGCTGCATTCTCGGGTCAGCTGGGGTCTCTGCCTTCGCCTCATGGGCTTAATGGCAGCCACAACTCTTGGTCGGCATGCCATGCCAACTCCCACAGTGCAGGGACCTGCTGTCTCAGGTGATCGGAACCCTGTTCCACCCCTTCCCAGCGGGGCTCAGGTTGGTGGCCTGGCCCCTGAGAGGGACAGGCGCCTGGCTCTAGGTCTGCCAATGCCAGTGGTGAGGACTATATAGGAAGCACAGGCACCATCTACTAGGATGGCCTACTTGTATCATTGGGAGGTGTTTTTCACTTGGTGTGGGACCCACCGGGTGGACCCCTACTCAGCCATGGCCTAGGACATCCTGCTGTTCTTGCAGGGCCAGCTGGACACAGGCAAGTCCGCTGTTACCCTCCGAGGTATGGTGGCAGCTATTAAGGCGGTGCGTGGCGGCAAACACGCACTGAATGAGGCCAGCTGCTCCTTGATTTTGCGATTCCTGAAAGGCGCACAGAGGCTTACAGTTCACAGGACTAGATCTCCATGGGATCTGGAGGTGGTTCTTGATGTGCTCAGGCGCCCTCCCTTTGAGCCCCTCGGTGCTGCCGAGTTGAAATGGCTTTCCCTTAAGACTGCATTTCTGCTGGCCATAACCTCCACCAGGAGGGTAAGTGAGCTCCAGGCACTCTCGGTCCATAGTGACTGCTGCAGGTTCTCACCAGACGTGTCAAGCGTGGTCCTCCACCCCAACCCAGCTTTCCTGTCCAAGGTTTTTTCCAAGTTCCACCCATCTCAGTCGGTAGAGCTCCCCTCTTCTGGAGGGGACGGGGAGACCAAGCAACGTCAGTCTGTGCTGTGTCCTGTCAGGGCCCTGACAGAGTACATCCGGTGCGCTCAGGTTGTCAGGAAGACTGATCAGCTCTTCATCTGTTTCAACACCAGTCGCTTGGGTGGACCCTTGTCAAAGCCTAGACTGTCCCACTGGCTTGTGGATATGATTCGGCAGGCATACGTGCTTTGCCCCTCCCATCCAGGAGTTATTACTCGTTATCTATTAGTAAGTAACTATTAGTAATCATACGTGAATGAGCTCAGCTCCTGTTTCACGGTGTGCATCCATGCGTAAAGTGAGAAACAGCTGATGCTCCAGAAGGAAGTCTGATAAAGATAAATGGCTAAAGAGAGCGCACACTGAACTCTATGAACAACCAGGACCTTCACAGTGCATTTCACACTAACCAGCTAGCTAAGTAACAGCGTTCTTTTACAGCTGGAATGTAACTTTTGACCCAAAACGACAAAGGTAAGACGTGCAGAGATTGTCTGTAGTGTGTAAGCCAGGTTTACACACTACAGACAACATACTAAACATAATCATAACAGCTGTGGTTGTCCTTAATCACAATACGCACAATTTCACGATTTATTGTAGTTTGAGTGCCAATCGGAAACTGTTGCCGTGTAATTATGTCTACCTTGACGTTAGTGGAGGCTAACGGTTTTATTTTGAAACCGGAAACTGTTGCCGTGTAATTGTGTCTACCTTGACATAGTGGGGCGGTGTAATTCTCTGTGTGACCACAAGAGGGCAGAAAATCCCGTAAATTATTATTCTAATGATTTACATTTACATTTAGTCATTTAGCAGACGCTTTTATCCAAAGCGACTTACAGAGAAGGGAACAATCAAGGTACAGTGCGATAAGAAACCGTTAGCGCAACAATAAGTGCTATGACAATAGCATATATATAATATATAATAAGTTATAATAAGCAATAATGATAGCGGTTCAATATAAACACAAGTGTATTTAATAATTATAACGTTTTCTCCTTCCTGTGGAGAGCGTTATTTTTCCTTCTAATAGCACAACTGAGACGCTTCCTTTAATGGCAAAAAGCGTCCGTGGTTTATTGACGCCATCTTGTAGATAAACTGAGAACTACAACAACACAGGAAAGACAAAAACAACACGGCGGCTGCCGGAAGGTGACTTCATGCTAATGTTCCTCAATAAAACTTGAGAACAAATGCTGCTCTCTTCGTCTCACTCAGGAGGGAGACATCACAGGACGCTTTATATTTTTGTTTATCCACAAAACGGAGATGTGAGAATCGAGCATATTGATCTATTGATGGCTATCTTTGATAGCCTTTTTGCTAGCTAGACTAGTAGTATGTAATTTTGTGCTATTAGAAGAAAAATAATGCACAACACAACACTCATAAGAATTATTAACTATATAAACTCTCCACAGGAAAGAGAAAATGTCATAATTATTAAATAAACTTATGTTAATATTGACAAAAGCGCTATCATTAAAATAATAATAACGGGATTTTCTGCCCTCTTGTGGTCACACAGAGAATTACACCGCTCCGCTAGTGTCAAGGTAGACGCAATTACACAGCGACTGTTTCCGGTTAGCACTTTCAAAAATGCCATTTGTAGACGAAACCATTGAGCATGTTGAGACAGGAGAGGACAGTGACCAAGAGACACCAGTGTTGAGCACCGATGAGCCTGTGGGTGAAGAAAGGCCCGTAACAAATCCAAATGAGCCGGAGCTACAGCAGGAGAATGTGCTGCAAGATGATGATAATCACAGCGTAGATGTACCACCAGTTGAGGAACGGCAGAACGAGATCCCAGCATCCCCCTATCCAGAAGATGACGCAGAGTGAAGACATGATTTCCCAAGGAGGGAAAGACGAACCCCTAAAATCTTCACTTATGACAGACTTGGGACTCCAGCATGCTATAGTGCAGCAGATGCAAATGAAATGTTTCCTCAGTATCATCCCATAGTATACAGGGAAGTTCAGCCAGCGAGAATATGGACAAATCCATGTCAGTTTTATCAGCCATTATTCATGCCAGGATATCAGACATAAGATGGATTCAGGCTGTTCAGTATAGAGAAAGAGACTTGCCTGAGTCATGTAAGGGTTGTACAGTTGTTATGATGTCAAGAACAGCTATTAAATTGGTATCACCCTCATGAAATAGAGTTTGATTTAAGCATGTAATGTCGGGACGACATCTAATTTTGTAGGGGAGAGTGTGACAAGTTTAAAAAGAAAACAAGATATAGCAGAATTCATAATTAGTAATGGTAAATATATATAATATTAAGTATAGTGGTTAAAATGGTTAAATAGTTGAAAAGAGTTTGAAAGAGTGTTATTTTTCATTGTTATTTCATTTTTACGGGTATATATATAATATAATTTAAGTGATTGTAATGTTAATCGTCATCGGCAGGACAACCTGAAATCCGCACTCCGGGATCGGTTGCTCTTGTCTCATACCCACATACCTACAGTAGAGGGAGCCACTCATTAAACGCTCGCGAGTAAAACACAAACTCACAGTTGTGATTTATTTATTTTCTGTATAGGTATGTTAAACGTATTAACTTGTTTACACATTTTGGTGTACTTATATTTAGTTTCTGTTAGTTTTTGAGTAAGTTTAGTCGAGTTTCGAGTGTGTGTGCGTACGTACAGGTCCCCGTTTCGTACTTCGTACTAACAAGTATAGTGCTAGCTTGTTTTTAGCCGTTATTTTAACGGTGGACATGAAATACATACTTTGTACTTTAGATTAAATGATGTGTTGATGTAGTTTAAGTTTACTGTTTGTATCAATGTTTGTAATGTGTAAATGGTCTGTTGACCATTCATTCGAGTAAACGCTCGCGAGTAAAACACAAACTCACAGTTGTGATTTATTTATCTTCTGTATACTGAGTGTTACACGTGCTCGGTGTAGGTGACGGCATCACGGATGACGTTCTCCAGGAAAACCTTCAACACACCGCGAGTCTCCTTGTAGATGAGACCGGAGATACGCTCGACTCCACCGGCGAGCCAGACGGCGGATAGCGGGCTTGGTGATTCCCTGGATGTTATCACGGAGAACTTTACGGTGACGCTTGGCGCCTCCTTTACCGAGTCCTTTTACTCCCTTACCACGACCACTCATTTTTACTGTTCAGAGGGTTACTGTACAATAATATCTTGGTTCTTGTAGGGACTGTTCAGGGCAGCCGCCCTCTTCAGTCCCTGTTTCTCCGTGGGAGTGGGGGCCAAAGGAAAGAAACAAGCAAATAGAGTTAGTCACCGTGACACAGTCACCAACTGTTCACTCTGCTCACTCCATATATGAACACATGCACACTTTTTTTTTCTCTTTTTCCTTTTTTTCCCTCTTTCCCTTTTCCTCTATTCTACTAAATATAACTTGTTAACAATAAATGAATAAAACAATAGAACATCATGTAAGACACATGATCTCAAAAATAGTAGTAAGATACATAATTATAATACATATGTAACATAGTTAAAAAAGGTTCAGGTTAAATCCAGCTAAATGGGACAACCACGCCACCTGCTGTTATAAATTGTACCTGCGCGTATTAGCAAAGGATTCTGGGTAATCCTCATAGCAATGGAGGATTTACGAAGAGGTAACGTATTTGTGAATGCCATGGGCAAAACAGTGTTAATTAACTTGATTAACTGTATAAAAGTTCAGCTGGCTGCACGTGATTAAATATTTTGTGGCGCAGACTAATTTCGCCATGTTTTATGAAGTAACTATATGTTTTTCTATGTGTTTATTGTTAGATGAAATCTCCACTGTATAGCTAGCAATTGTTAACATGAGGCTGTGTAGCTAGCAATCGTTAACACGATGTTGTCTTTCCAGAGTGCGCTTTTGCCCACGAGATGACGATTCTGTCCTCTTTATTATCCTTTGTTATGAATGCAGGTATGTTACAGTATGTTGCTCTATGTGATTTTTGTATTATGCAAATGAGTTATATTTGCCAGTTATTTGCTAACTGTGTTTTATATGTTATTCTAAATATGGTAATTACTAAAAAGGAAAAAGGTAACAGTCCAGTGTAAATTTGTGTTGTAACATTTTCTTGTATTTTATCCTCTCATAATTAGGGGAGGAGACAGTTTCTGTTATTTCCATTTATTTTATAGACTTGCCTGAGTTTATTCCACTATACGGTCACTATTTTTATTGTATTGTATTGAGTATATAATATGTATGTCTGGGTAATCCTCATAGCAATGGAGGATTTACGAAGAGAATGCGCTTTTGCCCACGAAATGACGATTCTGTCCTCTTTATTATCCTTTGTTATGAATGCAGAATGCAGATGAGGAATAAACCTGCTGTTACCACCAAACCTGACCAGCTCCCGAAGAGTCATTTTAAGCAGAAGACGTCTCACAAGGGTCACACATAATTATTACTGTAATTACATACAGTAATAATTATGCAAACTCTGTCAAGCTCTGCAGTGGCCTGATAACGAGCCACTCATTTGAATCAGGTGTGGTGGAGGAGGAAACATCTAAAACATGCAGGACAGTGTTACCCGAGGACCAGGATTGAAAAACACTGTCCTAACGTATCATCGTTTATCATAGCAACTAAACAGTTTGTTGGTGTTGTATTCTAAATCAGTGAGCTCCTTCTGTGGTGTATCTGGATGCTTTGTGATTGGCTGCAGCTGTGTCTCTGTCTCCCAGGTGAGTACAGGTGGAGCTTCCTGCCTGAGGTGCTGAACTGACACCAACAGAGCAGGTAGCTGCTGTCTCTGTCCAGGGTGCTGAACGTGTGCTGCTGCTGAACTCTGTGGAGCAGCCTCGAACCTGCATCCTGATTGGGAGGGCCTTTATCTACAACAATCAATGACATGTTGGCACATTCAGTTATATTTTCTGACATTTTGAACTTCTCTTAATTCAATAATTAATACTTACTGAATTAAGCCAAGGTTGAAATTTTCTTATTTACTCCTCCTCCTTCTCCTCAGTGTTGTCGTCCTCCTCCTCCTCCTCCTTCTTCTCCTCAGTGTCGTCGTCCTCCTCCTCGGAGTCGTTGTCCTCCTCCTCCTCCTTCTCCTCAGTGTTCTCGTCCTCCCACTCCTCCTCCACGTCATTGAAGAGGAGGATGATAAGGATGATGATGAGAACGAGGAGGAGGACAACAAGGAGGAGGAGGAGAACGTCAATGACAATGACGAGGATAAGGAGGAGGACGACGACAACTCCGAGGAGAAGGAGGAGGAGTAGGTGGATGAAGAGTGTCAGAGTTTCACTCCATATATTCAAAGTTTCATTCAATATATTCAAAGATTAATTTTATATAGTGAGATTTTATTTTGAAGGGCACTATTTCCTATTTCCTTCCTGTGTTGTGTACGGAATGAATGAGCTAGCGGTAAAGACGGTAAAAGTTTACGGTAAAACAGGAAAATAAGGAAATAAAACACAAACGGCAACAAAGAGTATGTTCTGGCAACTCCCCGAGGAGGGACAACGTTGGTGTGTGTTGTGCGCTTATGGTGATATTTAATTAATTGATGATTTGTGTTGGAAAATTATGTTAACTTTTGCCCGCCTGTTTATTGCTTGGCAAAATGGAAACAGAAATGTGATTGTTTTATTTTCTTTGTTTTGTTAGTTCTCACGTTGGTTTACGGAGCTGATTTTGCTGGAACAGCAATAAATATTAAATACATCAATTTTTTAACCACAGTCAGATCTACTTTTAGTTTGATCAGAGTTCATCATTACACTCCAAAATATGAAGACGTGCAGCTACAAACAAACGGACTGATGTTTTAGTGTTCATATATTTTACTAAAAGCACAAGTCGAATCAAAATAATTTCTATTTGGACTGAAACGATGAACGCGGCATTAAAACCCGTGCGGTTCCGGGTTACGTGCTATTTGTCTATGGCCTCGAACCCATTCGTTCGGTTCGGACTCGAGAACAGACCTCATAAAGCCGCTCGTTCCAAACGGAAGGTATATAAGTGAGAAACACAGTGAGATCTTCAGAAAGTGAAGAAGAAAGACGAGGAGAGGAGAGAAGAGGAGAAAGACGAGAAGAAAGAGGGGAAGAGAAGAAAAACGAGAAGAGAAGAAAGACAAGAGACAAACGAGAAGAAAAATGTCTCCTTTCAAACGACAACGAGGATCAGCTGTCTCTACCACCTATAAGTAAGTCTCAAGTGTTTTCTGTCTGACCAGTATCTGTAATGAACACTCTTTACTGTCTGTTTGTTCACATGTTGACTAGTATTGGTACTTACTTTCTGATGGGAGCCATGTACTTAGCTAACACACTTTATTTCAGATTTCTCAGCACAATGGGAGGTTAAGTCACTTTATATTTACACCTTTTCCTTCCTACCAAGGTGTCTTCATGTGGCTGTGTGTGTATATATATGTCTTCATGATTCACTACAATGCAAATGTCCTTTTTATTAATCCAATTAAGAGCCAAGCTCCATCACAACGACAGTTAAGCTGATCTAAAGATGTTCTCTGATCTGCTCACTGTGGAGGACTCTGAGGTGAGATATCACATATCATATTACATATCAGAGGATTTTTTAATGCTGTGCCAATAATGTAATAACTTATTCCATTATTGGCAAAATGTTATTCCCTTATTGGCTCAAAAACGTTATTACATTATTAGCACGTTATTACATTATTAGCAAGTTATTACATTATTGGCTTTATTACATTTAAAATGGCCAAAATTATTACGTCATTGGCAGGTATTACATTATTGGTTGCTACATGCTGTTTCATGCTACTCCATGAACTTGTAAGTCATACAACTCTGTTCTTTCTTGTATCTCCTACAACAGACGTAAATGACGGAGTCAGGGACAGCTCGGCGAACACCTGGATCACATGGTTGATCTCAAGCGAGGAAACTCCCCTCTTTAACCCCCCTCTCTTCCCCTGTGTCCCCCTCTCTATCTAAGGAGACCTCCACAGGTGTCTCGCTCAGCGAGTGTCCTGTCTCTGTGAAGAGCGCAAGAGCTCTGAGAGGCTCGGCCAGACTAGAGTTTGAATCACAGGGCAGAAGGTTCAGATTTGATCTGGTATGTTAAACATCTTTGAAGGCGTTCTATTAAGTTGCCATACAAGGTTAAAGTTAAACTGATCTAAAGATGTTCCTGTTCTGTGACTAACCTCACTGTCTGTTCCTTCCCTCTCAGAATCCAATCTGCCCACTGTGGAGGTCTCATAGGTAGACTCATAGGTGTTCCCGAACCCGACCTGGCCCGTCGCAATGAAGGAGTCCTCCACAGGTCTCTCGCTCAGCAAGAGTCCTGTCTCTAAGAGCTCTAAGAGACTCAGCCGGACTACGTTTGAATCATGGGGCAGAAGATTAAGATCTGATGTGCCCACTGTGGAGGTCTCTGAGGTGCCCCCAAACCCGACCTGGCCTGTCACAGTGAAGAAAGAGTCCATAAAGTTCCAGCTCCTCAGGTACAGCACAGAGTTAAGATAGAAACTTCCATATAGCTGCAGACAAATCTTCTGTTATCTACTACCATGTCCTGTTAGGATTCATTGAAGGCTCATTGTAAGGTAGACTGATAGAGCTGGATAAATGTCACTCTTTTCACCACAAGAGGGCCATGAAGCCTTTCTGCTGGCCTCTTCCTCGCCCGTACAAACACACTGTTCAAAGTGGAGCATAAGCCTGAAAATGTCACAGTGTATTCCTTCAATACTCCTTTATACAGTATAGCCAGTGTGGTAGCTGCTTACTTTCTTCATAGCATCTTTATGGCACCCATGGGTGACCTTTTGGGGCAAGGGGTGTTTCATGCTACTCCATGAACTTGTAAGTCATACAACTCTGTTCTTTCTTGTATCTCCTACAACAGACGAAAATGACGGAGGCACGGACCGCTCGGCGAGCATCAGGATCACATCGTTGATGTCAAGAGAAGAAACACTATCACATATCATATTATATATCAAAGGGTTTTTTTAATGCTGTGCCAATAACAGAATAACTTATTACATTATTGGCAAAATGTTATTCCCTTATTGGCTCAAAAACGTTATTACATTATTAGCAAGTTATTACATTACTGGCTTTATTACATTTAAAATGGCCAAAATTATTACGTTATTGGCAGGTATTACATTATTGCTTGCTACATGCTGTTTCATGCTACTCCATGAACTTGTAAGTCATACAACTCTGTTCTTTCTTGTATCTCCTACAACAGATGAAAATGACGGAGGCAGGGACGGCTCGGCGAACACCAGGATCACAGCGTTGATGTCAAGAGAAGAAACTCCAGGAGGCCATTTCCCCTGCATCATCTCCCCCTCTTCCCTGTCCTTAAACATTAAGTAAACATTTTCTGTTGTTACGTTGCAATATTTGAGCTGGACAGCTGTTGATTTGAGAAGGGATGGCAGGAGATGTGGTCCTCTGATGGAAATCTTGAGAAATTCATCCCCTTTTAAATTAAATTTCATAAATATGATACTTTGCACATTTAAAGGGTTACCAGTACTGGGTAATGTCAGTGTAATTCAGTTGTTTTCGTGTCATTCAACAACATAAAGAGACTTCATGACAAAAAACGTTGAAATATTTTTGTACTCTTAACGCTTAATTCTTTATTACGAAACAATAACAATGTGTCATGAAACTGGGTGTGAAGGTCATATGACAAATTGCACAGTTTGTCCAATCGAAGTTTGTCTCTTGTGCATTCAGTGAAAATAACAAGAACACAGTAAACTCAATTGTAGCATTTTTATATTCAAGTCCCCATTAATACTCTAAATAGAGTAACAACATGAACTAAATATACTAGAAGACAGTAGGTAATCCCAACACATAAATGCTATTTGTATTTACTAGTAGTTATTTACTAGTTAGTAACTTTGCTAGTCACATCCTGTAAGTGTAAAATATTAAATGACAAAAGAAATAATCAAACATTGCAAGCATTTTTAAGTACATATATAAACAGAGTAAAGGCATCATGAAAGGAAATTAAACCTTGGAAAGAACCCAAGAATGACTTCGAGTTCAAACACAGCCTCTTGTTCATACAAACCAACACACTCACAACCTGAACATAACTGACAAATCACATGCAAAGTGCTGGTTGACATTGTTTTCTGCAAATGTGATATTACTCATGCCTATAGTTATAAATACTTACTTATAATTGTTTGGTGCACGATAAACATAATACTGGTGAAGTCAGAAGTAGACTGAAACAAGTTTGAAACAACGAGTTTGGTTTTTTGAGCAAAATTAGTGTTTCCACTGACGACGACGCTGCGGCAGCCTCGCCGCTCGGGCCCGGTGCTTCTGCCATGGCGGGTGTGTTATTTTGACTAGTGTAGGACCAGTGTACATAAAAGAGAAATAAAGAATATATCTAAAAGTACTTGTCCGGTAAATGCACACATTATTCCACAGAGCATCATCACCTTTCTACCACTCATTCTCTAAACCACACCGATGATGTTCTTTCTTTATTAGTTCACATGATTTTCACACATTAAGTGTTGCACAAAGTGTCAAAGAGTCAACGAGTGAGATAAGGTTAGTAATTTTAGCTTTCCATGACAGATTATTTTATATTTTTATATGCAGTAGAAGACTTCCTCCTTCCTCTTCTTGGCCAATCAATAGTGTAGCAATTATGAAAATAAACCAATGTCTGTAATGTTCACATATTATCCACTGTGCTGAGAATGGCAACAATAGTTAGGGACATTACATTTAAACAGACTTTTGAACCAGGATGGTAACACATTGTGAAACTACCACACATGCATATGCATTTAGCTAACGTCTAGTCATCATAGCAAAACTTTTGCTATGAGTATTCTGTGGCTATTCTAGGAAATGTACTGACCTTCAGTCAACCATCGACCGACTGCTCAAAATGATTCACTAAACATTATAAACTTTCTAAACAATTTAGCCACTGTAACAAAGCAGCAGCATATTAAATGACCAGATGCAGAATTACAATTGAAGTTCACAGCTCTTACTGTTTAATGATACAGGTGATATATATGGTAATATATGTAAATGTTAAAGATAATCAACACAAGTTCTACACAAGTTATCAATGCAAAACAAGGGCCAAAATTCCCAGTCATCAGAGCTCAGAGTACAGGCGCACAGGTGCAGGTAGCAATGATCCCAGAATTCATCACAGCAGACATGACTGATATCTGCACTAGGATGGAGATTTTTTTTTTTTTTTTTTTAAATCTATGATTGTGGTTTTGTAGTTCTCTTAGTATCACCTTTAAAGTCTACAGAGAGAAAGAACTGTTGGATTCTTTAGGATGCACTGAAAGTTGGTTTGGAAATTTCCAACCAGCAACAGGTTCATTTGATTATAAACGTGCTCTCCTGCAGGCATGGTGCAACATGTGTCCATTGCCGTCCATTGCCATTGGCGGTCAGATGCGCCGAGGCAATGGACACATGGACACGCTGCGTGCTGTCAATCATTGCGGCAACGCGTGCGGTGTGAGATTACTCGTCTCTTCTTTTTTTTCTCTCCTGCCTCAGGCTGAGGCTCAGGTGCTCTACACGCGCCATTTGCAGAGAATGCGTCACTCACTGAGGCCATGCTGTCCCCTGAAGAGAAGCGAGGGGGGGGGGATTATACTGCTAATAGATTGTGCTGGTGCAGCATGCAATCACATGAATGCACCGTGCTAATATAGCAAGAAAAAAAATTGTTCAAGGAGGGAGGCAAAAAGTCTAGCACAAAAGTACTTTGAATAAGATTTACTCTTTTCTGAATGTTTCATATATTCCCTTATACTACTACTACTTTCACCAAGGCTTTTAAAAAATGTAGGCTACAATGATATTGATTTTTCAAAAACTTAAAAAACCTCTATAAGCAATATAACTGCATGTTCAACAGCCATTTTTAAACATATTTGAAGTGTGCTTAATATCTATTAATGTGTCCTGTTTTCTATTAGTTACAGCCTATGTGTCATTATTTCAGTTGTGTCCTCTTGGTACTATATATAAATGGACTGTACTTACATAGCGCCTTTCTAGTCTTTTGACCATTCAAAGCGCTTTTACACTACATATCTCATTCACACACATTCACACACCAATGGTGCAGCCTTCGGGAGCAGTTTGGGGTTCAGTATCATCTGAATAGTGGATGACCCACTCTACCTCTGAGCCACAGGCGCCCACATGCTATAATGGTATATTGCTATATTCACCCAACACGGCACTTGACTTTGACTCCAAACCCCCTTGCTGACAGCATTTAGCCAGGGAAAATGGCCACGGATGACACCTGCCTACAGGCAGCAGTGAGACCTACATGTTCCTAGCATAAGTAGCACAAAAACTGTGAAAGGCCCTAAGAGCAGACAAACTAAATACTGGCCTAGAGCCAGTGTTTAGTTTGTCCTCCCGCCTCTTGTACTGCCCGGACAGTACAGAAGGTGGGAGGTGAGGTAAGGTGAGGTAAGTTGTTGGCATAATGAGAGTACTACATTAGCAGCAGATATGGGATCACGTAGGAGTACCCAGCTGTGGCTGCTGGTCTTTTTGGCCTTTTTCTCTGTGGCTGATGTATATTCATTGTAAGTAGACCTGCCTTACCTGTTACTTTATTTTATTTCTAATTACTTGCATTTCTGTCTCCCTCTCTATCAATAGTTTCATTGTGTAAAGCCACACATGCAAAGTATTAAATTCATAACAGCCATTACCTTTTAAATATAAATGTTTTCATTGCCATTTATTTATTTTATTGGAAAAAATAATTAATTAGGAACAGATTCCATCACATGTTGTGTGCAGCTCATGAAATGTCATTCTCAAACACATTCACACCACAAATCAGAGCAATTCCTGAATATGATGCAGACTTTTTAGCACAACTGTTGTCGCTGAAATTAGTTCAGTTGATGCAATCATTCATGCAATTCCTACTTTTGTCTTTATTGGCTTATGCAATGACAATTTATCATTAATTTTGAGGGCAGCGGTTAATGTTAATTCATTATACAATGAATGAAACTTTACGTGTCAAACGTGTTTGACTGAAATATGGCTTTCAAATATGAAAAAAAGCTCTTGTGTATAGTATACATGGAGATGATGATGTAAATATTTTGCCACTTTAACAAAGCAGTTAAGTAAAAAGTTAAGTAAAAACTGTAATGGGCATGACATTAAAACCAGAGATTATTAAAAAGTAAAAGATTGACAATATTAGTTTTATTCAGTCTCATTTCACTTCTGTTTTACACAATGAGCAGCTGCAGTCCTGTTTGCAGTTTTTGTCACAAAGGTCTAGGTGCTGTTTTCTCTGCAAATATGCCAGTAAATTGATCAAAATATTGTCGGGAACATAGTAAATCATTGCACCAGACACAATGAATAGAGTCCAGAACAATTATGAAATGTTGATTCTGTGCTGGATCTTAGCCAAAATAATCAGTAGATCACTTTAAAGTCCAGTGCTTTAGCCTAGTCCCTATGAGCAAATCAAATAATAGATAATCATTTCCCAAAAGCCTTTCACAATCAATAATATATGAGGGCATGATAGTGCCTACATTTTGTGACAATAAAAAACATCTATCAATCTGATGAAGTTGTCATTTCCTATGCATTTTATGCCCCTGTAGCCTTGTGGGACTTCTGTCAGGTGGAACATGGAAGTGAATGTCACAGCACTTATCAGCACTTATTCTTAAAGACTTCTTTTTGATCTATTGTTACTACAGTTGTACCTAATTTGTATGTCACACTGGACAAGTGTTTGCCAAATGAATAAATTATGTGTATCCTCACCCTCCATCTGTTTCTCCCCACTGTTCTACAGGGAGGTGATGTCAGCCCCCAACGTGTTGAGAGTAGGAACACAAGAAAACATCTTTGTAGAGTGTCAGACCTGCAGCGATGGAGACAGGGTTGAAATCAAAGTGATGAACCATCCAGCCAAAGCCATAAGGCTCACATCCACATCTGTGAGACTTAAAGCGGAAAAGAAATTCCAGGACTTAGTACAAATCAGGGTAATGTAGAATTACTAACAGAAACAGTATGTTGCTGTTACAGGATGCCATGGCCATTGCATCTGCATCTATAAATGCACTTGACATACCCTGCTCCGCTCTTCATACACTGTTTGTATCTCTTCATACTGGTTTCAGATCCCTGCTGGTTACTTCAGTAAGGATCGCAACGTTAAGCAGTATGTGTACCTGCAAGCTAAGTTCCCTCATGTCGAGCTGGAGAAAGTCGTCTTAGTGTCCTTCCAGTCTGACTACATCTTCATCCAGACGGATAAGACCCTCTACACCCCCAACAGCAAAGGTACACACGACATCACTGCTGAGTACCCATGTAGAGTGTTTCTGCCATGCCAGTTTTTGATTGTTTTGTAGCATAAAAGGCAACAAGTATTTTAGAAAACAGCAACATTCCCTCATTTTCAAAAGTCTAAACTTTGCAATTAACTAGACAACAGTATCTTTCCACTAGGGCACAATAATAAATCTAGTCTGGCTTTATATTATTATACACTCCCCTTTTGGCTTTTTCTCTGGAACAAGGGGTATGTTGGTGATGCATCCCTCTTTAGGATAAAAGTAAAGAGACCATGTATCAATTCAATTTAGATTTATTACCATTAACAAAATGTGCATGTGACATCTTGTCACGTCTTTGTCGTCTAACTTTTAAAGTAAAAAAGTAAGTTGAGCATATATTCATATAGTAAAGTAACACTTCTCAGTTATAGCCTATATAAGCAAGCCTTTTATAACTATTCATAAACTGTACTTTACTATGGTATATAACAATCTGTGCAGCAAAACAGCATCCTTTACTCATAGACCAATGGACAAGCAACAGATGAGGGGGATTCCTCTCCCACAGCACGACAGACATGCAATTTCAGATAAATTACAAATATATATGAAGAATTGATCTGGCAGATGTTGAGCAACCTCAGGTGAAACCGAACAACCTCCATTCCAGCAGACTGGGAAGAGTTCATACGAGTCCATATTTAGGCAGAGTTTAGGCAGACATGGATGTTAACTGCAACTTGACTGGTTGGCGTAGGTGTACAATCACGAGGTAGTAATTCTAGTTATAGCTTTATATTTTTAATACAGTATAATCAATCTTAGAGGCTGAATTAAAATAGACTTATGGAGTAGGAAGAAAAAATAAATAAATAAAAGACCCTCCTTTGCTTGCCCAAAAAAGTCAGACTTCCCACCCTTCAGAAAGAAATAAAATAGATAGATAAATAAGATGTACGGTACATATTACATAAGATAAGAAACAACTAAGTGACTGTGATGAAAACATAAGATGTGCCCTTTCTCTCCCTCTTTCTCTCTGTCTTTCCCATTTTCTCTTTGGCAGTCCATTACCGGATTTTTGCATTGACACCTGACATGAAGGCCTTGGACAGGAATGCTGATGATACTGATGCTTCTGTTGTCACTGAGATTGTGGTATTTATCCATCATAAATACAGCATTGATGAACAGGTCATATTATACAATTAGGTGCAATATACAATATATGCATGTATATGTACATATACGGAATATGATGCTTTAATCATTTAAGGAAAGTTTACTTGAACAATTTGTAAACTGATGATAACTTTTACCAGTGATTGCTACATATATGTATTGCTTATTTCTAGAATCCTGATGGCATTGTTTTTCCACTTGATCAAGTCTCTCTGATGTCAGGGATGTTTGATGGAGTTTACAAGCTCAACGAAATTGCCAGGTCAGTACTTGAGTTTATTTTGTAGTTTTGTCTACAATTTAATTATTACCTGCTAAATAAATTATTTAGTAAACAATGTAGTTTAGCTAGTTTCTCTTTGTTGCATGGATGAAGGGATGACAGGTAAACAAGTCAAGGGCAATGGACATGGCACTGGTAGTACTGGTAAAATGATTTATTGTTGCATCTAGAGGTTTAAATTAGCACTAAACCAAACAGCTGTATCAGCTACTAACAGGCCATAACATATATTGAATATCTGTGGTTGGCATGCAGGCCTGAACAGGTTGCTTCAATATTGGGCACCAGACCTAGACATTTCATTCAACAGATGAGCCTTTTTCCCAGACACATGATATGCAATGCACCTGCTTCATGTATTATACAAGGCATGTTTTGCACACCCACACACTCTACCAAGTGCACCAACTGTACACTGAACTATAAAATCAACCTTAACTCAGGACTGATTTCTTTTCGCCATAATATTTGATTTGATTGAATTTATGTTAAATTTATAGGTAGGCTGTTAAATTTATAGGTAGGCTATCAATGCACAACTATAGCATGTCTTCATCCAAGTATACCCACTGTGTGTAAAGATGTGTGACTTATTCAACACCTAGTTACCTATCCCCTAAAAAACTATTTGTTTCTTTATATATGTTATCAAAACTTGTCTAAACCATTAAATAACTCTTAGCCACTGTCTATGGGTTTGCTGTGTAATATATTAGTTTATCATGTTGAACAAAGGTTCATTTGGTGAAGAGTGAAATGCTATTTCCATATTTGAAAGAAAGTTGCACTTCATGGCACAGTTTAGGTAAAACTATAACGTGATAATTTGACAAGTGTCAGTTGCAGACAAAAACACAGATCATGTCATAACTATCCCCATCCCAAATAGTGTTTTGGTTGTGGGTTGTTATGTGGGATTGTGTTAGCGACTGTAATGTAACTGGAAATGGTGAATGCACACACTTTAAAATCACATCCATCCACATGATTGTCTTATGCAAAGATCTGCCAAATACCAATGTAGAACTAATCTATACAATGAGCCATAAATTCTTCACAAAAATAAATCTATGTTGAAGACACAGATGATCAAAAGTCTGCCTATCATGTGTTACAAGGCCCTTACAACAATTTACATCTTCTAAAAACTTTTTAATCAATCACACACCAACCTTCTGCCCTCTGGCTTAAAAACAACACAAATATAAACGGTCCAAAGGTAGCTCACTGCATCAGTACATCTGTGTGCACAGAAAATGCACTCCTAGCCACTCCAAATCATATTTGATTGGATAAATGTATGTCAATGGCCCAGAGTTCAAGATAAGTTATCAATTTGATAAAAGAAAGGGATTTCCTTTTGTGTGTGTGTGTGTGTGTGTGTGTGCATGTGTGTTCAGTCCTGGACTGTGGAAAGTGGTGGCAAAGTTCCCCAGCACCCCACAGCAGAGCTACTCTGCAGAGTTTGAGGTCAAAGAGTATGGTGAGTCCGTCTTCCCACTGTTATTTAATACATATTACAACATTCATTTACTGTTCATCTTCACACAACAAAATGCACTTCATTTTTCAGTGTTGCCCTCTTTTGAGGTGAAACTGGCAAGTGAGGACACCTTCTTTCATGTCAACAGTTCAAATATCACCATCAACATCAAAGCTGAGTATGTCAAGTTTTATATTTGATTGATTTGAAGTATAGGTGTGCTCAGATCTTGTTCTGGGGCTCTTTACCTGTTCTATAAGGCACATGCTCAGATGTTTGGATGGTAAGATGTCTGAATTTGTATGTCAGTGATCACTTTAATGTTAAGGTATCATTCAGCAATTGAGAAGTCTAAGGCATTGCTGGAATGCACTCTGCTTTGCTTCATTGTGGGCTTAAACATGTCCTTCTCTTGTGATTTTAGATATCTATTTGGGGAAAAGGTGGATGGGATGGCCTATGTCGTATTTGGGGTTATGCAAGATGATAAGAAAAACAGCTTTCCAAGTTCTCTTCAGAGAGTGGCGGTAAACCAATACTTACATAGATACTTACTATGTACTTACTTACTTACTTACTTACTTACTGTATATCAAGAAACATGTTTGCTTTTTGTCACATTAGATCAAGAGCGGCATTGGAGCGGTCACACTGCAGAAAGAGCATATCACACAAATCTTCCCAAACATCCTCGACCTGGTGGGGAGGTCCATATATGTGGCTGTCAGTGTTCTGACGGAGAGCGGTAAAAAAGAGGCGACCAGGGTCAGGGTGTCCAATCATTTTTTTAATCATACTGATTCAGCATGCATACTTTGTGCATGTGCATATATCTTTGCATAGGTAGTGAAATGGTGGAGGCAGAGTTAAGAGGTATCCAGATCGTCACATCACCGTACACCATCCACTTCAGGAGAACGCCCAAATATTTCAAACCAGGAATGACCTTTGACATTCTGGTAAAGTACACATTTACTTATGTACTATGTTGATTCATTAGTTAGTTATAGTCTTTTTGTGGGCCCTTACATATTGTAGTAGTCAATCCAGAGTTTGTTGAACATTTTGTTGACCTAGTACAGAACACAGTGTTATTACATGGAGTTTTTTTACTGTTATGCTATTTGTTTTTCAATGACAGGTCGAAGTTTTAAATCCTGACGGCACTCCTGCACCACATGTTACAGTGGAGGTAGATCCAGGCAAGCTGCAGGGCACCACCTTATCTAATGGCATGGCAAGGTTTATCATCAATACAAATAAATCGCCTGAACCATTGAACATTACTGTGAGTGTCTAAAAGTGTTTTTTTACAATTTGTATTGTATATTGTATACATCATTGATAGGTGGTTGATAATTTTTTGGTTCTTTTTTTACTCATACATAATGTATTGTCAAAAAGGCAAATGTGTTTCTTAATTGCGGTTTATTTATTTCCAGCATTGTTTCCCTGAGTGTCTTTTGGGGGGGGGCTTATTAATTAGCAGTACGTTGAGCTCTGTTAGTCACTGCAATTAGACCCAGCAACAGAATTACTGGGAAGGGGAGGCATTAGATTATGGGGTGAATACAATTTCAAATCAATCAATCAATCAATCAATCAATCAATCAATCAATCAATCAATCAATCAATCAATCAATCAATCAATCAATCAATCAAATCTAGGCCTACTGCCTACTGTGTTGCCTGCCTGTAGCCTACAGTCTTATAGATATAATTATGTAAATAAAAGAACAGCAATTAACATTTCTGCGATTTTGCAATTGCATAAGACACCTTGATGTGGCACTTTCTTCCTGTGCTGCAATTTCAGCATTTAAAGGATTAAATAAAACCATGTATCAGCACAGACCAGCTTAACAACATCCCAGCCCAATCCAAATCAAATTAGCAAAAAGGTAAATATACACAGTTAGCCTGTGAATGTCTGTCCTAAAGCTGCCGACGTTCTCACATTCACGCAGCTACAGTTGTACGTAGGCATAGGCGAAAGGTACTAAACTTTTGTTAATTTGAAATTATTTGAGGACAGGGGCATAGATCAGCGCCACGGTCTAACTGCAATTATATTTTGAGGAAAGAATAGAGAGTTATCATGTACATCATTTAAAATAACAGTATACATCTGCCAACCTCTGTTTAATTGTAGGCCGATGTTCCTGGTATGAGCCAAGCATCAGCCAACATGGTGGCTCACCCGTATACCTCCAGCAGCAGAAGATACATCCACATAGGTGAGAAACATCCTGAAATAATGAATGTAGTGACAGTGACAGACAGTGTTTAGTTAACACTAAATGTGCAATGTCATTATTCCAGGTTTGGATCAAACTGACATAAAACTAGGAAGCAATCTAAAAATTTCCTTCTACCTCAGCCAGCAGAATAATGTGCAAGGCAACACTACGTACCTGGTGAGAGATGTTTTACACCTGTGCATGTGTTTGTTTGTGGACATGCTTGAATATATATATATATATATATATATATATATATATATATATATAAATGCTCTGTAAATGATCTGTATCCCCAGATCCTCAGCAGAGGTCAACTGGTGAAACATGGCCAATACATGACAAGAGCACTGACATCCATGACATTGTTGGTTACCAAAGAACTGTTGCCATCATTCCGCATCGTAGCCTACTACTTTACAACGGATAACGAAGTGGTAGCAGACTCTGTTTGGGTGGATGTCGAGGACTCCTGTATGGGCTCGGTGAGACACACAAGACTGACATAAGAGATAATAACTGGGAAAACCAATGCACAAACTTAATACAAAACTTTAATTTTTTTTCTAGAGGTGCAAGTATGCATAAGGGTTGCTTTTATACGCTTGTTCTAGCAAATATGAATCTATATGTCTCATGTGTTGCCCTTACTTCCTCCTTTAGTTGCAACTGGCATCAGTATCAGCTGCACCATCTTTTAGGCCTGGCAAGCTGTTTGATCTGAAGGTCACAGGGGACCCCGGGGCCATGGTGGCACTGGTAGCAGTTGACAAAGGCGTCTACGTCCTTAACAACAAGCACCGCCTCACCCAGAAAAAGGCAATTTTTTAAAATATGTCTTTAAAATGATTTGAAAGAGATTTGTTTTTTTTGGGTTTTTTTAATCTACATAGATTTCAATAAATTATCTTTTTTCAATATTTGTACAGGGATGACCAAGTAGAGTTGGGTAGGGTTGATTTTAAGAGCAGGGTTTTCCATCATAATTGCAGTGAACTTTCTTTAGGATAGAAGCGATCTTTTACTGTGTGTTTATGATTTCCACCTTGTTTAGGTATGGGATCTAGTGGAGAAGTCCGATACAGGCTGCACACCTGGTGGAGGGAGGGACAGCATGGGTGTGTTTTACGATGCTGGACTGTTGTTCGAGTCCAGCAAGGCTTCTGGGACTCCCTACAGACAAGGTGTAACCTCTTCATTCAAGCGCACATCCCTTTCCCTCTTCTGACTAGTCTGATTCCAGACATGTATTATGTCTTAATGATGGGCAAAGCAGTCTATTCAGTGCACTGGATCACTAGAATCAGATTTGTTCACAAGATTAGTTACATCGTTCAGTGCTTGACTAGAGCTCCAACTGCATGGTCTCACTCACTGAAATCAAACATGGCCAAATACTCACTTCAGGACACAAACTAAGAATCTGTTTCAATCAGTGAAGAATTTTCAATTAGTTTAGGATTTAATCTGGGCTCTATCACACACAAATATTTTCAGCTCCCTTTCAAAACCTGCAACGCTAATGAAACTTTCCCAGATCTCACTTTCTCACATGCTCGGGACACAGAGCCACAATTTCTCTGCTGGCCTGCTATCCACAGCAACGCTACATAGGTTATTGTTGTTAAAATCCTTTATCCCTTATAATTTAACCCTAACCATACACTTTTTTTTTTAACTTATCCGAAAAATAGTCCAGTTGGTGACTCAAAACAGTACGATCCAAAGTGTGACTTTTGTGATCCAATAAAGTCCTTCCTGTACATCTGTAATAATAAACGTTATACTGCCACACCTTGTCACAGTTTCAAACCAGCCAAGTTACCATATTCTGTTTTTAACAGTATCACATCAATGTATACTAAGTAAAATACAGTTTTAAAGTTTAAACATGTTGGGTTCTGTTTCTAAGCTATTCTGTTTTGCATTTCCAGAATATATATGTCCAACTCCCAGCAGGAGGAAACGAGCCAGCAATATACTGGATGCAAGAACGAGCTTAGGTAAGAATCACACCACAAGGGTTCCAATCTGACAAATAAGCATTTGAATTAGATTATTTCTTTGACTGTTGCTTTGACTGGTATCTTTGTTTGGTACCAGCACCATACATTTACAAAATAACCTAAGTGCTTATGTACGCCATGTATCACATAAAATGGAAATTTCCATTTCTATTCTTTTCGATTTAGAAATGTTTTTGTTTTCCCATCTACAAAAAACAAAAATATATCAGTTACATCATCTAAATCCCCCCCCCCCCTGTCTCTTCACTACCCTCTCCTCTTTTAAGTGAGTCAATTTGAAGAAAAAAAGGAACGTCAGTGTTGTTTGGAAGGCATGAGGGAAACCCTCCTGTCATACAGCTGTGAGAGGCGTAGCGAGTACATCATAGATGGTCCAGACTGTGTCAGCGCCTTCCTACACTGCTGCAAGCAAATGGAAGTCCTGCGAGCTGAGAGGAAGCATGATAACCTCATACTGGCACGCAGTAAGAAATGGGAACAAGGGACGGAGCGAAAGGCAGCATTGGTTACTCATTGCCACTCATTAAAAAATATTTTTGTATGACACTTTAGGTGAAGAAGATGACAGTTACCTAGACAGCAATAATATTGTCTCTCGCACCTCGTTCCCTGAAAGTTGGCAGTGGATTCATTTTGTACTGCCTTCTTGCAAAAAGAATTCACTGAACTGGTGAGTCCGCTGAAACCTATATACACAAAAAATACACTGATAACAGAAATGATGCCTGTGGTAGTTAGTCAACGTCTGTCTGCTGCTATACTCACATGGCATACAGTACTCCTCTCATAGAAGCATATTCAATACAGGGTATTTATGCCATCAGTACTTTGCTCACTCTTTTTTTTTTTTTTTTTTTTTTTTGCCATGCCAGCCGCCACATCACTAACTTGAAAGCAGACAGCTTCTGCTGCTGCTGTTCATACAGTATTCTACATTCACATAATCTGTTTCCATTTGAGTTAGCTGACTAAATTTCATTCATGGCACCACTACAATCTTAATATTTCTTTGCCTCTGAAATGCACACTGTTTTTTTTATGTATTTCAGTCGCACCACAACAACTGAGAAACAATTCCCTTTGAAAGACTCGATCACAACCTGGCAGTTCACTGGTATCAGCATTTCAAGAACTCATGGTAAGGATTCCCATAACCACTGTAATCTTAAAATCATGACCCCTCATGACAAAAACAAACAATTCATTTTCTCTGCTTCAAGTTTGATTCTCCTCATCTTCAAGGTATCTGTGTTGGTGAACCATTAGAGGTAAAGGTACTGCAGGATTTCTTCATTGATCTTAGGTTGCCTTACTCTGCTGTCCGTGGAGAGCAGATAGAAATCAAGGCAATCCTCCACAACTACAATTCAGAAGAAGTCACTGTAAGTCTGAGCAATTACCTTCCTATGTTTCAGGACAGGCTTTAAACTTAGCATAGTTTGCATAGTTTAGTCATTGAGTTAAGTCAAAAGGGAAGGCAACAGATATGTATTCAGTGCTTTTCAAAGTAATACAGAATACAATAACAGTTAACTGTACTGCCATTAACACTCAAAAAACACCCCAATCTGCAGTTTTGTACTGTCAAATGCTTTCAGATCATCCAACACACCAAAATGCACATTTGGCAAGTCAACCAGATTTTTTCAGGACTGGGCCTAACAAATCATAGCAAAAGCAACAGTAAATATTGGATTGACATAGAACAGATGGCCAAAAAGAGGAGTCCATTGCATGTATCAATATGGATAAACACTTGTCCAACAAAGACAGTTGGTCAGACAGTGACACAGACTGTCATGTGGTTTTGCCAGATTTGCTACCATCTTATTTGGACATAAAACATAAATTGAGGGCACCAAAAATAATAATCTATCATTACACAGTAACACCAGGTAAAATGTATGTTCACAAAATATATACATTTTACAAAGATATTTTATTATTTTATGACAATCAAACAATGTGCCTGAAGAATCTGATCTGTTCTGTGAAGAGGTCTTCATCTGCATTCAAATACACACATAAATACATTTTCAGTCTTTCCACCTCTGTCTTGTTTTCAAGGTGCGTGTGGAACTGCTTGAGACGCAGCATGTGTGCAGTTCAGCCTCTAAGCGTGGGAGGTATCGTCAGGAAGTTGAAGTTGGAGTCAAAACTACACTATCTGTACCATTTATCATTATTCCAATGAAAGAAGGACATTTCCCCATTGAGGTCAAAGCAGTAGTTAAAGACTCTTGGCTCAAGGATGGAGTCAGAAAGGTGCTGATGGTGGTGGTAAGTAGAACAGAATTGTGTGGTGGGTTTGGAGGTTGGAATACAATATAAAAACTGTTCTCCTGGTGTAGCAGGTATGTTTGAAAATAGTAGTGATTCCAAATAGGTGTAACTGTTGTTTTTCCAGCCTCCAGGTATACTGACAACATCTTTAAAGATTATAACCCTCAACCCTGCTGAGAAAGGTGTAGGTGAGTTTACTATTTAAAGAACTGCAATAAGCACAGAAAATGGGTGTTATCTGTTTTTTCCATTTAGTAATACTCCAGCCTGCCAAATGTTTCTTCTTTAAGGTGGCAAACAAGAGGCAATTATAAACAGTGAAATTTCTACGAAAGATATGGCTCCAAACACACCTGAATGGACATACATATCTGTGACAGGTGATGTAATGTTGTATTTAAGCATGTTATGTGAAACACCTGCACAATGAATGATGTATTGTTAATTTAATTTAAAGTTGTAGTAAGAAACTGTTGTTCTTCTTGAAAATGACCACCTTAACCGGTTGGGGGCAGCTTTGTATAGTTGTTTCTTCTTGTTGATCCTGTCATTTTTCCACACAGGAAGAGAGCAAATAAGTGCACTGGTGGAGAAGGCCATTAGTGGGAAGTCGATGGGTAGTCTGATCAAGCAGCCCTCAGGCTGTGGAGAGCAGAACATGATCGGCATGACCTTGCCTGTCATTGCAACCACATATTTAGACAAAACCAACCAGTGGGAAACTGTGGGGTTTGATAAACGTAACGAAGCCCTTGAACATATCAAAACTGGTAAGCACACACAAATGTAATGTTTAGCACTAATTCCAGAAATGTTGCTTAACTGACAAGATCAATGTAAAAGGCACTCAGACTGGCATTGAATGGATAAGATTGAGGAGATAGCTGAGGAGCCGTCAGTAAAAAGGGTTGTGTGTTTTGTTTGCTTCCAGGCTACCAGAACGAGCTTCACTACCGTAAAACGGATGGGTCTTTTGCTGTGTTCCCAGAGCATCATAGCAGCACTTGGTGAAGCATCAAAACATGCATTTATTTTGCACATTCTAATTTAAGTTAGGTACCAGTTGTCTCTCCACTCCGTTATATATTCTGCATGTCAGGGTACGTGGATACTTCTTTAAGACACACTGGCATGCCCAGTTAAGCCCTATGGTGTCTATATGATCTGTAAAACACCTGTACTGGTGTGCAATTATTGATTGTTTGTTCTCCACCTGAGTCAGGGTGCAGTGTGTGACAATGTAGCAGCTGTATTCTGGTTGCTTGTGGAAGAAACACTCTGTTGACCAGGACTTGCGATCTGCACTTTAATGCCTATAGAACAGGGGGACACAGGCACACATACGGGTACAAGCTCTCCCTCAACAACTGCAGCAGGCCAGGAAATATGCAAATGAGGCTTAACTTGGACCAAACAAACAAACAAACAAAAAAAACATTTTTATAACAACTAAAACACACCAAAACATTAAAGACAACCTGACATATACTATATTTACAGGGCATTTTCAACTGAACAAACAACTTTTAAACATGCCAGCATGTCCCCCTTGCTACAACAAGTAACCTGAAACCATGTGCAATACTGTAACGCTGGTTACTCCTAGTGTTAACTATAAACTTGGCTTTGACTACATTAAATTAGTTATGGGCTGTGGGTCAAGCAAACACACAGGGACCATTTCTTCTGTGTAACATGAATACTTTAATGTCCGTCTCAACAATAGGATAACTGAACACTCACCAACATGTGATATATCATATCACTCCACCAATATTAACAATCAGCTATTAAATGCGAGGTAATCATAAAATATAGTTTCTGTTCTGAATTAAGGGATAGAATACAAATACTTGAATGAATGAATTAATTAAATTATACCAATTCTCTAATCATTTTAAATTTTAAAATTAAATCTTATCTTACATTATCATTAAATCAAACTAAATAAAACAGAAATACAGACACTGTCACGTAGTTTTGAGAATGTTCACCATAACAATAACAAAATAAACATTTACAATATAATCAAAATATTGGCACAACTACAACAATACATGTGTGATTTTTAAAGAAATGACCCCGTTTTCAGTAGTTTGGTGTCTGTAAACAGACACTGCTGTGTTTGGGACATCAGGAATATTGTCAAAGGAATGTCTGCACATACCAGAGAAGCGCTTTGTGAAGTAACCACTTTTCCATTTGAGAAGTATATGGATGTGGACCTTAAACCAGCGCAGGTGCCTCTTTGAAGACCTGTTTTGTAAGCAATTTAACACACCGGCTGCTATGAGCCAGTTGTCTGCATCATGTAGAAGACTTTTGAACATGCATAACAAGGAGGAGGTTGCCTGCAGGTCACTCCCTTATGTGGATCCAGCTCTCACTCTCTTTCTCCTTCCAATTCCATACTTGGCAAAGCCACCGGCCTGCTTGCTAAGCTGCACAGAGATATGACTATACAGACCTGGCTAATACTGGGGCTATTATGTCGAGCATTGCTGGTGAATTTCAGGCACATATTCACGTGGTACTTGGAGCTGTCCACAAAGGTCATTGGGTCACCCAGCACATAAATGTCCTGGAGCTGAGAGCTGTCTTCCTCACACTGCTGCAGTTCCTGCAGAGATCGAGAGCTCATTATTTAATTGTCAGGACCGAGAGCACAGTGACAGCAGCCTACATCAACAGGCAGGGAGACTTAGGTTTCCCCATCATGCGCAAGCAACCAAACTGCGCAGTGGGCTCACTCCCCCCTATGCTCACTTAGAGCTGTACATGTGCCAGGGCCATTGAACATGGTAGTAGACATCATATCATGGAAGGGCTCAAATCCAGGAAAATAAAGAATCTGTCCTCAGTTTTTCGAGGAGATCTGGCGTTGCTTCGGCAGGAGCAAAGTCAACTGGTTCACTTCCAGAGAACCAACAGGACCCTTACTCTGACCAGCTGAGAGGTCACTTTTCGTAGGAACTTCACATCTTGTTCCTGTGTTTCCTGGGTCAGTCTTGCATCTGGCGGGCAGACCTAAGCAGCCCTTCTGCCTCTCAGGCTTGGCCTTTGCGCCTTGCAGGGAGTTGACCTGGTTGGTATGTAAAAAGTGTACATTTGTAAATACTTTGTTGCACTGGTGTTTTGGGCTTATTGGCTGCACCATCTGCTCACAAGAGTTTCCCCATATGTATGGCATATGCAAGAGAGTGGAGATATAATCTTAAGATGATAGAGAACCCATGGTTACATTTTAACCTTGATTCTCTGAGTGAAGAGGCTATCCCACCAGCTTTTTAGGTCGCTCGAGACAAGTTTTGATCACACTAGCAATAATTCAGCCCCAGAACAGGCACATCAGGACATGACTGGGCAAGCGTGTGTCTTAAAGAAGTAGCTGGGGGCCATTCCCCATACATATTGAATGTAATGTAGTGGAGAGGTAGCCTCAAGACAATAAAGAACCAAGGAAATAATGTAACCATACAAAATAAGGTGTAGTTCATGTACAGGTTACTTAACCAAAGTAAATTAAAAGCTATATACGAAAAAACTATTGTACCCTCTCCTCTCTTCTCCTCCCCTCTCGAAGGTTGACAGCCTATGTTGCCAAAGTGTTTGCCATGGCCAACAGTCTGATGGAAGTGTCAAATAATCATATCTGTGAAGCCATCACCTTTCTTATTTCCAAAACGCAGAACCATGACGGCTCGTTTAGAGAAGTTGGAAGCATTATCCATGGAGAGATGGTTGTGCGTACAAATAACATCAATTCTATAACTTAGTGCTTAACAAAAGTGCTATGTTACTTACTATCATTGTCTATGAATAAAATTATGTTTAATGGTGTTGATTGTAATGATAATGATGGCTGATGGGTGATTTTTTGTGTGCATTCATGTGTAGGGTGACGTGAAGGGCATAGATTCAGATGTCTCCTTAACAGCTTTCTGCCTCATTGCTATACAGGAGTCACGTGCACATTGTAATGCCACTGTTGAGGTGAGTATGTCACCTGAGTACAGAGTATTTTACCCTCCAATCTTTATTAATTCTTTAATGATTTATAATTCAACACTAAGAGAGGTGGACAAACATGAATAAATGCACACAAGAAAAGAAAATCATCAAAATACCGACATTTAGACTGAGATGAAGGAGGCAAGCTCAGATGTGCTTGGATGAGAGATTTCTCAGCAACCTAAGTATGGTGGCTTCCGAAAGCTCTGGGTAGTGTTGGACAGGGTTAGGGGCAAGAAGCAAAACCATTCTTATGCTGGATTTGAGGAGGGGGGAGGAGGGTGTTACAGTTGATTATCTTTTAGGGAAGTTGGGGACTACCTGATGATTACATCTGTTGCTGAGTGAATGAACTGAACAGAGTACCAGTTCACGTACACTTCAAATGTCAACACGTGGACAACAGAGAAACATCAGTAACGCTGAAAAGACAGCTGATCTCCAGGGAAGACTGACACAGGCACATGAACACTCATGTGAGAGCACAAAACAAGCCAGACCATGCACGTTAGAGCTGGAGGCAGGGAAAAAATCTATAAAAACATCAGAAGCCTAAAATCAGTGTCATCCAAATTTGGAGCAAAGGCTGTGAATGGGCAATAACTGATGGTGTTTCTTCTTTCTTCTACTCTCTCAGCCCCTTGATATAGCTAATGTGTGTAATTTCTTTCTGTCCAGAATTTTAAAGACGGGATAGATAAAGCAGTGTCCTACCTGGAGACCCGTCAGCACAGTCTCAACAACTCATATGCTGCAGCGATGACATCATATGCCCTGGCAAATGAAAACAAACTAGACCGGAAGATCCTCTCTAAATTTATCTCACCAGGTTTGTTCCATAACAATATTCTTAAACACACTGAGAAACAACTAAGTCTATAGATAAGGTGAATGGACATGAACTTTATCCACATTCACAGATGAGGCTTAATGATTATTATACCTGCACTCACTCTTCACGCTATATGTGTGGGTGTGTTAACACATTTTAGACTAAAGACCAGTTAATTTTGTGAGTGTGGAAAAAAAATATTAAAAATATTAATATTAAGATAGTAAGAAGTTATAATGTACAAGGTGTTGTCATAATCCATGCAAGATTAGCACAATGTGTTTACATTGATCAGCTGTTTTCAACTTTTTATTTTTCTCTTTTTATCATGTTTTTATTGTTTGTTTTTGTCATGAAGTCTCTTTGTGTTGTTGAATGACACAAAAACAATTGAATTACACTGACATTACCCAGTACTGGTAACCCTGTAAATGTGTAAAGTATCATATTTATGAAGTTTCATTTAAAAGAGGGATGAAGTTCTCAAGAATTCCATCAGAGGACGACATTTCCTGCCATCCCTTCTCAAATCAACAGCTGTTCAGCTCAAATATTACAACATAACAACAGAAGATGTTTATTTAATGCGTACAGTTTTATTTAAATATACACTCTCTCTCTTTATAATATTATTTACAAAGTGGGGTGGGGTGGGAGTGGAGGGGTGGGGGGCGGGAGGGGTTAGGAGAGGACAAATAAAGGGGGTGAGGGAAGGATAGGGAAGAGAGGGGGAGAGGATGCCTGCTGGAGTTTCTTCTCTTGACCTCAACGCTGTGATCCTGATGCTCGCCGAGCAGTCTGTGCCTCCGTCATTTTCGTCTGTTGTAGGAGATACAAGAAAGAACAGAGCTGTAAGACTTACAAGTTCATGGAGTAGCATGAAACACGCCTTGCCCCAAAAGGTCACCCATGGGTGCCATAAAGATGCTATGAAGAAAGTAAGCAGCTACCACACTGGCTATACTGTATAAAGGAGTATTGAAGGAATACACTGTGACATTTTCAGGCTTATGCTCCACTTTGAACAGTGTGTTTGTACGGGCGAGGAAGAGGCCAGCAGAAAGGCTTCATGGCCCTCTTGTGGTGAAAAGAGTGACATTTATCCAGCTCTATCAGTCTACCTTACAATGAGCCTTCAATGAATCCTAACAGGACATGGTAGTAGATAACAGAAGATTTGTCTGCAGCTATAAGGAAGTTTCTATCTTAACTCTGTGCTGTACCTGAAGAGTTGGAACTTTATGGCCTCTTTCTTCACTGTGACAGGCCAGGTCAGGTTTGGGGTCACCTCAGAGACCTCCACAGTGCGCACATCACATTCTGAGAGGGAAGGAACAGACAGTGAGGTTAGTCACAGAACAGGAACATCTTTAGATCAGCTTAACTGTTGTCCCATAATCGTTTGCAGATTTCTGGGATTGATGGAGCTTGGTTCTTAATTGTAATTTTTAGTGGCCTGTTTTCAAGCGATTAGAGATTTCTGCTGACCCCTGATCAGTCTGTTATCGTCTATGTTAGTATCTCATCATATGATCTTTATTAGTAGTGTGTAAAATAAAAATGTGGCAGCATCACGTTATAAAGTGAAAAGTTTCACGTTCAAACGTCATAAATTATTGTTATAATGTGAGAGGTTTCGCGTTATGATCAGTTAGTGTAAACTCTTGTTTGAATGAGGAAAGGTGTGCTGAGAGCGGATAAACTGAGGATTCATCACTCGATCACTCGATGAAGGTCCGTTTAATGCTGTGTTGAGACATGTTACTGAGCACAGTGGATGATGTTGTGATAAGTATGCGAACATTTAGAAAGATTTTAACATGCATGGGGCTGTACAGGAGGAAGAATCAGTCCGACATGCTGGAGGTAGCATCGTTTCTCACTGATCAGCTCTGGGTCCACCTCTGCCCCATCAGCCCGAGACCAACTTATCACGTTATAACATTAAACTTTTCACGTTTTAACAATATAAATTATCACTTTAGGACGCGATACTGATATGTGTTGTATTAATATATGCTTCTGTATATTAGCAATTAAATATGTAAAAGCCTTAGGTGCATCTACACTGACAATATCGTCCCTGTTGGGAGGGTTAGTTTCAAGCTCTGCTGGGTGTTCCATTAACTCTGGTGTGAAATTCAAAATGTCCTCCATAGCCCTTTTCCTGATTTTGCCTCCACTGTTGCCTCATTTTTTTCTTTTCTTGCTTAGACTGTTGGCTGATGGGGGGCTTCACAATTGTTCCCTCTGTCTTCCTCCTCTGATAACTATAAAACACAAGGACTAATAAACTGACAAATTCCTATTTAAGAATTTGAAAGTTGTAATATAATAATAACTGTAAAATGAACTGCTGTGTCGAGATGTATTACTTCTCTTTTCTTTTTGCAAGATATGCTTCCCTTGCAGCTGGATCATCGTTAATGTGCACCCTGTGTCGTGCTGATTTTTATTTAGTTGATAGTGGCATCTAAAATGTACAAATTATCATCTTTATCTTATATATCTTTAAATTTAAAAATAGTAAACATTTTAGAAGTTTCATGGATAATCTTAGAGCTTTTAATAGCATTTTATAGTGACATTCCTTGCAGTTGTACCACCTGACTATCTGGTTGGACCACCTGACTATTGCAACTAATCTCAAGTTAAACAGGCTTCTGTTTGGATGCATTAGCATTAGCTTCTACCCTTGTCATGAAGTTCATACAGACAGTTTTATGATAAAATAACATTTTTCTTGTTTTACATTGGTTGTACCACCTGACATGGAAAGCGTAACAGCCTATATGAGTTGAAAGTAGTTATTTTTATCAGTACTTGACAGAGATCTACAAACCTTTTAGCTTAGTCCCAAGGGTCTCTTGGGGTCTTCTGGCTGATGCAACATCCTGTTTATGGCTATTGTCTCTTCCACCACCCACCACCTTGACATTTAGGAAATGTAAATTGCTGGACAAAAGTTTTGCAGTTATTTTAACAGCTTTAAAACTACTACTAAAAACATTATCCAAAAGACTTCAAACATAAAATAATGCCAGAGTATTTTATTTGGAATTTATCATTATTAAAATAACATTTTTAATAGTTTTCTTAGTCTGCTCACTTGCTCGGACAGTTGCACCACCTGACATCTCAGGAGTTTGAGAGGCCAAAACATAAAATAATATAATTATTTGAATTTACTGAAAAATGTATGAAAATAAACTAAACACTTATATATTTAAAAAGGAGGTTATGCATTTTTGATTTTTGTGAGCTTGAATTCAGTGAAGATTTTGAAAAAAAATTAAATAAAAAATGTGATTTCTTTAGAGTTAACCCACTGGTCTGTACGCAACGCACAGCTCTTCACACTGGAGGCCACAGGTTATGCCCTTCTGGCTTTGGTTAAGGCCAAGGTGAGCACATCCCATTAATGTGTATTGACCAGCTGCATGTTGCATGTTCAGTAATTCCACAAATGATTGATTGATTGATTGATTGATTGATGATGATTGATGTTTAATATAAGGTATGACCATAGTTATGTTAGGTATGGGTTTGGCACCATATTGGTGCACATGGTGTCAAGATGAAAACAATCAGTAATACAGAACAACACGTATATTAAACATGAATATATATCAATTTAAAATTTAAAAATTTAAAGACTGGATGAAAACATAAGGAATTCCATCATAAACCTGCCATAGCTTTGTGAATTATTTGTAAAATTACATAGGCTTAGTCTGAAGAGCCATTGTATGCAGTGATTTCTGAGAAAATCAGACTACAGTCCTGTGATGTACCAAGCAAATTTAAGCAAATCAGACAGTGGCTAGGTAACATATCTGAACAGCACCACAACTATTGTTAGATTAGATTAAAATATTGCTACACTCTGATAGGTACTCGAATTAATATGATATTACCTAATTAAATAACTATTATTATATATTAGTCTACTTGCAAGGAGTAATTAATAGGACTTTCAATAAAGGAAATGATACAATCTAATAAACTGTCAGCCATAGAGATTTCAACCCTTGTCTGTCTTGACTTCTCATTATTAAAGGCTTTTGAGGATGCCAAACCTGTTGTCAGATGGTTCAACAAACAGCAGATAGATGGCGGAGGCTATGGATCAACCCAAGTAAGAGTCTCTCTCTCCATCTCTTTCTCTCTTTATGCATTTATGTATCTATATTTGATGTTTTTTAGTGAAGCTATACTGGCAATGTGGAGCTTAAATTGCTGATCAATTTATTTTTTCTCTTCCTACAACGTCTTTCTATCTCTTTTCCAGGCTACTATAATGGTGTACCAGGCAATAGCTGAGTACTGGATCAGTGCTAAGGAAGAGGAGTATGATGTGAATGTAGACATCGAGATCCCTGGTAGACGTATACCTCAGAGCATCAACTTCAACAGAGAAAACCACTATGTCACTAGAACATCCAAGGTGAAAATACATTCAACTTACATACAATTACAGCTGTATTGATGGCCACTAGAGGGCAAAAGTATTCCAAAACAAACCGATAGATAAGATTAAGAGCGCATTTGTGTGATTGGCCTGTAGATGTGATTATAAGAATAAGAATTAGGATTATCCACGTCTCTCAACGCAGCTCGTTATACCTAATGAAGTATCAGCTAATTAGAGTATTAATGTTAATGTTTTGATAACCATATACAGTGCTATGATAAATATATTAACAGTCTTACACATGTATTCGTTATGATTGCATTATTTAGGATCAAAAACAACAATCATGCAAGCATATGGCGTAGATATGCTCTATATGAAAAGTGTCCTGATCTATTTAAATGTGGCGCCACACACTTTCTTATTCAAATCCAGGTGATTTAAAGACTGACACACTGAAAATAGTTCACACAGTTCCATGAAAAATTATAGGTTAACGCAAATACATATGTACCTAAAATCCAAGACAAGGACTCAACTTGGCTAGAAGCGGAGTAAAGCTGCAAAGTTGGGCATAATTCTTTCTTTTACCTGTGCAAGTCACAAGTCTTCTTAATTTCTGTATCTAAAATAACTAAATATCTAACGAACCTTCTACTGTTTGGTTTGTGTTTGTGTGTATGTGTTTTGTATGCACATGTGCTTCTTTTAAACCCCAACAGTTTAACAAAATAAACAAGAATGTGAAAGTGATTGCCAATGGAACAGGAGAAGCAACAGTGACAGTGAGTGTAACATTTTTGTTCTGAGTTTTATCATTTGCCGTGTATTGTTGTTGTGCATCTCAGGCCTTCAGAATAAGAGCAGTGCAGGTAGTAAGAGTAGTACAAGTATTGTAATCTGGTCATTGACATTCCCTGAAAACTAATAATGACTGCTGTAAAAAAAAATAATAAAGCTATATCATTTTATTTAAATTTATTTTAATGATGAAGACTACACATGATAGACAATAGAGCTACACCTTACATTAAAAATAGTCTGGCTGCCCATGCTTGCTGCCCTATTACATTTTTTAGCAATGATACTGCATTCCCAAATCTTAGCAATTAATTTGATGAGTACAATGTGCTATTACCAAAATAAATGATGCCCTGACCACTGAAAATAAGATCCAAGCTATGACAGACTAGAATCAATGTTTAAGAAAAACCTTTGTCTATGTGACAGATGGTGTCGATGTATTACACTCTGCCGAAAGAGAAGAAAAGCAACTGTGAGAAGTTTGAGTTGTCTGTGGAGCTTATCCTTGGTGAGTATAGTTACCCATAAAAGGGCAGATGTACAGCTACAGTTTCAAGCTTTTGGTTTTACTTCATAATCACCATCATGGCATAGATCAAAGATTATAGAAAAGATAATGATAAAAACTACCAAGACAAGCGCTTATCTTAAAATGTTTAAACAATAATCCATTTACTATTTACTGGAAAATCTGGAGAATAAATTGTTGAAATGAACTGAAAAAATGTAATGCTGTGTGCAAGTGCAACTGTATATCCACTCAAGACTCTCATCCTGCTACACAAATAAGTAATATTCTCTTCTACTTCTCCAGATAAAATGAATACAGATGAGAGGACATACAAGCTGGTAATAAAAGTTCTGTAAGTAAATCAAGAAGTGTTACAGTAACATGGCTTTATACAGAACTTCCCTGCATTTCTGTTGTTTGCTATTCAGCCTCACCGTTATGTTTTAATTGCCATGCCCTTTACATCCTTAATTTTGAACAGTGTTCACTGGCTCCCATCATCAGAGAAATGTGATGCAGTTAAATAGCAATGTTCCAGTGGTTACACATCATTTTGTGTTGTTACAATAACCAAAATCACAATTCACTATTATGAAGTTTATCACACTCTCTCTTATTAGAAATGTCAAGATTATATATGAATCCTGAAATCTTTATGAAGGTTATTTGATTTATTTATTCTGTTAAAGGGCTTTGTTTCCCATTTGCCTGTTCTGTACAGCTATAAGAACAAGAAGACAGACGCAACCATGTCAATCTTGGATATTGGCTTATTAACTGGCTACCAAATTAACACAGACGACCTGAACGAAGTAAGACTAACACACACACGCACACATACGAGTTCGCAGGGTAATGTTTATGGCAAGTAGAAACAAGATATATGTAGAAAATGATCTGATGATATATATATATATATATATATATATGTGTGTGTGTGTGTGTGTGTGTGTGTGTGTGTGTGTGCATAGTTGTCCACTGGACATTGCCGTCAAATTTCAAAATATGAGATCAACAAAGCCCTGTCAGAAAAAGGCTCACTCATCATCTACCTGAACAAGGTAACCCATTTTCTTCCCTCCCCTTCTCTCTGTCTGTCTTTATCAAATTCCAATTCAGATAAGAATCAAAACACATTTGCAACTTAATTTGACTTAAACACCAGTTACTTGGGGTAGCATGAACAAGAGAAATAATTTGGCAGTGCAGACCACTAGACAGATAATACCTTGGAGACAAAACAGGTAACGTGTTAATGTCTCAAATTGTATGTATGTAATGTACAAGTTCCATAAGATGGATTTTACTGTGAAATATTTACAGGAACATGTTGTGATAAATTCATTGCACAAGCTACTGTCATCTTATGGCACTTGTACATTTCAACATACAGTTTGAGACATTAACACGTTTGCACATAACAATCCAGAACATCAAAGTTAAAAGTTAAAACTAGCAATAGATTATATTGTTGAATTTATTAAATGAAAGCAATGGATATGTACATTATGCTTAGTTAGCACACACATTAATTTCTCCTGGCCTTTATTTGTGACCCAGCTTTTGTTTGACAACCAGGTTTTGTTTGAGGAAATACGGTAAGATGTTTTCTGATTCTGTCTCTCTCTCACACACCTTTGCTTTATGTCTCTCTACAGGTTTCTCACACCCAACCAGAGGAGATCGTATTTAGGATCCATCAGAAGCAGAAAGTGGGAGTTTTACAACCAGCTGCTGTGTCCGTCTATGAATACTACAACCATCAACACAATATTCGTGAGTTGACGCCCAAAGCATACCTGAACAAGATAGGTCATTAGTCAGTACCCTCTAAAAACTGACCTGCCAACCACAAGAGGCTATATACCAGAAAAGTGTTCTAAGTTTTTAAACAAACACCCAAATTTTAATGTTGTGGACAGTTTCCATACACCTGCACTATACTATAGGTTTGCAAGCTTGCAAGCTTGAAGATTTATTCATTGCTGCAAGTTTTCAGTGTGTGTGGAGGTGGATAAGAATGTGTTTGAGGTACAATTTTAAGAAATCTATTGTACATTTTCTGATGTATGATGTATATGGATATGTATCTATGATCCTGCGAGCAATCAACACAAAATATTTTAAAAGTGTTTTCTTCATTGTTGCAGAGCCACCTTGTATGAAGTTCTACCACCCAGAAAGGATTAGTGGTGAGCTACTCAGGCTCTGTCAAAGCAGTGGATGCATATGTGCAGAAGGTAACTAAGATGACCTAAATGTCTACTGTTTTGTGTATACCTGTGTATTTTACTACATTGTAAGTCACATCTGTTACAGTAAGTAGAGTAAAAACAAAGAAGCATGTTAAAGATCTTGACATTTTGTATGATTGAAGAAAATCACAAACTGATTCAAAAGTTACCTGACTGAATTTCCAAACTCTCATGATTTTGTTGCCTCCATGTTAATTGAAGCAGCAATCACCTGCAATCCCATAAACCCCTTTGACGCTCTTTACTCACTATCAGTTACCTACAGAGAAACGCTAACTAAAAGAAAAGAAGACTAAATCCAGTTCCACACACAGACAGTTACAGAGACTGTGCCTCTTTATGTGAAAGTAAGGTAACTTTGCTATGGATGGCTCCAGTCAGACACTCATATAAGACATCCAACCTGTCTCCATTATGACAGCGCCACTAAAGCAAAACCATTGTTGGTCTTGATCACCCCCTGGTGGCTGGCTGCAATATAGGTCATAAATCTCCCCCCTCCATAGTAGCAGATGGGATGTGGCCCAAACTAAAAAGTATACATCAGGTAAAACATTTTCCAAAAGATGGCTTCTGTCATTTTAGGGCAGTAGTAGTGTAGTACTCTAGTATAGTAATAGTATTCTTATCACTATGATGTATGTTCAAGTGCTAATCTTTCTGATAAGTTTTTTTTTAATTAATTAGTTTAATTATTGCTATAAAAAGGATGATTGATTGATTGATTGACAGCTGTTCTGAGTGACCATCTCATATCTTCCTGAAAATCATCCATGATTTATCGTGTAAATAACCTAAATGATCAGGATTTTTTCCTTGTTTGTGATTTATAGAAATGTTTTGTTGTTTATGTCCAATGTGTATTTCCAGAGAATTGCAGCATGCAGAAGATGGAAAAAATCAGCGATCATGACCGCACAACAAAGGCCTGTGAGACTGAAGTGAGCGGCAGAATAGATTATGGTAAGAGTGAGTGAGTGAGTGAGTGAGTGAGTGAGTGAGTGAATGAATGAGTGAGTGAGTGAGTGAGTGAGTGAGTGAATGAGTGAGTGAGTAAACTAAACTGCAACTTGTCTGTCCTCAGTGTACAAAGTGAGACTGGAAAATTTCACACAAAGTTTGACCACTGACATTTACACAATGCGGGTTGTGGAAGTCATCAAAGAAGGTGGGTATTTATTTACTTTAAACCCTCAGTGTCGATGTGTGTCAATTTTATGCATAATGCATATGTTATATAATTATATTCATGCATCTTGACTCTCTTTTCTGATATTTCAATTATAGGGAGTTATGATGAGTGTCGTTCAAAGCAAATAAGTAAGAATGAGCATTTGTCTCCTTTGTACAAAAATAACTGCTTTTCTTCTTATAGTAGCATACTGTAAGAATACAACAGTGATGTTTTACGCTGTACCTGTAATTACAATATTATTTTATTTTGTATAATTAGTGTTTTCCTCTTTTCTTGGATGTTAATAACAGAAAACTGTGACGTGGGACCTCTAGGCAATCTTCGTCCATTCCTCAGTTATCAACACTGCAGGGTGGCTTTAAATCTGAAATTGGGCAAAACTTACCTCATCATGGGCATGGCCAACGATATTCACAAAGATGAGGAGAATCGATCGTGAGTGAACAAGGAACACAACTTTTGAGTTTGTACTTGCAATGATTTCTTTTTTTTTTTTTTTTTTTAAAGTGATGTCAGCATGTCCTAGACTGTGTTTGAGTGTTTGACTTGACTGGGTTACATAAAAACAATGTGTTTTCAATTTTGCCGTCCCCAGGTTTCAGTATATACTCGGTGAGAGAACCTGGATTGAGTACTGGCCCACAGATGCTGAGTGTCAGATTAAGGAACACAGACCGACCTGCTTGGGCATGGAAGAGCTGGTCCAGACCTACGAGATCTTTGGATGTGAACAATAAAAGAAACACATATGTTGGATTGGCATTATTTTAATGTCAAACTTTGACTGCTATGAGATGCAGGTTGTGCAAAAATCATGATGCATCCTGCTGAATAAAATGTAATGGTATAGTAATGTCTTATGGTATCTGTGTCTCATGTAAATGTTGCTCAGTTGGTACACAACGCTGGTGCCCAGAAGATGAATCTGACATTAGTGATCCTCTGACTTTTCAGTCAGTTTCTCTACATCTACTAGACTGATTGCCATGTTCAGCAGGTCTAATGTTTACTATATTCACCATCAAAGTTTTGCATCTAAGTTAAAGTATGATTTGTTTATTTTATCAGAACGCCAGCAAGACCCAGCATTTGACTGTCTTGTCAACATTTTCCCCAATAATATTGTACAGACATTCATTCCCAAAGGATGTATCTTAAGAACTTTGGTGATAGCCTGACTTTTTGTCTAATGAAGTTCATAGTTTCGAACGAACTACCATGAAACGTGTACAGATATTTATAACTCCTCAGTATAATTTGTAATAATTTTGGTGAAACTTAAGTGTATAACAAAAAACTTTCAAGACTAATGACATTTCCATCTGCTTTGCTTAACTTTGTGTTTAGAGGTAATTATAAAACACATGCAAAACTAAGATGATGAACATGATGAACATTATATCTGCTAAAACAGTATTATTATGATTGTAGCATTCAGACATTAGCATTCAACTAAGCAGCACTGTGCTGCGTACAACCTCAGAGTTGCTAATATGACTGCAGATTCTTGTCATCAAATCTTTATACACACACACAGACATATATATATATAGAGAGAGAGAGAGAATAGAGAGAGAGCGATACACAGTGATGAATTTGTATCTTCATTTGATAAACAAACTAAAGCTGAACAAACTGTCGTCGTGTGCGTGTGTCTCGGCATCTAGGACGGCATCTAACAATTAAAGAATCAAATGTCAAAATTTTCTCTAAATTAGATACTGAATGGCTTACTTAACAACTTAACATTATAGGAAGCATACAGCCGATCTTTGTGAACAATGTCAGCTACAGGAAACTGTAAAACGTGCTTGTTTGATGCAGGCTAGGCTGGAGCATAACCAGTTAGTTAGTTAGTGGCTGGGCTCATGTTCAGTAGACAGCAAAAAAACGTTAAATGTATCCTCTATTTATCAACCCTGGCTACGAATCTGTCTCTTGTCATTTCCTATTTATTTCTGTTTATTGAGGTAAACATATGTGTGTGTACGCCTCATAGCAGCCAGGGTCAACACAGCTGTTTCCGAGGATACTAATTAAGGTTCCGTTACATTTACTGCAGCAGAGCCTTTCCAGAGAGCCAACATGCACCACAGCAGACTCTGTTTGACCTGAATGGAATGGGACCTTAATTAGTATCATCGGTAACACCTGCGTTTACTCACGTCAAAATGGCTGCTGTGAAAAAGGTCTATTAAAGAGCACACTGGAGTCGGCTTCCTAAGGAGAACAGGAGTGATGGGGGAAATTTGTAGGCGTTAACTTACTCCAGAAGATGGCAGTAAAGAAACACTAAGGATGGCAGCTGCCGCTACAGCTCAAAGAAAAAGAAGAAGAGAGTGACGTACTTCCTGTAGCTCAGATGCCGCCGGGTTGTGTTAGTGTTGTCGGAGAATAAAAGAGTCATACTTTAACCTATATTGCTGACGGCAGGCGACGCCGAATCGTGTAAGCCGACCCGGGAACACAGCGACAGTAAAGGACCGAGTGACTCGTTCAACTTTGTTCTCGTAAAAGCTCATTGGTGTTTCCGAAGATCCCGTTATGGCCAAGGTACAAGTGTTGAATGTTGCTGTGCTTGACAACCCGAGCCCGTTTGGAAATCCCTTTCAGTTTGAAATAACGTTTGAATGCATGGAGGATTTGCCAGAAGGTGGGTACTTTTTTCTGCTAACGTCTGTATGTTTAATGTGTTAGCTTTTGAATACTTGCTACCTCTCTTGGGCGCATTCTGGTAAATTGGTAACTCATACATTGCAGGTTGATGGGGTGCATTGTAAGTAATTGATGAACGCGCTGTTTAGATTGATGATACAGCAATATTAGTAGTCGTAGAGCCTGGTTAATGATGTCTCATTTGACAAGTGGTTGAAAATTGGCGCTGGCGCGATTGTGCCCAACGCCCCGCCTCCAGCCTGCAGTGATTGGTTCAGGCACGTTCTACGAAGGTTTATCCGAGAAGCTGATTGGTTGATCTGGGTACGTTACTGTAGCAACAGACAAGCTCAACGAGTTGCCGCGAACCGCGAGATGGAGACAACAGGGAAACTAGCGTGTATACTGGGAATGCATGTAGTCAGGCCATTATAATTTTTAGTGTTTGATCTGTTGGATATTTGACATAACACATATTTGATATAGCAGAATTTTTATTATCTATTGTTTGATGTGATTTAATTTAACAACAAAAATTGCCAACCAAATCACCAAGTATTAAAACAGCATTTCTTTCTCGTGCTTTGCAATAAGCCAATATAGGATATCTGTCTGTCTGTCTGTCTGTCTAATTAATTTTCTCTGTCTTACTTTTCTGTGATTTCAGATCTGGAGTGGAAGATCATCTATGTGGGTTCAGCTGAAAGCGAGGAATATGACCAGGTTCTGGACTCTGTTCTAGTTGGCCCGGTACCAGCTGGCAGACACATGTTTGTGTTTCAGGTAAGTAAGTTGTGGTCACATGTTACTTCCCATCCTGTTTCAAAATACAGCTAGGCCATAAAACCCAATGGATACTTGGGCTAAAAACCAAAGAAATGTATTTGCTTTTGCTGATCCCTTCAGGCTGATGCTCCTAACACAGGACTGATTCCAGAGAGTGACGCTGTAGGAGTGACTGTAGTCCTTATAACCTGCACCTACCGTGGACAGGAGTTCATCCGCATTGGTTACTATGTCAACAATGAATACACAGACCCAGAACTACGGGAAAACCCACCTCTCAAACCAGACTACACTCAGGTAACACAAACACACTCACAGATGGCAGTAGTTGATTTCTGTCATGGATAGAAGCGTGGGAGACTCGCAACAATCTGTATTTACTGGACTAAATCAAAAAACTGATCAAGGTGTTTCAGGTGTTTTAGTTTTATGTAACTTTACTGCAATACCTGATCTGCAGATAGCTTAAAAATATACATGAGCCATGCAAAGGATCTACTGTGTTCTACTGCCCTCTGGTGCTCTAAAATTGAAGTTGCAGGCAACAGTAACATCAAGAAAGAAGGACAACGTGAACTGTTTTCTTTTTATTCTATAGCAGGCATGAATATGTGCATTTTTATCTTTTTTGTAGAGGTATCAGCAAAATCCAAGTGATATAATAATCCATAATAAGGAGGCTTCAGAGTAACAGTGTTAAAATAGATATTTTCTGCCATATCCTAGTCACATGGTCTTAATTGTTCCAGGAATCAAACTAATCAACTTTTCATTTTATTTTAATACAAGTTGTTGAGAAATAGCTGACTCAATGAGACAATGACCCATAAATGAGAACATGAATTTGTGTGAAAACTTTATACTCAAACAATTGAATATTTTTGGTTTTGTATGGCATTCTCCTTTATCATGAAGATAATAAATCGATTAATTGATGATGATGCCATTGTAGCTTAATACCATTCAATAAAGTACAGGTAAAAGTGTGAACTTGCAGCAGAGGAATGAAGGGCCTCCAAAGTGTCATACCCTTCTATAGTTGGTCTTTGTGTCTGCATTTTTGGTGTTACAAGCTGAAGCATCTCACTGAGGTTTTCTATTTATCTTCTAAGCTAGGCGTTAGCAGTATGCCCTAGAACAAAAATTAAAAAAAAAAATTTTTGTTTGCAATCAATCAAGATATACTCTGCCTCACAGGGAAAGCAGCGCAAAACAGTATGCAGCTGAAGATGCTGAATGCTAACAAAAACTTCTTTTTTTAAAGATCTTGTTGAAATACAAGGTGTTCTAATTTTACTGTCTAACACTAGGGATGCTCCGATCAGCATTTTTAGGCATTTAGGATCCATATCGGCCGATAACGATCGGCGGCCTATTGAACGGAGCATACCTATCTAATAGTTGTATAATGTCTGACGTGGCTTTTTACCAGGCACATTTGGGACTAAAGGTCAGGATAACTCGACCGCCTCTTCTTTCATTCAAACGATTCTTCATAAACATCATTTCATTTCATTCTCTCAGCTCCAGAGGAATATTTTGGCTTCCAATCCCCGTGTCACCCGCTTCCATATCAACTGGGAGGGCTTGGCAGACAAGATGGAGGACAGCGAGAACGTTGACCCATCCCCCAACATCAGCGGCATGCTCCCTCCATCCTGTATACCAGGGAAGATGCCACCACTTGGACTGATGCCAGACAACTCCATGGACTGCATGTAAGAGTCATCAGATTAAGATAATGGACAAGAAGTTCCTCTTATCTGTACACTCATTACAAACACACTTTTGGACAAGGAGGCAGTGGATCGATCTACATAACAGGAAGCAGGGACATTTTTATACAGCATACGCAAAGGTGATGTGGAATTGTTACAAACTGTTTTTTTTTTTTTTTGTTCTTGTTCAGTCTTTTTCAAAACACACACACAATTCTGCACAACCAACATTGCCTTAATTTACCGTATCTCTGTCTTGATGATGATGTCAAAGCTGAGCCAGAGTAAGTTTGAGTCTTCAGGGTGAGGCAATGTTAAGACCTGACCATCATATCCTCTCAACCCTGAGACATGCAAATCGTACTCAAACACTGATGTTCACCTGTTTATTACCCGTTTGAACTGTCCCCTTGAGCACAGATCAAAGATATGTACAGTGCTCTGTCAGTCAGAATAGATGTGGACTCTTATATTAGCGTTTCATTGTTCTGAAGGTTTGTCTCACCCAATGTAAATTTGGAGTACCTGTGGAAAATATGGGCCACATTCAGAGGCCTACAGAGCAGTACAAGCTTGTGCTCGCAAGTTTTACCCTTGTGTTATCCAGACAGCTTGATAAATATGCTTCTTCAAACAGGCCCCAGTTAGATAATGTTCCCTAAAAATGTTACATAAGATGTGGGTTTGTGATAATGCACAAAACATGTAAAAATGGATGCCATTTTGCAGTCAAGTTGTTTGGTTTGATTTAAGCATACTGTAAATAAAGATTTTCCAGCGCTTATTTTGTCTTTGAGGATGAGAAGACCTTTCTTTTTTGTACTTCCTATATATTCTCTGCCTCAGTATTTGTAACAACAGCGATGGGGTTAATAAAGTTTGTTTTGTGGACCTTGTCCTGCTTTCTGGTAATCACCACATCTTACCTACACAGCTGCTTTCCACCTTCACTAGTGAGGAGGGAAGCACAGCAACAGCAGCTAGACTCTGCACGTGTGTGTGTGTGTGTGTGCGCACATTGACCCACTCTTCCCACCCCCCCCCCACCCCCCCAATTTCATTCATAAAATGCAGCAGCATCTCTCTGCCATTTTCACTCTAGCCTCATGTTGCTAGGTAACTGCAGCACAAAAGGGAGGGGGACTGTCTGCTCTCACCCATTTTATCTCTTCTTAGTTGAGGGGACTAACTCCTCCGTCCATCTGTTACCTCTGTCTGCTTCTAACATGTCTATACTGTTTGAAATTGCTTCAAAAAATGTGGGTACAATAGCTGAAGCCTAAACAAAATAAGATGTCTGGCATGTAAAACAGTTGATATTCATATTTTGCATCAAAATGTATGTGCAGCGTCGACTGCCATGCCCTCTGGTAGCTGGCTGTAGTACTGCTCAAAAGAGTAGTCAATGAATAACAAATGAATGACGAGTCATTTTCAAGGAAAAACGGTGAAACATCTGCTGGTTCCGGCTTCTCAAATGTGCAGCTTATCACCGTTTATTGATTATATTTGAGTTTTAGTCTGAGGAGGTTACCCATAGTATTTTGTCACAATTTACAGTCTTTTGGATTAATCATAAAAATAATTGACAATGAAAACAAGTAAGATGCCGCTCAGGGTTGCAATTTTGAAATTCAGATGGGGCAGAAAAATGGCACATTGAACCTGACAGTGACTCAAAGCTTATGTCCTGTACGTCAGGCAAGCACTAATTTCTGAAAGCATTTGTGATAGTAATAATACCACGATACAGCTGTAGTGGTTTAGTGATGCCGGCGCCTTTCATGTAATAAACTAGGCTGTAGAGCCAGAATGTGATAGTTTCAGACCCTGAAGTAGCTGTAGGGATCTCCTATTTATAGCTTGGGTGTTTGCTTGTTCATAGACCTAGGGTCCTTCTTTAGAGTCCAATTTTTACCAACACAAATTATCAAATTATTATTGAAATTAGATATTCAGATGCAAATCTATGTGAAATTGTGCCTTTTTAGGACCATGATAATAAAAGGGACCCTTGGGCATCTGCTGCACTCGCCCTGTAGGTAGCACCAGGTGCGGGGTGACTGAGAGAGATGCTCTTGGAGGACTCCGACTGTAAAGGTCGACGGCACACAGACACAAGTCTGTGACTCTGCATGTTTTCATCCAGCACCGATTGTACTAAAGATTTTTTTATTTCCTGTGATTCATTTCCCACCAGATAAACTCTCTCCTCCATGCACGGCCGTCTGCGAGCTGTTTAGAAGTCCTGCCAGCCAGACCGCGCCGCGCGTGCGTTAAATTCTGACCAACATTTCTAAAAATAGCGCGGTTGACGTCACTTAGCCAAACGTGTATCAGTCGCTTGGCGGCGGGAGGAGGAGGAGGGGACAGAGCGGGGGGTGGGGGGGCATTTCTGTCAACCGCTGCTGACAACCAATAGATATCCTCGCATTCACCGAGATTCCCACGGTTTGGCCACGCCAAGCCAATGGAGGAGAGAAACCGGGGAAAGTGGGCGCGTACGTCGTCGGGAGGAAAATAATCGGTGACGTTCCCCTCGCTTGATTTTTGTAGGGCGGCGGGACTCTGCCGTTTTTTGATGGATTCCGAACAGCCAATCAGAGCGCTCCGTGGATCAGCGCCGTGGAGATGTGGCCAATCCGTAGCCTAGCCCTAGCTGTCAATCACCTCTCCGGTTCTGGCGAGAGGGCGGGACGTTCGCTCGGCTGTAGTTCCGTCATCTCGCTCGTCTCCGAGGCTACAGGGGGCCAATGTTGATTTGGGCGAATTCCCGTCGTTGTCGGACCCCGCCGAGGTTTAATTTTTAAAGCTGGGTTCGGTAACGAAAAGCGTCAGGCTTTCGGTTGAGAATATTGCAACCCCGCTGTCGCTATCGCTGTTTTTTGGGCTGGGGGAGAGAGGTGGGGAGCCGGGGGGCCTCGCTCGGAGGGGGCTGCAAGGAGGGACAGGAGAAGACTGGATCCTCCGTGTTCAGGCCAACTGTGCCGAGGTCGGCCTGACAGTCCAGTGGAGCCCCAGCGCCCGAGATACCACAACGATTGCTCCCCGTGGATTTAAGCTCGATTTCGGTCGCCGGCGTTTGATGACCGTGGAGTGAGTGAGCGAGCCCGCTGCACTACCCCGTCTCGCCGTGGCACCGCATCACCAGCTGTCAGGCTATTAAAGATCAAGACCTCGGAGTTAACGCTTGGTAACTCTTACAGCTGGATTTAGGAAATACCGTTCAGACCCAGTCGAGCTTAGACCGGCTTGAGAAGGCTGCAGCGCGGCCAAAAAGCCACGGATTGCCCGTTGACAAGTTGTCATCATGGGCAACGCGCCCACGGCCAGGAAGGGCAGCGAGATGGAAAGCGGTGGGTACACATCACTCCCGAGCAGCACCTGCTCGGTTACAGCATCATGAAACGATCAGGGACGCTGTGATACAGCAGGCTATGTTAGCTTTACATAACAATCCATACACTGTTAATTAGAGGCCTATTCCTGCTCTCCAGTTCATTAAGATCCACTCGTGCGTCCATGACAAGTCACTGCTGCAAACGATTTAGCTTGTGCCAAATAAACGAATGTGATGCATTTAAATCCATGAGCACTGACTGTACATGTAGACGAAAAGAGAGCGAGGCTCAGAAATACTGATCAGTTTTGATTATTTGCTTTTAGTGGATGCAATGGCAGGATGTAATGTCGTTTCCATAGCCAAATTTCTGTTTGAGAAACAGCAAAACAGCCAACAGCAATTGTAGGATGCAAGCATCTTGGCATCTTCAGTGTAATGCTGAAATATTGGCAATATCACAACAAACAATCTACTGTGTGTGGCAGATATTTTCCCAAACAATATAGGCCTGTTGCTTCATTCCTTCTGGAAAGAGAAGCTACTGAAATTGTGTGTGTGCCTGTGTGTGTGTGTGTGTGTGTGTCTACATGGGGACTATTTTGTTTAGTACACCCATAATAGTCTGTTGGTTTGGCTGACTGGGCTGAGTGTGTCTGCTGCACTGGATGTCCAATGAAAGGTTTCTGTTATTTCAGAAGGATGCCAATATCCAAAGTATCCTCTGAGTTATAGCATCACTGAGTATCTCACACTCATGTCAGCAGTGTGTGTGACATCTTAAAAAAAGGTGACTGGCAAGATGAAAAGAGTGCATCAAAATATGGTTGAAAGAGCTCTGAGTTTATCCAGTATCATACATTCACATCTGGGTGCTGCCCTACTGCTGCAAACACATGTCGTGTACTCTTGAAGACCGAGCGGCTCTGCCTGTGTAGCTGAGGCTTTGGTGCCTCCCTCAAGGGGCGAGTAGTTGTTGAGGTGTTACTAGTTCACTTAACTCAATTACATTTTCACAGCAGGATATTGACATGTCGAAGGAAATTAGGAAATATTTAATGCCAAGCCTAGTCGTGCTTTACCTGCCCTGAAAGTGAACTTAGTTGAAATGTTTATTTGGTTTTATTCACGTTTACTTCACTTGTTTGTTTGTTTTTTTTACCCCTTAAAGGTCCAGTGTGTAGGATTTCTTTGGGGCTCCATTTACAGGATATGGCAGAAATGTGGTAGATATGTTTTTGTTGCCTGAGAATAAGACTTTTATATCTGTAAATGCCGCAGATCTTCTTTGCTTTGGTGTTATTTACGTGTTTCATTTTCACTGTTCCTCCTTCATGCTAGGAAGGAGAGGTGAGACAAGGGGTTGCAATCAGCAACTACGCTGTTAGATGTCAGTAAATCCTACACACTGGAGGATTTAGTATTGAGCTTCCCAAGTTGGGGTCTCACAAAAGACAAAAATTTTTAAAGTAATGGCGAAAATCAAAACAGCAGGAACGGCGATATTCTGACTTTTAGTCCTTGTTATGAGTGAAGCATCAAAAAATACTGGATCCCACAATCCCCATAATGCAGCTCAATAGCATCTTCCATGAGACACTCTGTGCCTGTAAAATGCCCTCATCTTTCAAACACCAAAATTTTGATGTCTCAAGGCCAATCTGAGGATATCATCAGGGTTATTTTCACGAAAGCTCCCTCCAGAACTACTGAAAACATTTACAGCTGTTTCACTTTACTCAGCGCTACTCTCTGTGACAGGTAAACACATCTTTGGAGTACCTCTTTTTAAGATTGTTGTGGATGCAGCATGTAAAGAATCAGCACATTTGGAGATGCTGAGGCTCATTGAGGAGGCTCTAGTGGACTTTAAAATGGGCTAAGTGAACACCATGTCCTTACAAACTTCCAGAGACACGTCATTCATGTCTTGCTTTTGTCTTGGGCATTTGTGTTAGTTGTGTCTAGTTGATTTAAGATGGATTTAACACAACAAAGTTAATCTCAGACAATATTGCATTTACATTTAAAACTAGTATCCCTAAAATATAAGCAAGATGAAAACACCATTAACTGGGCTATATTTCTTTAAAAAAATATTCTCTTCAGTCGATTTCAGAAAACATGCAAGGTTTCCTACTGTTTATTTCCTGGTTTCTTTCTTTCTTCACACAATCACACACACACACACACACACACACACACACACCTCTGAAGCTTTTCCTGTTGTTTTGTCTTCCACAGTCAAGGAGTTCCTTGCCAAAGCCAAAGAGGACTTTCTCAAGAAGTGGGAGAACCCTGCACAGGTCAGTGTTTGGATGTGTTCATCTATCAGGAATGAGACATTATTTTGTATTGTATTTTCTCTATTGTAATCAGCTTCTTGGCATGCATGCGTAAACAGGGGTTGGTTCACAGGGGTATGAACCACAGATGCTAATATTTGTGTGTGGCATGCTATCTACATTTAAAACTACCATCGTCACCGTTGGGATTTCACTGATTTTCTGTATCCATTGCACCCCAAATTGATATGTTTTTTTCTGTTCTACCAGCTACCACTGTCTGCACATTTTAATATATTTGGATTATGAAATAATGCGAGTAAAATATGTAGAGTGATTATTCAGTGAGGATCATGTGAGCATACGATCACATTAAGTTCAAGTTGAAATTATGTTTTTTTTATACATGTGAAGAGCTTGGTCCAATGTAATGCATTGCACTGAACTCTAAATTTGTTTATTTGCCATTTTAAAATATATATTACTTTACATATCGTAATATGAGTAAAAATATTTTTATTAATAATATGGTATTGATTTCCTCTGTATCATGCACCCTTAAAAATATGATGGAAAAAGATGTTCTGTGTGCTGCTGACACATTTTACAGACACAGATAAGAATATTCAATTCAGTATTCTGTCATTGTTGAGTGCATGCAACATTCTCTCTGACCCAGGTTATATAAATATTGCGTCGATGATTTCAATCAGGATTAATTTTACTGGAAATAGTACATAATATGAAATATCATATCCTGTTGAGTGTATATACAATATAACAATCATGCTCATATATGTATTACATATTATGAACATACACTGTTGTCTATAAATTTGGAATAAATATTTTGTACCTCTTCTCATGAAATGATTGTGACAATGTGATTTGATGTTCTTCTCAAAACTTTTTTAAACAATCTCTTCCAAACATATCACAGTAAAAATTAAACCACAATTAATCTGATGTGTATATATAAGGAATAAAAAGAGGAAAGTGTCTGAAAACAAAATGATTCCAACTCTATGGGTAACAGTGTATTTTAAATGTGATCATTCTATACAGTATATACCATAAACATACACTCAGGCATTTGGTTGCATAAGGACACGTTAGAAATAAATAAAATTTGCTTTCCACACCACAACCCTCCCCATGCCATTCTCACAAAAACCAACTAACCCTTTTTGTTTCGTCTGTTCAGAACACTGCTTGCCTGGAGCAGTTTGAGAGGTTGAAAACCCTGGGCACGGGCTCATTTGGCCGTGTGATGCTGGTGAGGCACAGAGAAACGGGACAACATTATGCTATGAAGATCCTCAACAAGCAGAAGGTCAGTCTGGGTCGGGGGTCAGGAGGGTCACAGAGGGATGAAGGGTCTTTAAATGTGTCGCCATTTGAGGACACTCACAGGATCCTACAGGACAGTTGTAGAAAATATGGAAATGCCATTGATGTGAAAATTGTACTCACATGGCTCAAATTCAGGCGCAAGTCTTTCTTTTTTTGTTTGTTTTTTTTCCTTTGAACGTCTTTGAACCCAATCGGAGTGGCAGAGCTGAAGTCGTCTTTATGCAGATCACATCAAGCAGAGTCATTTTGGTACCCAGTTTAGAATTAAATTGTGCCTGCTTTTCCGCCCACTCTGCTCCCCTCTTATGACACATAAATATTTTTATAGCTAGAATACACAGATGGGCATGTCTGTTTTTGGCTAATTGGTTAATCCAGTGAATTTAATACCTGAAAAATGTTTCTTCATCACATAAAAGCAAAAATCCTGTGAATCCACTGTTGCCATGAAGCAGTCTTAATTTGTAACAAGGTACAAAGACATTAGGTTAGGTGAATTGGACACTAAATTACAGGGAGGTGTCAGTGTGAGTGATATCTTTGTGTAATGTATTGGTGATCTGGCAAATTGCCTGACCAAATGCATGTTGGGATAGGCTTCAGTCCCCCCCACACAACCCTAAAAATGATAAGCAGGTATAGAAATGGAGAGATGTATAGAATGAGTTCTTTATATTTGTATATTATCACCTTGTGACATGTCTTGTGACATGACCCTGCTGTCTGCTAGTGATCATTTTTGATGACACCTGCTTGGATTATATACCTCCTGCTCATAATATATACATTCCTATTCAGGCCAGTTCGTGCCACTCACTTGCACCATAGTTACTATGTGTGTCTTGGTGATGATGTCTGTGATGCTCATGTTGACTTGTGTGTTCCAGCTTGTGTTTGTGGAAGTCAAGTATCTACTAACTTACTGTGCATCCAGTACAGTAACTTAGAGAACTTTACTCAGACATGTATATAATTTGATTGTAGATTCATGCAGATGTTGGCAATGCAATAAATGTAATGCTATACCCTGAATACACTGCAATACAATCAAATGTGGAGCATTGTGCTGAGGCTGTTGCGACCTAAAGGAGGCGGACTGTGAAGTTTCAAATTGTTTTAAATTGGAAGAAAACAAGGGTATTGATACGGATGGGTGCCTTTTCACACTTTAGAAACAATTATGCAGATCTAAAAACATGATTAGCAAATACTTTTGGACAGGATTGTATTTATTGTCTGAAATAAAATGAATTATTATACACATGTGTACAGAATTAAATATAGATATATGTCATTAGAAAAATAGCACACACAGCCCAAAGTCACAGATTTTAAGACTGATTTGAATTGTTTATTTCCCCCATCATTTTTTTCTAAGCACTATGGCCTTTTTACCTTCTTCATTGGCTTTTTTCTATTTAAGCTGTAACTACTTGATGCACTTACATACATACATACATACATACATTGTATTTATGAAGTACAACCAAACAGCAACTTTTGACAGTGCCCCATAGTTTTCCCATAGTCTTTATCTAGGGGTGTTGCACCTGTTGACTGTTAATGCAAATGTTAAACATTATGTTGCTCTGATAACAAAATAGTTTATTTTTGTTCACATTCATTTTTTATACGATGCAATATAACCCCTTCCTCCTCCATTTCTCTTTTTCAGGTGGTGAAGCTCAAGCAGATAGAGCACACTCTAAATGAGAAGAGGATTCTTCAGGCTGTCAGCTTTCCTTTTCTGGTGCGGTTAGAGTACTCATTCAAGGTATGGACAATTTTAGATGTTGTCTATGTGCGTGTGTTTGTGTGTATACAGGACAGTGTGGTTGTGTGTCATTTCACCTGCTCATCAACATGCCATCCATCATTCATACCAGCTTTTCAGTTGTTTGTCTTTCTCTACATTTTTCCAAAGGGTGGACACCACTTTGTATGAACGATTTCTTTTGTACCATAACCTGACCATTAAAGTCTTTATAAAGTAAGAATAGATATGTGTTGTGAGTTTGTCAGACCAAAGAAGAAAGTGTTATTAACCACCCAGCCAAATTTGAATGATTCAAATTATCAACAAGTTTATTAAATTAGGTGTCACAATCAGGTAAAAATTAGTATTCTCAGCTCCAGGACTGTGGGGCGTGTCCACTGAATGTGCTGAAGCCATGTCCACTCGTGGGAGCAGTCAAGCAGCCATTTTGAAGCGACTGAAACGTGTCAGATGAGTTCAGGAAATGACATGAATAACTTTGAAACACATGAGCGAGATGAATTCATCTCTGTCTCTCTGTGAAGGGGGCAGGGGTATGGTCAGGGTGGCCTCAGTGTGTCATCGAGCCACCCTTTAGGACCGCCCAAAAAATCCTGGACTGAAAACTGGTAAAAAAAAACTGTTTTAACCTCTAACTCTAACTGAGCAAGGCCCACATCGAACTTGATATCGTTGAAAGAAAGGCAAAAAGTATGGCCTGCGACTGAACACACACTCTCATGATGAGCTGCCGCTATGCGCGTACATCACGGCTCTGTACCAAATGACTAAATTATTATCTTTGAACCGTACATAACATCACAATTAACCAAATATTAAACTTGTTTGTTCTATAGTGTAGTCATCAGAAAAGTGATTGTATTTATTCTATATGTTAAGGGAAAATAATACACCCGGTGTCTACTGAGTATAAGGATAAGGAGTGGTTAGTTAACTTCTGTTTTGGGCAGAGATATGGAACAGTGGAACATCATCGAACTTTCTGCAGTGTACAGTAGTTTTCCAAGGGCTGGCTCGACAATTCCGTATCTGGTTGACTCAGAATTCCAAATGGGAAAAGAAAGCTCTTGGATTTAAAAACCCTTTATTCACATAATAAACATCCAGCTATTTGTACTCAGATATGCTTTGAAAAGTATGGCAAATGTCAAGCAACCCTTAAAATAGTTTGGGTAGGTACCTTTCTCTCGTCAGTGTCTTAACTAGTCAGCTTGCCCTCAGTTTGAAGAAGCAGACAGGTGAACCAGCACAGAAGCAGAGCTATACACTGCTGTGAACTGGGTCAGCAACCAATATTTTAGCCACATTATAAAGGTCAATATCTGTTTAAGTGTATGCTTTATTAAGAATATTTTCACTGCTTTACTGCTTCAGTCAGCCCTTGTGTGCTTGTTTTTCTGGCTGTGCCATTATAACTCTGATCCAAACAGCGGCATAATACAGTGTGTGGCGCAGTTGGCTTACGCGTAGGAGTACAGAAGTTCTATGGTTAATGCCAAAGAAAAAGTGTTGTTGGTGACTGTAGGGTAAAGCAGTGAAAATATTCTTAATATAATGCACATTTAAACTGCTATTGATTTGTTTTTTTCTTTTGAAGTGGTCTAAAATACACAGTGTAGCTCACCCTGTCTACAGCAGCGCATAGTTCTGCTTACATGCTGGCCCTCTTGTCTGCATCTCCAAAATGGGAGCCCACTGACCACTGTCCACTGACTATGGATAAGCACTTCATACAACTCCACCTCAAAATACCCAAACAAACGCTTGGGTATTTTTCCCAAGTTTCCTCAAGCTGAATAAACATTTTATGTATTTAGTATTTATAGTGATCATCAACAGAGCCCAGGCCAACATCTCTTTGAAGCAACCCTGCGTAGAAATTTGAGTTTTTGCAATATATGGACTGTTGTACACGTTTTTATATTACTGATGATCAGAAACTAGTAAATCGACAACTGTGCAAAAGGTGCAACAACACAAGCCATAACAGCCAGTTAATATTACTTACTAGTCCACCAGCAAGAAGCCCAGCTCGACACCTGTCTTTCTGCCTTTATTTAACAAAACTCTCACAAATGACTAAAAGTCAGTCTTGTATTTACTCTATTTCAGCAGCTTCATATCTGTTTGGTCATTCTCTTGTTTTCTTTTCTTGGCTTCCTCCATCAGCGTCCCCTTCCATCCTTTTGCCTCTGTCATTATGTCCATAGAGGCTGTTGAGCCTGGTTACATTGCCAGCTTGCCCAGCTCCGGTTCTGGCATGACAACTGCTCCCTGCTCACTGCTACGCATTCACCTTGGCCTGAAAACTGAGCACTCAGTTCAGGCAGCCCGGCTAACAGTTTACTGTCCATCAGGAAATTCTGTAAATAACAGCATCAGAGGGAAAACCAGGAAACAATTTCTCCATAAAATATGATCCAGTTTCACCAAAATCTGTGAAATAGTTGGTGGTGACTCAGTGCTGCAAGGTATTGCATACTTCTCCTGGGAGATGAGGGTTAACAGGCATACGGGGTGCAGAGTGAGAATGACAGAGACACCATTCACCTGATTACACGTTATCAGAGTAGCACAAAAATGATAACTCAAGGTCATTCTAATGCAATCTGTCAATTTACCAATCTCATCCATAATATCACTGCAAACATCATTTAATCTTATTAAAGGGATCATCTGCATATATGGAGTGAAATTAACTTGATCTACCACATGTGCAATGACCATACAAACACATTCTCTCTCCCCTCTCTCAAAATTTTCACGACCCAGCTTCATCAGTAGTTCTTTGTACTTGTACAGACTAACCCTGCGAATGGCCGTACTCCAATTAAAGCCTTATTCAGGTTAAGCTGTTTAGATGCACCTTGGATGCCCGGGGATTGAATATCCTTGATGCCTCAAATAAACCTATTAACAGAATATTCCTGTCCACGTGCTTCATCCTGCACACAGACAGAGGAGTCAACAACCAACCCATATTAACTCAGCTTAGTTAGACGTATCCGACAGTAAGTTGTATTTGCAGATGTCAGCTGAGAAGCTGGTTAAGAATGAAATCCTCCTTTATGATATAAAGCTAGTGTTATTTCGCTCTGTTAAAGGGTCTAAAGAGCATATGATTCGCCAACTAGATTATGGAAATAAAACAGAAGTCAGTGTATAACAGACACAGGCACTTTTTCATTTTTACATGGTCATTACTGGAATAAAAGTCACTGTTTCCATGTTGTTCAGTTGCCCATCCTATATGTGTGTGTGTGTATGTGCGTGCCCTAGTGTTTTACTACATGTGTGTATGTGAGCGAGTGTGACTAACAGGTCCTATGTCTTCCCTTCCCCAGGACAACACTAACCTCTACATGGTGATGGAATATGTACCAGGTGGAGAGATGTTCTCCCATCTACGGAGAATTGGCAGATTTAGGTTAGTGTCTGTATACAATGGCATTTACAGCCGGAAGCATTTCATAGGCACATAGAGGTACGCTGTGTAGCTCGGTTCTCCTCTATTCTGCTGTGTTCTCTTCAGGTCTGCTCTGGGTTTTTTAGCTTTGTGCATGACCGTTCTGTTCTATGCTTTACACTCCAACTGAACTGCTCTTTTTTTCTTTCTATTTCCATGTGTTTGTGTATACAGTGAGCCTCACGCTCGGTTCTACGCTGCTCAGATCGTCCTGACCTTTGAGTACCTGCACGCTTTGGACCTGATCTACAGAGACCTGAAACCTGAAAACCTGCTCATAGACCAACAGGGCTACATACAGGTAAATAACACTCAGAAAGTTGTTGCTTAACTGTAGTTTACTTCTTTATTTATATATCGCTGTATGTATTCATAGAAGGCACAACACAAGGCCTGAATTAACCACTGTACATCAGTGGGACTTCACAAGTGTTGCTAAACAATGGCGGCCATTCTTGTGTTGTCTCTTCTCAATATGCAGGGTTGTCCAGTGTTGTGTGTTCGCTGGGAATGCTCCTCAACCACAATGATATTTCAGCCTATTACAGCCAAACCTTGAATATCTTGCTGTGCAGCATTAGAAAGGTGGAGGGAGGTTTGAACTGTGAAAAACGTCAATGCTGATGCAGTTGAATCCATATTTATTAGGTGAATTGTTTGGTCTTTAAAACATCATAAAACTGTGTGAAGTGAAAAATGCCCATCACGATTATCTGGAGCCCAAGGCAATGTGTTGTTATGCTTTTCTCAGATTCTACAGAATCTGGAACCATCAAATCTCTGCTTGAAAGATGACAATGATCAAGAGATTATCAAAATAGTTGATGGTTGATTTTCTGTCAAGGGACGAATTGATTAATCTACTAATTGCAGGTCTAATATTTATTGGCAAAGTAATCATGCGCTGATGTACAGAAGCCACGTAAGCTAGCTAGCTAATGTTTGTTTCACAGTATCACACTCAGCAATGTTTTACAAGCTAGTTATCATTTTATACATTGATGAAATAAACAGATAAATCTTTCTAAGTGATAGTTGCCAACTTTAGCATTTGCTGCTAGCTCGATATGAGTGGCACCATTTGGTGATTGATGGTTACTTGCTAAATGTAACATGTAGTAACGATAGATCATATTTAGAAAGATGGTTGTCCCATAAATGTGAATAATATGAAGATGTTTGCCCATTAATCTGTGAGGTCACACAGACATGGATGTTTCTATAAACTGTCAACATTGATGCCCGTTTCAACATTTTAAAAATTTAAAAAAAGAGAGAGAGAGAGAGAGAGAGAGAGAGAGAGAGAGAGAGAGAGAGAGAGAGAGAACAATAAAAGTTACACACTGTTGTGTAACAATTCTATTTTCATTGTCACAATTATCATCTCTTTTTTAAATGGCAATGTAACCAGATCTAACTCAATCAGGCGTGAACAAATCTAAAAACCAGTTCTTCCTTTCTTTCACATCTGGGGTCAGATAACAAAGAATGAATTGTGTGGAATATGTTAAACTTGCATGAAGTCGATACAAATCTTAACCTCATCATTAATTCTAAACGTGACTTATTATGAGTAATGCAAAGTCTGTTAACATTTAAGTTTAAAACGTATCATTCTTGCTCTTGTCTTTAACAAAATCATTCAGAAAGTTATATTCTGTGTTACATCTTCTTCCATCCATACAGTATCTGACAATCCTAGCAGGCCATAAATAATATATTATAAAAAAGCTTCGGGCCACATGAACTCTGATCGTGGGCTGTGATTGGCCGGTCTTTGGACATGCCTGGTGTATGTACTATGTGCTGGCAGACTGAAGGCCGTCTTGTAGCACAGATTCTGCTGCCCTCTAACGGTGAAGAGTGAAATAACAACTAGTGTTAAAATCCTTTCCCTGCTGTTCTCCCTCTGTGTGTCTGTCATCTGTATCTCCTTCCTTCTGCCTTTCGTGCGCTAACACAGCCAGGCGCTCTGTGAATATGTCCTCAAACTATGTTTCTCATTATTTGTCGTCACTCTTTCTGTTCCTCGCTCAGGTGACAGATTTTGGCTTTGCCAAACGTGTGAAGGGCCGGACCTGGACACTGTGTGGCACCCCAGAATATCTGGCCCCAGAGATTATTCTCAGCAAGGTGAGCCACCATTGTTCCCTTTGTTTATATATTTTTGTCTAAATTGTCAGCTGTGTTTCCTTTCACAACTAGGTCTTATGCATTTTGAACAGACAATGATATCAACCTGTTGCACAAAATAAAAACATTTTTCTTCCAGGGCAGTCATTAATTTCAGCTGGCAGATTATTGTTATTTATGGTCCTACTGGTCACTGGTCATGAGTGGGTTTAAGGAAAGCACATACAACTCATTTAAAACTAGAAAAACTAAATTTTTATACCTGAACATGTGACCTGAAACCAGTCACGTGCTGCCATTAACTCTTGCAACTGACAATGTATCAAGTTGTCATGAAGAAATATTTCACAGGGGTTTGACTAGTCAGCCAGATGCCAGGAATGTGGAAAGTGTCACAATGATTGTCATGACACCTTTATTGATGGACAGCTATTTGCCCTCCATGAAATGGTCTTCAAAATCACTGCCATCGACTGCCCTAAATTTAATAAAGCTAAAACATATTATATCAAAACAAAAACAACATTTTGTTTCATATCTTGATTGATTAATCTATAATGCTGTCTTTCTACCCTCCTCCCTCTCTCCTTGTTATATTCACCAGGGTTATAATAAGGCAGTAGACTGGTGGGCGCTGGGCGTACTCGTCTATGAGATGGCAGCAGGGTACCCGCCTTTCTTTGCTGACCAGCCCATTCAGATTTATGAAAAGATCGTATCAGGGAAGGTGAGTCTGACTCTTTGATTAGCTGCTTTTATTGACTGACTTTTATCACATTTTTTGGAAGTTGGAATTTTCTTTAAGACCAGATGCTCTCATATTGGGGGTCCGTGATCTATTGTGCTATAGAGGTCTTTGACATGCATAGGTTTGTGAACCCCTGCTTTAGGTTTGAAGACCCACTCCTCATCCCCAATTCCTGACTGCTGTCACATGGGCTATAGTAGCTGTAGCTCCATTTTAGAAGAAATAAAAATATCGGAATGCCTCCTCCTTTGTTTGCTTTTTCAATTTTTGGGTCACTCATGCCTCTTTGAAGACAAATAGTGTCTTCATGTACTCTGCTGACTGCTTTGACTTTTTTCATTTAAGGCTAATAAAGATACAAACATTGAGTTCTTGACTTTCTAATGATTCTTTTAGATGCCAGGGGTGCACACATGGGGGAAAACACAAATGCACAAATGTAACACACTCTCTCCTTTGCTGCTTTTAGGCAATTGCCTGTGTTGCCCACAGAATATGCTCTGTTATAATGCATATGCACACCTTACATAGTATATATGCTGTGTCTTGAATGAGTATACCTTTGGTGATAAGCAGTGATTGGTGGTTTCTGTAGATCATTTTATCAGCAGTGTTGATGCTGTGGTGTCTACTTTATTAGTAAAATATGAGTATTTATTGTATTTATTCCAGACTAACTGTTTTAGGCGGTGTCAGAATTGTCACATGCGTCACTTCCTCAGGCAACCACATGGGGAAGTGCTGGCCTGAAGGTTAGAGAAGCAGGCATGGACACAGGGTTTGATCCTTGAACCAGTGTTACCAAAACTGAGGCTCTCTTGTGCAGGCCTGTGTGAATGACTGTCAACAGGGCATTCTCAGACATTTTTTCCCTGCTTGGATAAATAAAAATAAATGAATGAAAAAACATCCTTAATGCCAGAGTATAAAAATAGATATTTATTTTTCTAATATTGTCTGGCTGACTTGTTACTTACTGTTTCTATGTATGACAAACATCCGGTCACACTGCTGCTTCATTCTTCTTCTGGTCTTCTGTCTCAGGTGCGTTTCCCATCTCACTTCAGTTCAGACCTGAAGGACCTCCTGAGGAACCTGTTACAGGTAAAAGCAAATATCTCATCTCATTCGGATGTTAAGGTTACATTTACTTTGCTGTGAGGAAAAGTGAGGAAAATGCATTGGTGTCTTCTTCAGGTGGATCTCACAAAACGTTATGGAAACCTCAAGAACGGGGTCAATGACATCAAGGGACACAAGTGGTTCGCAACCACAGACTGGATTGCCATCTACCAGAAAAAGGTAAGTGTGTCCATGCGTGTCCACCATTCAGATTTGTCACTTTCTATAAAGTTCACTTCTCAGCTGGTACTCTTGCTTGACTTTAGGTGGAAGCTCCTTTCGTCCCCAAGTTCAAAGGACCAGGCGACACCAGCAACTTTGATGACTACGAGGAGGAGGAGATCCGCGTCTCCTTCACTGAGAAATGTGCCAAGGAGTTTGCAGAGTTCTAGAGTTAGAGAGCGAGAGAGGAAGAGAGAAGGAAGTAGGGAGAGTCAAAGGTAGGCTGGTCAAGTGGGAGACGTAAGGAGAGAGTACTGTCTCCTGTCCAATCACAAGCACCAGCTACAAAAAGAGGAAAAATGGGATAGAGGAGGGAAAAAGAGCAAGGAGACTGATAACCAGCAGTGTTGCCTTTTCTGTTGCATTTCTGTTGTATTTTATTTATTATTCTGTCTTATTTATGGATCCCTTTATAATGAAGGTGTGCTTCAGATTCATGGGTGTTGGGAACACCCACTTACTTAGAGTCGCCTCTACACATTTTCACCCAAGATCTTCCCTTCTCTTTTATTGTTTCATTCATCATTCAGTTACTTTTGGGCCACATCAGTCGGTCTCTTCTGATCCGCTGCAGTCTCTCAGTCATTACATGAAGCCCGTCGTACAGTCGTCGTACAAGTTGAGGTCTGCACAACAAGTTTCTAAAATTTAAACTGACAAACTGGTGAACTTGCTCTTTCCCTGGTGAGCAAGAGGAGTATTTAAATGAATCACACACATAAGCACTTTTATGTTTTGCAGTCTTGAATTTTGCTTAAATATTTGAACTGTTTCATACCATAGAAACCATACGTTGAGTCACTGGCACAAAGAAAAGAAATTTCGCTCAGAGACAGAGGACACTTTTGCAGAAAAATGTTTGTTAAGTTTACTGTGTAACTCCATCTATACTTCTTATCATTGTTAGCATAGCCAGACTTTGTGCATATCTACAGCACTCCGTTTTTAAACATTACTAGATACTTAGCAGTTCCAATATCATGTCACACTAAGGAAATGTGGATAAGGGAAAGGAAACGTGTTTTTCATAGTGTTGTGAAGGACCGCCATAACATAATGGTATCTCAGGTTTGAACATACCACTTAGTAGATATTTTATCAACATAAAGCATTAGCAGGTGAAGAAAGATGTGTGAGACACTTGCTTACACGTTTGGGAGGTTAAAGTTGAAGAGGAACACAAGGCAATATTAAGACTTTTGGTTAGCGTATTCCACATTTCCCCCGTCCAGAAGGTTTGGCTTTGCTAACTCGACAGCTCTGTTTGGTCTTAAAAGCAGTCTCTGCTCAGAGCTCAAGTCAAGTTGATTCTGCTCTTTGAATCAGCCATTTGTCCCTTGCCGACTCCACCTAAAATAGACCATCTGAGGCAGATTACCTAAAACTGCCTGTGGCTGGCGGTCACCAGAGCACCAGTCATTGAAGGTGATCTGGATGCTTTATGGTCTTTTATAGAAACCTGTGTTTATGTTCATGTCCCCAGCACCCAGCGCTCTCCTCTGGACCACCTTCCATGTTGACAGTCTTACATGTGACAGCAACTCTCTGTTTACATGCACAGTTTGATTTTAGTTTTTCACGTGGTGATGATGTAAAGATGACAGGCACTCCACAGTGGAAGTTAGGAAAGGAATAGACAAAAACGATGTTAGCGCACGGTGTGCAGCCTTCCTATGTAAAGTACACGACACACGGCACTTCGCTGTTGGCAACGTAGCTGAGCAAAGCCCAAAATGGTGGTCGTTGTAGGATTTGGTCAATCACAATTTATCGAATTAAACAGAGTGTCTGTTTCAAACATTGACAGCTGTATCGCAGTGTGACAATGTATTGAAGATATTTGGCTCGTACAGGCGCTCTGGTTTTTCTCTGATTGTTTTCAAATTGCATATTTCACATGAGACCTTTCTGCCTTTTTTCAGAACACTTGTAATGTGTAATTGTGTGTCTATAATACACACACACAATAACACATTACAATCATACCACTTGCATGAAATGGCATTAAAAACGACCCACCGTCGAGGAATTTTCAAGGTGGGATAAATTTGATTTGTTTCAAATTATATTTTAGTCCTGCAGCCTAATGTCCATGGCCTGGATTAACCAGATAGAAGACCCCCATGCCCCCCATACCCACCATTCCTCCCACTCTCTGTCCATTATTTCCAGTATCACCACGCTGAATATTACATAGCCCCAGGTTTACTGTGCGGTAATTTGATTTAAACACAAATCAGCACAGTGTCAGCTGAATTCATGAAGATTTTAAAGGGCCACCCCATGATTCAGTCCATCAACTTTTACAGAGGCCTAGATACACTGAATATTACACCATGTTCACACCATATGGGAGGGATGGTAAAGATGTTATCTAATATTCTTTTTAGGGTTTTAATTAATGTGCATTGACAAAATAACATTATTAAAAATGAATGTACATTGAACAAGGACTTTGGTTGACTTTGAATTTGAACGCTATTGACAGGTCAGGTTATTGGTCATTGTCAGGTCTGTCATTCAACCCATATAGGGTGCCTTTTTCTTTATTTATTTTTGGCCAGTGACGGAAGATGAGAGTCAGCCTAATAGGCTCTGTTCCTGTTGATGGACAGAGCAGGGGGAGCCCTTAAAGGAATCTTGGGCTTTCTCTTTGCCCCGCTGGTAATCCAGCATCACCGGTGTCCAAATAAATCAGAGTTCATCAAAGAAATGAGTCACATAGAAGGCAACCGACTTGCGAGCAAAAAGGGTCCATCCCCTCCCCTATATAACCAACTTTTTTTTTTTTTTTAATACTTCTCACATTCAGTGCTCGGATTCCACTTTTTATTTATTTCTCACTGAGAGGTGAAAACATTTCATTGATCAATCTGAAGTAGGAAGATACAGCCGATGGTGACAAGAGCTGCAAGGTGGACACACTCTACTTGTAGTTATCATCTGACTTATTGGTTATTATGGACAAATTTACAAACCGTTTGTTATTATTATTATTATTATTATTATGACATTGTTGTAAACCACTTGTTGAGACTTCACATTCGCTGTATTTCCTCCATGTCCAGTTTAATGTTGACTATATCATCATGGACAAATGTTTGAAGTTATAATACAATATTATTCTGTGTCTCCTCGATGTTTTTTGCAGTGATACAACTTCCTCTCGATGCAGGCACAATGCTGGTACATACTGTCGCACTTTTTAGGGAAATGAGACCCCAATGTTAAACCATGTTAACCCCCCTGCTACACACACACACAGACAAACACACACACACACACATACACACACACTGCAAAGGGAAGCGTCTAAAGTCACGGGAGCAGTGACATGAAAACACGAAGTGTAATATTTTGCAACATGAGTATCATTCCAATAAAGTTTTACTTGTAAAATTCTACTGAACTCGTGTGTGGCTTCCTGTCTGAGTGTGCGTGTGTATTTGCGTGCATGTTTGCAGATGATGAGATGTTTGAGATGTTCTCAGGAGGTTGTTGCCGCCCAGAGGTCAGACATCCATCACTGCCGCCTGATGCGGCTATTGGAGCCGTCATCCATCCATCTGTTGACCGCCCGGCTCTGGATCTGATTCGCCATAAACACTCAACAACTCAACCGTGTCCTCTCCTCTCTGTTCGGACTGTGCTTTCTTTGTGTTAAAACACCCCTCTTACAATCTGCCGCGAACAAAGAACATCGCTCCGATGCGCTAAAAGCCAGCCAATTCCACCTTAAATGCCATTTGCGTCTGTGTTGGAGACCTAGGCGCCATCTTCGGTCCACCTTAAGCGCACAATGTGGCCAACGAACGCAAGCGTACCAGTCAGGCTTCCGTCCTCGTTCTCCAGCCGGGGATCGCACTCTGGCTTCCCAGCTTTGACACAGCAGCGTCACTTGTGAAACAACAGAGGGGGAAGAAAGACGCACTCGGGCCAAACCCCATCCGCACCAACAGGAGAAGATGTCCGAGCCCAATAAGTACCGAGAGTGGATCCTGGAAACAATCGACTCTCTCCGCTCGAGAAAAGCTCGTCCGGATCTGGAGAGAATTTGTCGAATGGTCCGGAGACGACACGGGTCAGACCCGGACCGAACCAGGACAGAACTGGAAAAACTGATTCAAGAGCAGACGGTGCTCAAAGTTAGCTACAAGGGGTCCATATCGTACCGAAACGCGGCGAAGGTGCAGAGGAAAAGCAGAAAGAAGAGTGAGTTTACGGCCGCTGGAAGCAGCAGCAGCGGCGGCGGCGGCGGCGGCAGCAGCGCGGAGGCAGCGAGGGAGCGGACCAAACACGACCATCTGAACAACAACGGCGACAGTGCGCACAGCTTCACCGACCAGGAGGAGGGAGAGGAGGACTCAGAGCCCAGCCCAGATCCCCACCACACTCAAACATCAGCCAGCACCAGCACGAAGCCCAAGCCTGCCTCCTCCAGCCAGAGTAGCGGAAACGGGTGCCTCAAGTGTGGCGCAACAACGGGCTGCGATGTCGGGAGCGGCTGTAAAGAGGAGAAAGCAAGTGCACCGAGAGACAAGGGATTAGGACAGCAAGGAGCAGGGGACAGCCCGTCGCGGGGTCTCGGCCCCAGAACAAACGCACACGACGGCGGTGATGCCGGCAGGGTAACGCCGAGCAAAGCCGATGCAGTTCGAGGAGGGAAAGAGCCGGGTTTGTCCGGGGTTGACACCCAGAACAAAACTTGCTCTGGGAGCGTCAGCGACCTCCCTCAACAACAGAAACAGAAGCAGTCCGCACCCCTCAAGCCCAAACTTCGAGTCGGAGGAGGGGGGACCAAAACAGCGGGGAACTCCGACCTGGGCGACAGATTGGTGGCTTCTGTTCGCAGCCTGTCCGAAAAGAGCCTCCGGGGGGGCTCCTCCACCTCCACCTCCACCTCCAGCGCTGCGACCAGAGGCCACATGAAGCCGCTCGGGCTGAAGGAGATTTTGGGTTATCTGAGCAGCCAAGAACGGCTGTCTGAGGAGAAGCTGACCCGAGGCAAAGTCAAAGTGGTCATGGAGAGAGAGGTGGCAAGGGGCAGGCTGCGCAGGACCCGCTGCGGGAACATTACTCTTCCTCTGAGGGGGATGGTGGTGGAGGAGCCGATGCCGAAGAATGCGTCCGCTGACAGACTTGGAAAGAGCGCACTGCAGGACAAGCATACAGTGAAAAAGGTGGGCACTGCTAACTTAATATTTCCAACACGTCCCGGTTGTACAGGGCGCGCTGGATGGATTGCTGATAAATTAATGATCACTGATTTAAAACCTGCACACACACACGGCACCAAGACGCGCTCGGCTTCCCTGGCCAAATATTTCTGTTTCGTGTCCAACCTCCATGATTAAAATGCACAAGTGTTTTTGGTGGAGATTTCTCACATTTCTTAGAAAGATGAATTGTTCCTTTTACAGTCAGCGGGATGCCACCGTGCCTGTGCGGCGTTTGTCCTCTGTGTGTGTCCCCTCGCGCGCGCACGCGTGTGTGTGTGTGTTTCTGTGTGTATGTGTGTGTGTGTGTAGCTCGGTTTCCTGCACAAAAGGTGCGGGGTTTACATACATACAGGAGCAGACAGCTCCGGAGCGGCTTCCCCCGTGCGCGCACACACACCACACACCATAAAGAGCGTCTCTGCATGGCGCGGGCACGAGCAGGGGTTTCTCTTCCCGTCGCCACATCACTGTTTGAGGGGCATTAAACATTATTTTTGTTGGCTCTCAGGAACTTTAGCAGTGCGGAACAGAGCGCGGAGTGTCTGGGGCCTGCCGCGCAGTAGGCGGTGTCTGTCTTAAACTTGAGACGTGCCGCTGCCGCTCTCTCTCCTGTCGCGCAGACTCAGCCTCCAAAAAAAAAAAACATCCGAGCATCGTGTTTGTTGACTAGATTTTGTGTATTTCCAGTATCGTAGGTTTGTTTTCTCTCCCACCTCCTGTCATCCCCGCATTCCCCCCCATTTGCGTGGCTCATTAAAGCCTTTGTATCATCCCTGACAGCGCGCTCTCCTCCCTCTCGTCCTCCCTTGTGGGTGCAGACTTGAGTAGGCTACAGTAGGCGGTTATCGTTATTTCTGATGTGTGTGTGTGTGTGTGTGTGTGTGTGTGTGTGTGTGTGTGTGTGTGTTTGTCCAAGTGGGAGTTGTTTTTTAACCTCTTTCCGCACAATGAGTTAAAGCAAAGTGAGAACTTCGATCAAACTCTGGTGCAGTGCATTCACTCCGCTCCACTCGGCCCTTTTTTTCTTTTTTTAATGGAGACATTTTGTTCTTAACTTTATATGTCATTGCAGCCGCCGTCCCCCCCTCTACAGGAGAATGAGCCGATGGAAACGGCCAGTGAAGAAGAGGAACGGGAAGACAAGGAGGCAGAGGAGGAGGAGGAGGAGGAAGAGGAGGCGGAGGAGGAGGATCCCCGGAGTTCTGATGAGGAGAGAGGACTATCCCCGGTAGCCATGACAACCGAACCAGAGCTCATTGAGAAAACGACAGAAGATGCTGAGATCCAGACAGCATCAAAGGTGGAGAGCCCCCATCAACAGCAGCAACACGGCGGCCAAGGTGTGTGTGAATGTGTGTGTGCATGCGTGAATTATCACCAGTGACCCCCCTCTACCGCTGTCAATAAGTGCTACTACTACAAGTACTTGAGTGGTTATTTTATTAGATTTTTGCCTTTTTAAAGTGGCATTCTAACTGTATTTAAATTTCATTACTTTTTATTTTAATATAAACTTTTAGTCAACTATGCTGCTACAGTTTTATTTATGGTAATTTAAATATATTTATGTTTTGTACCTTGTTTCTGATGTGAAACACACTTTTTCGACTAATTCTTCCAAATTTTTTGTATGAATAACATAATACTTATTAATCATAATACTAATACTTATTAATTTACATGTTTACTAATGTAACAACGATTAGAAACTATGGCTTTTAGAACTACTACTGCTTCTACAGAAGCTCCAAGTGGTCTTACATTTTTTTTATCCGTTTTCTCATGATAACAAGTTAATTTTGTTTGTTTTCTTGAGCTCTCAAGTCATATATGTCATTGTGTTGAAGTAACAATCCTCAGACAATGGGATCATTTTCTCTACATCTCAAATTAATTTGGCATTATCTCAGGAAAACAACATGTAACAACAACATTAGTTATTCAGACATAAATAACTTGAGAGCTCAAGAAAACAAATGAAATGAACCTATCACAAGAAAATGGGCTTAGGGCTTCCGTAAGCTACTACTACTACTACTACTACTACTACTAATAATAATAATAATAATAATAATAATAATAATAATAATAATAATAACAAAAGGGTTTCATTTTTCATCTTTCTCCTCCCTCTTTTGGCTGCTCGTCTCTCAGGGATGTCTGGGCTCGATCCCATCGCCAGGACGCCATGTTCACCTGTTCAGGGCGCTTCCCTGTCACAGTGTAACAGTGCACACTCTGAGGAGGAGAGAGCTGTCGTCCCTGATCAGCTACATATGGGGGCACAAGTAAGTGTGAGCATGTGCATCTTTTTTTTCTTTCTTTTTTTTTTTTTTTTACTGTTGAATGATGGCATTTCCCATGTAATATCAGAACAAGTCAGAATTACTCAAACATAGCTAAGATGCAATACATTTGAGTCTGACTGAGGACCTTTGTTGCACCTCTCTTTCTGTCATTGCCTGTCATGTCTCTATTAGTCTTTAATAAAGGCTCCTAAATTACTCAAACCTACTTACATATACTCAAAACATGTCCTACATTCCTGTTCCTTTAGTAGTGATGGAAACAGCACTGAGGTGCTGTATCTTATTAAAATCTCTACAGTAATGTAAAATACTCCATTACAATTTAAAGCCCTGCATTCAAAAAGTAAAAGACGTTTTATCAGGTAAATGCACATCCACATTAAAAGTCAAAGTAATCATTATGAATAAAAACATTTGTGTTGTGTGTCCTGTTATTATGTTATATATAGTCACTGGACTATTCAAACTATTTATGTATTTGGGCAGTGCTTTAAATACTCTGATTTAATACATAACAATGCAGCTTAGTATGTAATTTATTTGCCGATATTTAGGGAAGTAGAAATTTGAAGTAGGACCGAATATTTAGAATTACTATGAAGCAAAATTATGATCAAAACATGACTGAAAGGTGAACTGGGGGAGTTGTATTCGGCGTAAATGTCAATCATTTTCAGTCATTATTTAATAACTTGCAGTGGAACAGTTTTCTCTCACCTAGACAAGTCTAGTATTTATAACAGTAACAGTAAGAAGTATTTATTTAGAGACAATATTTTCAGTATTTGGTGGATATAGTGGTCAGTTATGATACTGTGTTTGTGTGTGTGTGTAGATTCATTTCCATGTGTTGATCTTTTGAAGGCATATTGTCAAATATTAACTCACAACCATGGTTCATCCCTCACACAGTTCATGGTAGTCAAATGCAGTTTTAAGTCATGCATAAAACATTTTATGCCTCGATAAAAAGACAGTGTTATGAGTCAAATGCACCTCAGTGTTAAAAGTAAATGTTCTTATCAGGAAGAATAGACATTTTCACACAGGTCATAAAATATTTTTATGGTGTTTTGAATCCCTGAAGGCTTATACTGTGCACACACTGATGTATTTTAAATCTCTGGCAGCAGCAACAACACTCAATGAACAATGAAGAATCAGTAGTCAGAACGAGCAGTGATATGTAGGTACAACGGCTCAGTAGACAAAGACACACAGTGTCCAAAATATTTATCCTTTATCCAAAGAAAAAGATGAGATGAAAGAAAATGTAATTTGTTAGTTTCCTGTCAGAGTGCATGTAAATTGTTCCTGATTGAAAACATGAAATATGTCTAACAAGCGCCGAAGGACATAAGCTATCTATTATTAGATATGTTTCCAAGCTACCTGTGTAGTATATGCCTCATCTGTGATACAGATATATTCTACATCATGAAACATTCAAGAAAAATGCATCAAAGGATACCACAGAATATATTTTGCCTTGAAATGAAGAAAAATGAATGTGGTACAGAATATATATGATTAACATTACAATACCACATTCATTTGAAACATTTGGGATGAAAAACCATTTTAAGTTTATGTACAAAATGCATTTTTATGTTACAGTGGTTTTTGGCATAGAGGAAACATTTAAATTGACGTATGTACAGTGTATAATTTGTTATGCTGGTGTGCGTCCGTGCTCTGTGAATTCAGATTTTTTTTTTTTTTTTTTTTTTTGACCCCTGCATAGATATCGTTCAGAGTCTTTTCAGTCGCTTCAAAATTGCTGCTTGACTCCTCCCACGAGGGCCCCCCATAGTCCTGGAGCTGAGAATACTGCTCATTTTTACCTGATTTCGATACCTAATTTCATAAACTTAATATTTTTAATCATTCAAATTTGGCTGGGTGGTTATTAACACTTTCTTCTTCTTTGGTGTGACAAACTCATATCACACATATTCTTACTTTGCACTGGCTTTAAAACTTTCACATCAAACCTCTCTCATGCTTTTTTCATAGTCATGTTCAGTTCTAAATTAATGACATCCTGTCTCATGCTGACACTTTATCATTGCTATTAATATGCATTTTATTCTTGAGTCTACTTGTTTAATTTTTTGTACTTTTCAGATATACTTTTTTTAATATATATTTTTAATCTAGTGCTCTTGTGTTTTGTTTGTGCTCCACTTTTTACATCATTTCTATTGTACAATCTTGGATCATGGTCATGTAGCATTCGATTACACCACTGGTTCTCAAAATGTGATGCGAGTACCGCTGGTGGTAAGCGAGCTCCCTTGAATGGTACGTGAAGGAATCTCTGAAATATATATTTCTAATTAAGTAAATGAATAAATTAAGTGTGCATGCATCCATGATGAGTAAGAAGTGAAATAGTAAGTGGAGGCAACATGAATGATTCAAAAACTTGTAAATGTGACTCCAAATGAAAACTTTAAGGTGCAGGAGTACCCATTTTCCACCGAGGATTCTTATTAGTAATAAACCCTCCTCCTGTGTGAACTGTCTGTAGCTGAACCGGATCATCCTACTGTATTTTAACATCTGTTTTACATGTGGTTCGTTGAGAGAGAATACAGTATATTCTGAGGTGGTGCATGGTGTAAAAACTCTGGATTGAACATTATGCGACAATTAAAGATTGATTGAGAAGAAATGTCCAGAAACATGTTTTAGATTTTCAGAAAGACAAGCAAAACAAAAAAAAAAAAACAAGAGAAAAGAGGTGGAATTGGGGCTGACTCATCGTTGTCTCCCCCATCAGTCCACTTCCTACCTTGCACATCATCATTTACACTCCCACAGCAGATGGTCATGTTGCAGTTTTGTCATGATGCATCCTGACGCAGCCAGCTCCTTTAATCCTTGAGTTTAGTTGGAGGTCATATTACTCTGATGCCTTCAACATGATTTTTCCCTCGGCAAGGTGTGACCCTGACTTGTTCCAGGGAGCAGATATCGTCTTTTTGGCGTGCTCACTTATTTGCCTCTTTCTCTTCTCTCCACACACAGAATCAGACCCAGCATGACAAACTCAACCACAGCTCCTCAGGCTTTAACAGTGAGTTCTGCTTTACACATGATCTCAGAGTGTGTGTGTATTTGTGCATGTTTATTTGGTGCTTAGTGATGATGACAGGTAATCAGACTGTGCGTAATTTCTCCCCTTGTAGGTTTGGAGTCTAAGACAGAGGTTGGCGTGTCGTCCTGCCTGCTCACACCCACTGCCTCCCCGAGAGACTCTGGCATGTCTGAGGAAAGAGGGCTAAATGGTGGAGTTAACAGTGCAGGGTAAGTACAGCAGAGATATTGAACATACTGAACAGATTCATTGGCTTTGGTTTTGTCTGCTACTCTGTTGCTTGCTTTTTTTGGATCTGTTACAAAGTCAATTTTCCTTCTTGTAGATTTACTGTAAATAAGTCCTGTGAGCCAGAAAACTGATGAAAACAAGGCATGAAGTAATCATCATTGGATGATTTTTAATGTAAAGCAGATGCAGTCATGTACATGTGTTGGAATTAGCTGGGAATAGTAACTCTGTGCTAGATAATAAGCAACAATTTTCTGTGCTTTGATTCGTGGATCAGAGAAAATCAAAATACTGAATCTTATTAGTTGTTAATTAAAGTTGAATTTAACTTGGATTTGTTTCGCATAGCAAACAGTGAATTGTAGTTTTTATTCTTGGTTCATTCAGGAACAATTAAAGGTCCAGTGTATAGACACCTATAGTGATGATGTTGCAGTCTACAACCAACTGAATACTCTCCCATGCCTCACCCTCTTCTTCCATGTAAGGAAGAAAAACTCTGGCTGCCAAATTTACATTAAAAGCAAAAGTCCATATCTAGATCAGTGTTTGGTTTGTCCGTTCTGGGCTACTGTAGAAAAATGGTGGTTCAACATGGCGGACTCCATGGAGGAGGACCCGCTCTCACTGTAGATATAAAGGGCTCATTTTAAGACAACGAAAACACAACGATTCTTATTTTCAGTTGATTTTACACTAGTGAAAACATACTAATAAATATTATGTTTCATTGCTGCCAATAAATACTCCTAAAGCAGTTGTTGGGGATAATCATTTTCTGTAGGGTTTAAAAACACAGAATAAATACATTTAGAATACCAATTTGAAACAGACTATTATTATTATTCCCCCACAATATGTCCAACTCAGAATCCGTTGATTGACCAATTAGTACTCGACCCAATTATTCAGCAGTGTAGGAACCGCTCACACTACATTGACCTTAGAAGAACAGTGGTGGTGATGTTTCTTTAGATGTTCCAAGAGCCGGGGAAAGTACCAAGAAGAACTAATGTTACAACTGCACAGTATCAGTTAAAACGAGAACGGAAACAACAGCTGGAGAGAGGACGCATGCAGCGTTAAAACAGAGGGGGCTACCCAACTTTGACAAGTAAGACAAATAAGATGACGTTAGCTAGATAGCTGTGTAATTCCGAGTAGCAATTTCCATGGCTAGGAAGTGAAGCTAATGCAGAAGAGCCAAAAGCAGTTCCTCGAACGTCCACTTCAGACATGGTTCCAGAAGTGAGTCAGTCTCCGTAAGCCCCAATATTAAAATGTTCAACTTTAAGCAGAAATAAACATGTTTACAGCCTGGTACAAAAAGCAGTTCTAGTCTTTATAGCTAATTTTCCCATTCTTGGCAACTATAGTCTTAACTTCTATATAACACACCCATTCAAATTATGTAGGCTTACATATATATACATATAGGCTTAAAGTTCTGTATAATTAACAGTGGGTTCTGTTACAGGCCACTTTTATATTAGCTGACACAGCAGAGGCAGGACTGCCAAGATGGCGGCAGTAACGTAACATAACCGTGTAGTAATGTAAACGTACTACATGGCTGCAAGTCATTTGCAGTTAACCACAGGCTGAAGTTTATGAACGACAGTGAATATTTGATTTGGGAGGTGAAAGCCACCTCTTAAAGTTCTCACGAAGTTAAAATTTATGTTTAAGTGCTTTTAATCTAAATAGCCAAGGCTTCTCACGCAGTCCATTGATATCTGCATGTGAATGCAGATACATTTTAAAGAAAGCTAATAAAAAGCTAAACTGTTGTCGCGTTTGCTCTCCACACAGACCAAGCCCACTCTAACGTGATTGATCAGATCTACTCTGACTACAAACAGAAAGCAGATAGAAATTAAATGACCCTTTCCTATACTGTATTACCTTGGCTACAGAGTACCAGTACAATTAATTTGGAGTTATACTATTAGAGTTATGTTAGTCCAGTATTCACTCTCTTTTAGCTCTGTTTTTAGCCTCCACCAACTCCTGAAGGAAATATTTGACTGTTAAATGCTTCACTATGTTCACCAGCTAGTCCATAACTGTGTCTGTCTGCTGTTTGGTGCTAAGCAGGTAATGTGCAAGGGGTGTTTAGAGATGTGGTGGAAATGAACCAGAACGTTAAAGTTGCAGGCCGGACAGCTAAACAATGAGCTGACACATGCTTTAAAGGCTCTAAAAGGGGGAGCTGGAGATTCTTATTGATGATTCTCTGTAAGTTCATCACTACCAGTGACGTCTTTCACATTGTCATTTGATACAATGTTATTATAAAAATATGGATGGTGCAAGGTTAAAGGTTGAATTTATTCCAGCTTAAAAACAAACGATAAACCGACATGTTTTACCAAAACAGGAAATATACCCCCACTACATTCCTTCATTTTTTTGCTCTGGCAGCTCTGACAAAACCTTTTGAGTTTACTGCAAGTCTTTTAATTGGTCATTTGCCCTTTTCCTCATCTCTCTAGGTTTATGAAATCTGAGGGGGTCAGTGGGAGCCCGGTGGATTGGACAGTGTCTGATGTGGTCAGTTATTTCACAGCAGCAGGTTTCCCTGAGCAGGCTGCAGCCTTCAGGACGCAGGTGAGCCTGTAATCTCCTTTAATAACCACTAGAGGCCACTAGAGACAGAATTAATGGCTACACTTGAACATCCAACATGTGTAACCTACATGTACGTACCCACACTGCTTTGCTCTCTTCATTAGGAAATCGATGGCAAGTCTCTTCTACTCATGCAACGTAATGATGTTTTGACTGGCCTGTCAATCAGACTCGGCCCCGCCCTCAAGATCTATGAGCGTCATGTAAAGGTTCTGCAGAAAACGCACTTTGAGGAAGACGACTGCTAACAACAGACATGAAACACACACAAAGACTGTTATGTCTGTATCTACATATAGCCCAAGTAATCATATAAAATGTATGCATGATATACGATACACTCATCACACACACACACACACACACACAGACACACACACACACACACCTACCTCTGTTTCTCCTCCTCCTGGTCCTCTACGACTGCTCTGGTCCAGAAATGACAGACAGAAAAAAGACTGGATTTCCTGGACAACAAGGATTTTCTACCAAACAGAGCACAAATGTTGGAGGAAGTGAAGCAGACTCAAAGATTTTTAGATGCAGAGGTTAAAAGAAATCATGCAAATTTTCTTTCTTTCTTTTTTTTTTAATTACAGTGATCAAGCACTTTGCAATTTCTCAATTAAACTGTGCAAGACGGTTTGTTTTTAAACTGTTACTTTGTACTGACCTTTTTGCACATTTTAAAAGAGGTCAAGGGTTTCTCGCTTGTGGGTGTTTGCTTGTCATTGTACACATACTGTTCATGTGTGGAGGACTGACAGAGGTTTTTGGGTTGAACAGAAGCAAATGAAAAGGTGACCAGGTTAAATACATTCCCAGAAGCTGGAATGTCAAGATAAAATCCAGTGCAGGGTTCACGATTTTGTGCAAATGGTCGTTGGTCAAAGCAATAAGCTGATAACTCCTCCTAGATGCTTGAGAGGTGGTTGAACCTTGTCAGCTCGTAGATCGGCAGGTGGTTGATTTTGTGTGATGTTTCACATGGTAATCTATGAAATGAACATCATAACGTTTTGGAACAGGGCTAGCCATGATATGTTCTGGCCTGTGCAATGCCACATCGCAGGCCAGTTTCACAAAGATAGACTTGCTGGCTGGTTTAGAACAAACTAGACGTCAGACTGTTCACTCCAGCATAAAACGTTTGCTTTCCAGACGGACATTATTTCTCAACCCCCTTTCGGACCCATTGTTGAGCCTGAGCTGAGATGCCGTGGCTTCTTAATGTGACAGGACTTGTCCTAACTTGTGAGTCAGGCTCAGAATAGCTTCTTCAGACAAATGAAAAAAACTGACGACGTCCTCACTGCTATATATTTCCTAAAAACCCTCAAATTTTGAGCCACGTTTTCCTCTTTTTTTTAGTTGATGGCCCGAATCAGAAGTTTGTCACTGATTGTTACCATAGAAAGATGTCTCGTAGCTCAGAGTTAGCCTGGTGGCATGATGTGACGATCTTTTCAGAATAAATCGGACTAAATCATTTTTGTGAAACTGGCCTCAGAGTCGGCTGCAGAAATGTTCAACACACCAACTGACTGAACAACAATCAGTACAACAATCATTTCTCAACTAAATGTAATATAGTGAAAATGTAAATATATTGAAAGTAAGTCCATTTGACACATCAGCCTCCATTTGTAAATTATGGGAAAACAATGATGTAACAGAAAGACGTTATCGCAGGGTAAAGCTGAGTCAATCAATCAACTAATCTCATGCCACCAGCATTTTTTAACTGTTTGTACCGGTCAAACCTTAGAAACCAAATGCTGTTGAATTATCACACATCTCATTCTCACCTTCACATTCCAGCTTTGGCATCTCTTCTGTGCATGCATTATAGAAATTAATGTTTTTTTTTCATATTTGTATGATCCTATTTTCAGCATATTATTGTTTCATTTTGTAAAGTCCGCTCTCCCCACACTGATGTTCAAATCAATCTTTTTGTGCATTCAAACCTCCTCTACCTCTTCATCATTATTCCCTCCTCTTTCACTTTGTTTGTAACTTCCAGCAACACATTTTTTAGGTTATTTCAGTTAGTTGATGGTGTACATTACAATGTTAGCATTCAGGTCATTTCATTCGAATTAGTTTAATCTGTAGGAGAGGACAGTTGTGTTTGAGTTTGAGAGCGTCTTTGTTGCTTGTCTCAAGTTATTTGTTAAAGGACAATTTTAGTAATAAAAGTTTCAATTAAAAACACAAAAATGTGGCCAGAGTGTTTGTGTGTGTGGGTGGGTATGTGTGCCAAACACAAATGTGCATATGTAGTGTGTGTATGTGTGTGTGTGTGTGTGTGTGTGTGTGTGTATGAGGGAGGGAGGGAATCCAACACGGGTTTAGAGCTGGGCAGCTGGGTTACACCACACCAGCAGTTCCCTTCAGTCACAACGGCAAAGAGTCAAAGGAGGAGAAACCATGCTGCATTTTAGAAGAGGAAAGACTTACCCAAATGAGACAGACGATAAGTCTGTTCTTTTGGAAAATACGCTTTATGCAGAATTTATTTTGACTCATAAATATTTCACAGTAAGTCTGGAAGTGTTCTCCATGACCAGCGAGGCACTTATCCCAGCATCTGCTGCTTAGAAGCAGGGGGAGGAGGAAATATCTCACTATATCTGTCCTGGGACACTCTCCAAGGTAAGTACTCGGGATCTCTACGTGTGTGCATGCGTGAAAGTGTGTGTGTGTGTGTGTGTGTGTGTGTGTGTGTGTGTGTGTGTGTGCATGATGGGGTTACAAATAAGACAGGGAAGCAGACGGGTATTTTTATACCTCCACTGATAAACAGACAGGGTGCAGCTCCCACAAACATGGTGGTTCAAGGCAACAGAGGGGGAAAAAAACACTGAGACTCTGAGAATTTCTGGGCTCCAAGGAAGACTAAAACCACACCAAAACAGATCAGGTCGGGCAGAACCAGAAACCTTTGGCAGTGATCACAGCAGAAATACAAGACCGTACAAGATTAGTTCCTGAATGTACCACAGTAAACAACTGCAGACAACAGTGAGGGACCAGACTGAAAAATCAAGGATATCTGGAATCTGACGAGACAAAAGGAGAGCAGTCATGCCTGGCTCAGGAGGAGCAGAGTGAGTGAAACAGCTGCATGTGTGCAGTACATGTGTGACTCATGCATGTACAATATTTTAAAGACATGTTTTATCTGTATATGTTTGTGTCATAAAATTATGTTTACATTACACTCATAAATATCCATAAGATATTTTGATATGTTTACAGACTCATTTAGTTGCTACGTGCAAAGCCAAAGAGAGTCTAAATACAGCTCAGAGTCACATGAGGAAATCTGACCTACAAGTGCAGGCCTGCATGTGAGAGAGTCATAATGTGTTTCTTGTTTGGAAGCCCAAAGGGAGAAGATTTCTCCACTGCCATCCTGAAACAGAAACACAGACCTAACAGGCTTATTGTGGACGAAGCTCTCAATGAAGACAGTAGCATTGTCAGCCTGTCGCAGGTCTGTGTAAGGTGTGAATAAACTGTATATGCTGTCTAGTCACGGGTGTATTTCCTCTGAGATTTCTGAGTGTTTGTGTGTGTTTCCATTAGAATAAGACAGAGGAGCTGCAGCTCTTCCGGGGCGACACAGTGGTGTTGAGAGGCAGGAAGCGTCGCCAAACAGTGTGTATTGTCCTGACTGATGACACCTGTGGGGATGAACGAATCCACATGAATCGCGTGACCCGTAACAACCTGCGTGTGCGGCTCGGTGATGTCGTCAGGTAAATCTTACACCTGTGTCCAGTGTTGGAAGAAGTATTCAGACTTAAAGTGCAACTCAACCCCCAAATTCTGCTCACTTCCCCTCTCTTGCCTCTCCTGGCAAATTTAAAAAATGCAGCAGAGGACAATCACTATAGGGGGCGTGGCTTCATGGCTGCTGAAGTGTAGTACAAGACACAGCCGGGGAGGGAGGGGTCGGTTGGTGATGAAAGCTGCCACCTTACATCACCTGCCACAGAAATCAGCCAACAGCAAAAATCAAATGCAATGGCTGCGTTTTAATCAGTAGAGAGAGGTCGCTATGCATATTTATAGCACAATATGTATGCTTTAAATACACTAAACTGTCAACATTTGGACGTGAATTAATCAGCTACACTACTAAATACCTGTACACATTGTTACACTTTAGTTAATATCACACTGTGAAAATACTTCACGTAAAAGTACTGCATCCAACAAGCTTACTTTTACTAGTAAAAGTAAGGGTTTTCACCAAAATGTACTTAAAGTACTCATTGTGCAGTAAAATGGTCTCTGCCGGTATTTCACTATTACAGTATATATGGTGTTTCTGTATTAATATTATTGCTGCATTCGTGTGTATGTTTCATTTTACTGCTGTGTACTGTGGTGTCACTGTCCTGTGAGAACTCTTCAAAGGTCAAATATTTTCAGCTAATCCAAGAAGGGTTTTAAGTAGATTATTTATCATAAGAAGAAGGATTTTCTCAACCCAGAAAGGAACAATTAATCCTTCAGTTTCCAACAATCAAATTCAAAATCACCAAATTTGGAGATACATGGTTTTCACTGGACAGGAAGGGTATAAACATTTGCGGTATGAAAAGTATCAAACTTTGCCTGTGAGATGTAGTGAAGTGGAAGTATAAAGTAGCATAAAATAGAAATAGTACAAGTATTTCAAATATGTACTTAAAGGTGCAGTGTATTAAGAGGATCTATTTACAGAATAGCAGAAATGTAAAGTAATGTGTAACTATATTTTCATTAGTGTATAATCACCTGAAAATAAGAATTGTTATGTTCTTGTTGCCTTGGAATGAGACTTTTATATCTATATATGTGGGTCCTCTTCCATGGAGTCCACCATGTCGTACCGCCATGTTATACAGTATCCCAAACTCATCATTGGCTCTGGGTAGGGTCATTCACATTTTTCTTGTGTTTAGCAGTCACTGTAGTTTCTGCTTGTGTTTCATCACAGTATTCATGCCTGCCCTGATATTAAGTATGGGAAAAGGATCCATGTCCTCCCAATAGATGAAACCATTGTGGGCCTGACGGGAAACCTCTTTGATGTTTTCCTCAAACCATATTTTCTGGAGGCTTACCGACCCATACATAAAGGTACTGCAACACGTCTGCCTTTGATCACACTCCATTAAAACAGCTCAGTTCATACCATGATATCTCCGAAGATGTTACCAACAGCTGTGACGACTTATTCTTGTTCATATCAGCTTGTTTGTTCTTCAAAAGCACAAATACATTCACACATATACATTCAGATGCTCCTGTATGTAGTAACTTTTTGTCTTACCTCATCTAGATGACATCTTCCTGGTGAGGGGGAGCATGCGGGCAGTGGAGTTCAAGGTGGTGGAAACTGACCCCAGCCCTCACTGCATCGTCGCCCCGGACACTGTCATCTACTGTGAGGGAGAGCCAATCAAGAGAGAGGTCTGTGAGAGCCACTGCACGGTTGAACGTCCGCATCAAGAGGCCACATTAGTGGATTACTAAACTAATATAAGGAAGAACTTCTGATGCAACAACATGTTGAAACGGTTCACAATTAACTATTTGTACAAACAGGAACTTTTAAACTTTTAATTTATACTTAATTTTGTATTTTTTATAGGTGAAAGTTACTCTATAAAAACTACGCTAGAATAGTTTATATAGTAACTGATACAGGGGTTTCCACAAAGTAGTACAAAAGTAGTGTTTAAATGGTAATTATGAAGTTTTAATGGGCCTAATAATAGTGCAAGGATAACACTTCAGGCCTGTGCTGTTGAAAACAGACAGGGCAATAGGAACCGGAGCCACTAAGTGTACCACATCCACAACTGAGATTAAACTCAACGAGATGTGACTCTTGCATATATCCCTGTGACAGGACGAGGAGGAGACAGTGAATGACATCGGCTACGACGACATCGGAGGCTGTCGGAAACAGCTGGCCCAGATCAAAGAGATGGTGGAGCTTCCTCTCAGACACCCTGGTCTTTTCAAGGCTATAGGAGTCAAGGTGTCATACATACGCAATGATCACATTCACTCATTGTCCTGCTTCCTTTGATTCTTACATTTCTCGTTTCATGACTCAGTGTGTTCTCCCCTCCTCTTTCTCAGCCCCCAAGAGGGATCCTGCTGTACGGCCCTGCAGGCACAGGGAAGACCCTGGTGGCCCGGGCTGTAGCCAATGAAACTGGTGCCTTCTTCTTCCTCATCAATGGTAAGTGATTGTTTTATTTTTGTTCTCATAGCGACATAGAGTTGAAGAAGAGCGTAAAAAAAATAGCCAGTCCTGTTCTTATGAAACAATTAAGTATACAGAGTTACTACAACCTGTTTGTAAATTATTTTTTACTCATTGGTTTTCTTATTTGTAGATCTGAGTAGAAGAAAATATGCTTTAGATGCTCTGCATTGTTGTCTGAAGGTCCTGAGATCATGAGTAAGCTGGCTGGAGAGTCAGAGAGCAACCTTAGGAAGGCATTTGAGGAGGCAGAGAAAAACGCTCCAGCCATCATCTTTATTGACGAACTGGACGCCATCGCTCCCAAGAGAGAAAAAGTAAATAATAGAGAACACGTACAAAATGTCTGTATCTGCTGTATAGGGTCATGTGACTGTGTGTGTGTGTTTGTGTAGACCCATGGGGAAGTGGAGAGGCGTATAGTCTCCCAACTCCTGACCCTGATGGATGGCCTGAAGCAAAGAGCGCATGTGGTTGTCATGGCAGCTACAAACAGACCAAACAGCGTGGACTCTGCTCTGAGGCGCTTTGGTCAGGACACACACACACAACACAAAGCTATCACACACACACACACATTCATTTACATTTACTGCGTTGTCTCTATCCAGGTAGGTTTGACCGTGAGATTGACATTGGAATCCCTGATTCAACTGGCAGACTGGAGATCCTGCAGATTCACACCAAAAACATGAAACTGGGTGACGACGTCGACCTGGAGAAGGTGATTAAGTGCAGCAGTTCAGGTCAAACGAACATAAAATTATTTTATAGTTTAAGCTGAAACAATCAAAAATAATTAGTCTGCAACTATTTTAATCATTAAATAATTGTTTAAATGTCCAGTGTGTAAGATTAGTGTATAATCACGTATCACCTATGTACAGAAGCTGCTGGTCCTCTTTCACAGTGTCTGCCATGTTGAACCACCATTTTTCTGTAGCATTTCGTGGCCACCGTAGGTTCTCCTTCATGTTTGAAACGGGAGGATTGTTGGGAAGGGTTGTAGTCTACAACTACACCACGAGATGTCATTACATCCTACATGCTGGTCCTACATGAGGCAAACAAAGTACTATCAAACTTTAATTCTGAAATCTGGGGGTTGGGTTATGTCTTTGGGTTTTACAATGTTGGTTAAACAAAACAAGAAATTTGAAAATGCCAGATGGGTTTTGGAAAATTATGATGAGGATTTATCAGTATTTTCTGTCATACTATGCACCAAACAATTAATCAGTTTACTGATAATGAAGAGTTCTTACTTGCAGCTTCAATATAAACCACTGAATGAAGTACTGTGTAATAGTTTTTTAAAAAAAAGCACAGTCAAGTGCTAACCGTCTAGTATTAATAAATTCAATAGAGCCCAATTTATTACTATTACTGTGTGTAACAGCACAGCTCCATCAGCATCTTTGTCTGTAAAATATGACTGTGTCTAAGTAAATAACTTTTTATTCCACTGATTAACTTACTCACTGTCATTAACTGTCCATGTCTCTAGACCAAACAAACAAATTAAACTTCTTTGTGTCACTAAATTAATATAAAAAATTAATTGCTAGCCAGACATGAAATAAACAAAGCTAGAACACAACAGGTCAAATCAGAGTTTATCAGAGTTTAGTCCATGAATCCTAGATAGCCTCCTGGTAGCCTCTTCTTCGCCACAGGTCACTGTGTATTTTGGCGTACACCCCAGCAGCCCGCACTGGCTCAGCCAAAATGCACTACCTGCACTCAAATAAGAGAAAAACCTATGTTTTCTCTGCAGTGTCAGATCCTGTCTGAATCTGGCCTAATAACAGCCTTGTTCTTTAAAGAAGGAAACATCTTCTTTAAAGACATCTTCTTCACATCTGATGGTATCCATTAGGATCTTAAGATTCATGTGAGCTGTTTATTATATTATTATTAACGTCTCTGAATTATTTATTATATCTCAGATCGCCTCAGAGACCCATGGTCATGTAGGCGCCGACCTGGCTGCTTTGTGCTCAGAAGCTGCTCTGCAAGCCATCCGCAAGAAGCTCACCCTCATAGACCTGGAGGACGAGTCCATCGACGCTGACCTGCTCAACTCACTGGCTGTCACTATGGATGACTTCCAAGTACACATGCGCACAAATACACACATACAGACTATGTGGGTTTCTTAGTCCATCAAAGTCCATCCCCTTTCTCTGACACCATCATGTCCTCCATCAGTGGGCGCTGAGTCAGAGCAACCCATCAGCTCTAAGAGAAACTGTTGCAGAGGTGCCTCAGGTGACCTGGCAGGATATCGGAGGGCTGGACGAGGTCAAGAGAGAACTTCAAGAGCTCGTCCAGGTGGAAGCAACACACACTCACATACATATGCTAAGAGACTCCACACATAACTGTAAACCCAAGTCCCATCAACAATCCGTCTTTCTTTGTCTCCCTCTCCTCAGTACCCTGTCGAGTATCCAGACAAGTTCCTGAAGTTTGGTATGACTCCATCTCGTGGAGTGCTGTTCTACGGCCCTCCAGGCTGTGGGAAGACCCTACTGGCTAAGGCCATTGCTAATGAGTGCCAAGCAAACTTTGTCTCCATCAAAGGACCAGAGATGCTGACCATGTGGTTCGGAGAATCAGAAGCCAATGTCAGAGATGTGTTTGATAAGGTGAGAGCAGAGTAAGAAGAGATGAATTAATAAATCATGACAGGATAGACAATTGTAGTGTCTGCGTGTCACACTGTAACCATGTTGAGCTCTTCTCTGCTCACAGGCCAGACAGGCGGCCCCCTGCATCCTGTTTTTCGACGAGTTAGACTCCATCGCCAAATCCAGAGGAGGTGGAGCTGGGGATGCAGGTGGTGCAGCTGACAGAGTCATTAACCAGATACTCACAGAGATGGACGGCATGTCCGACAAAAAGAATGTTTTCATTATTGGCGCCACGAACAGGTGCACATGTGGGAATTTGCATAGGAATTGTGGTTTGAGAGGTCGGTACACTGGGACTCGAGATTGATTTTCCTCTCTGTTCATCTCACTTTCTTTATTCATCACACCAGACCAGACATTATAGATGCTGCCATCCTGAGGCCGGGCCGTTTAGACCAGCTCATCTACATCCCGCTCCCAGACAAACCATCTCGCACATCAATCCTAAACGCCAACCTGCGCAAGTCCCCCGTCGCACGAGTTAGTGTTGAATGTTGATCATCGCAGTGTCACATTTCTCTGAGAATGATACTTAACAAATAATGCAAATCTTTAGATTGAATATTTCCTCAACGCCTCAGTGTCTGCTCCTTCACCCTCCTTTTGCACCTCCTCCCTGTAGGATGTGGACCTGGAATACCTGTCTGGCATCACAGAGGGTTTCTCTGGAGCTGACCTGACAGAGATCTGCCAGCGGGCTTGTAAGCTGGCCATCCGTGAGGCCATCGAGGCCGAGATCAAGGCTGAGCGTCAGAGGCAGAACAGACCAGGCATCCCCATGGTCAGACTGCTACTGCCGCACTGCATACTTACACCTTAAACTGATAATTGGGAGTTTTTCCTCTCCTTACTACACACACACACACACACACACACACACACACTCCACTCCTCAAGGCAGTACCAGGCTGTGTGTGCTCGGTACAGATAGAGATGGTGGAAGATAAAAAAGTTCCCTAAAGGGCGGCTGTGTGTTTTCCTAACTTTCAGCCTTTGGACTGGGAACACACATACACACACAAAGAGTGTGTATTGTTTCCACATGACACCCTCATAATGTTTTTTCTCTATTTGTAGGATGAGGACTTTGATCCAGTCCCAGAGATCAGGAAGGACCATTTTGAAGAGGCGATGCGATTTGCACGTCGCTCTGTCAGTGACAATGACATCCGCAAATATGAAATGTTCGCTCAGACTCTGCAGCAGAGCCGAGGTTTTGGAAACTTCAGGTACGCATATTCATGTGCAACACGGAAAATGAAATCTTGATTTCTTCAAGACACATTTTAAAACTCATTCCTTTTTCCCCCCCTTCACCTAGGTTCCCTTCAGCTACTGGTACCCGGTCTGGAGATCAGGGGTCAGGTTCTGGATCAGGGAGGCCGAACATGTATGGAGATGAAGGCAGTGATGATCTCTATCAGTGATTAAAACTCACTGTATAGTTGAACAGCTGCACAAAGCTTTCCTTTTCCACAACAGTGCTTGGCTTCCTTCGAGGAATGTTAACAGAAGAATAATGGGAGTGGAAATGGCAAAATACAAAAGAAAACATACTGTGATCATAATTATAAGGACTTATAAGACTTTTAAACACACGGGAAATAACATGAATCAAACAAAGAAATCAGATGAAAAATGTTTGTCTATAATCTATGTTATAATATTGATTTCAATGTAGAAACCAGAACACTTGTAAGACACAGATAAAAAATAAATATGCCAATCATAATAACATCACATCTTTGGGGTTTAACACACTGTAATCTGTTTGCACAATGAGATTTATGTAAGTTGTTTGTATGTGTGAGTTTAAAATGTGATGAATAAATTTATTTGTATAACTCTTTGATCACTCCGACAAGGTTTAGCTTTGGATACCGGTTGCATGTACAGTTTATAGAACTCGGAGGCCATCATTAAAGGTCCAGGGTTTAAGATTTAGGAGTAATCTATTGACAGAGTATGTCAGAAACAGAATATAATATGCACAAGTGTTATTAGTGTATAATCACCTCAAAACATGGATAGTTGTTTTGTAGAATGAGCCTTTTATATCTACAAAGGGGCAGGGTCCTCTTCCATGGGGCCTCCCATGTGTTCCCAAGACAAACCAAACACTGGCTCTTTCTTGTAAGTTTTGCAGCCACTGTATATTTTAACACTTGGAGGAGTAGAATGAGACGATGGGTGCTCAGTTGATTGCAATCTCACCACTGGATGCACACAATGTACCTTTATTGTTATTAGTAACACCTGTGACAAGTCAAGATGTCTGCTGTGGGACAGGACGATTGGATTAAACACAAATGTATGTGCATCATGAACACACAATATAAACAAGATAATTACAGTGATAAGACTAAATTTGACAGAGGCTCCTCGACAAGAGAGCCTTAAAATGTACATGAAGGAGTTGGTTCACACAAATGACAAAAATATAATTTCTCACACACACCTCGTTGTACCTCAATGTTACCACAGTATTTGATAAATCAATACACCAGTGTTTCTCTTTAACTTTTTACGCCATGTACCACTTCAGAAAATTGTCTGTCCAAGTAACACCACCATGACAGACATTATGGTACAGTAGATCTTGTTTATTCTAATAATTAATAATAATCTAATAATAATAAAAAATATATATAATAAAAAACAGAACTGAAATTTTGTCGTCCTTCGTCATCCTTCTCCCCATCTTCTTGATGATCAGGATGATATTCCTGTTCATGAGGATGCTGATGAGGATGATAAGGTTGATGAGGATGCTGATGCTCATCCCCCTGTTCTTCAGAAAAACAGAGCAGCTCATTCAACAGTACAACCAAGGAGGGAGAACCACACAGCAACCAGTTAAAATAACCACATATTAATTTAAAGAACAGAATTTAAATGTAGGTCAGTAATCAGAGGTGTGGTGAAAGGTGTTGGATGTGCAAACTAGCAACATCTTGGAGAGGCCATGCCTTTATAGATGAGGCCAGACAGACAGGCAGGGAGAACCTGGGAAGGAAAGGAGCACAGAGAGGCCAGCAAAACACAGAATGGCCGGGGGCCATCACAATCACTTCAAAAAATCTGAACATAAGAAGAATCATAAGGAATCAAACCAGGGTTTACATAAAACAACATATGATTTATGACACATTTAAAAGGCTTATTCTGCTACAGTGTTTGTGAAATCACAGTTAACAGAACTATTTCATAAAGTAATTAAGCATTACTTTGGGATCATAAACGTAACAGAGGCTAAGAATAACAAAAAAAAAGATAATTCAGTTTTGCCTGAGGGTGATATCAGAGGCACTGTCATGTTACAAAAACTGGTTAGTGCCGGGACGGATGGTGTTAGTATGGTTTACATCATTTATATTTACAACTGGGTTTACAAATCAATATTTATATTGTTACCGATATTAATAAACATCAAGTTATTGGAAATAACACTGGTCAACTGAGAGCGGAACCTTTGTTATTTGCTCAGAGGGAAGGTGTTTCTATGAAGTACCGGTCGGATGTTTACCTCCGGTAAACGGCGGAAGTAGCAGCAGGGCGCCTGTGGAGGTGACCGGATGGCAGACAGCTGTATCATTTTGGAAATAACAGCTTAAACACGAAGCAGAAGCAAAGACGACACATTAATTTTATCTAGCAGTGCATAAACATCGTCGGTGCCATGGGAGCTCACCTGGTCAGAGGGTATGTCACCGAGAGAGAGACCGAGCCGGACCCAGAGGGGAAATCCAAGTTCGACCCCCATTATGGCTTCCCAGAGAGGAAAGAGAGGGGTTAGTCTGCTGCCAGCTCACATAAGAAACTTATAATACACGTTACAATGTGTTTGTTATTATTTGGATTTATATTGACGTCCTCAACAGCCGTTAGTCCAGCTCGTTAAACGCTAGCCGAGTTAGCATTGAGCTAATGGCAACAATTAGCTCAATGCTAACTGTTACCAGGAGCCCTGCTGGAGCATGTGTTTACTTTATTTATATAACGATTGGTCCAACTTGTATACAACATTACTGTAACGTAACATCATCTTGTAATGCATATTTTGGCCAGGACTCCCTTGTAAACGAGTTTTTTTTTTCATCTCAATGGGACTTTTCCTGGTTAAATAAATAAATAGATGGATACATATTTATTGATCCTGAGGGAAATTCAGGCATCCAGTAGCAGTATGAGACACAGTAAACATACATTTAAACCTGTAAGGATACATCTGCATTTAATTTCAGCCTCCGCAAAGATACACATAGAAAACTACATATAGAAAAATAATATAGAAATAAAAATAGAGACAAAAACTACAAGATATATTAAAATGTTCCTCAGGGCATAAGTCCTAGTTTGAAGTGTTGCGTATATCAGCACATTTTACAGCATGGTTTAACTGTAGTAAGTAATAAACACTACATGAAGATATGTTGTCCGGCATTACTGAAGGTGTGCCTGGTTGTCCCAAACTTCAGAATATATATATATATATATATAATATTGAAGGTGTATTTCAGCAGTATATTGATTCTTTGTGCAAAATTGAAAAAAAGTGAAATCCCATTGGAAAGAAATGTGATTCACCTTCTGATAAAGAGGTATCTTCAAGTTTAATCTTCAATCTAGCTTGAGTAAGTTTGATGGAAAGGCATTTGAGTTGGTTAGTAAAGCCAATCGAGTCATTTAAAATGTATTCGAATAGAAGAGTAAGAACATCTTTTAAATTTTTAGATTCAGATTTATTATAAAAGAAATACAGAGTGTCTACCCCGGACAGGGCTTACTGTGTGACATTGTATTACTCTTTAAGAATCCCTCAACCACCCTTACCAACCATCAGGTCTGTGTTCTTTGAATGATGAGGCTGAAAATTTGTATCCCTTTGCTAGAGATGGTAGCAACCCAGGAGCAGATGAATTTGGCTCAGCTACCTTTGGGGCAGAGGGACTACTGTGCCCAGTACCTCCTGAAACTCATGAAGTGTAAGAGGGACAACTGGCCCAACATCCTGGCCTGCAAGCATGAGAGACATGACTGGGACTATTGCGAACACCAGGAGTAAGTGTTTACAGTACACAGAAAGTTGAGACATCTTTGTAAGATTAAGTCATGCATTATTTGTATCTAGTTCAAGGTTCAACACCCAGAAAACCTCAGTCCAATTCAATTTATAGAATACTAATAATATTATACCGTGTCCTCACAATTGACTAAACTCGTATTAACACTGGGTCCACGTAGAAGCTGCTCTGAAGCTTTCAATATTGTCACACCATCTTCTTCAGCAGATGGAGCTGTCCAGTTCTCATGACATTGTAGATGTTCAATTTTTCATGTTTGTCAACATATTTGTTTAAAAAGATCTTGAAGATTGTGTAAAATAAGTAGCAAGTTTTCCTTTTTGAAAAATGGGATTTGACAACAACAGTTTCCTAATGACGGTGTATCTCTAAGATTAAATTGTTATTAAAGTGTATTCATGGTCAGCAGGTCATATTTAAACTTGTGAGTGGTAATATACATCCACCTAAATGATGTACGTTATGCTTCCGTCTCCAGCTACGTGATGCGTATGAAGGAGTATGAGAGAGAGAGGAGGCTACAGCTGAGAAAGAAGAGGATCGAGGCTCAGGCTGAAGCTTCATAATCAGTACACCCTCCAATACTTCTCTGTATATATGTGCTGCTGTTCACAATAAACAATATTGTTTAAGCTCTACAACACTTAGTCTTATTCATGCCAAACCATACAGTAAACCTCTGGAGGACATCACCAAAAACATCTTTGGTTGACTTGACTGGTGTCAGCATGTGGCCATTTACTACACACTGTATATTTTGGCTGAACTCACCGTTCTCTGGTTCAGGATAATTGTGCCTATATAGAACCACAACAATTTCCCTCAAACTAGACTATCCACCATGTTTGATTTATGATTTTTTTTTTGCTTATTTCTGCTACAAATGTCATCCATGGTCAGCATTTTTTTTGGATGCATCTAAAATAGCTAATCATTTTTTTAGGTGTGGCCTGTCACAGGACACATGCATGTTTTAATATGAACTTTTAAAATTTGACCCTTGACTATTAGTGACAATAATGATAAATTTAAATGCCCAGAAGTGTCACCATAAAGTCTGCACAATACACCCTTGTACAAAGCTCAGATACTCCTGGACAGAGATGTCCAAACAGTGTTCGCTAATACATAACAAGGCAACAACATTTTGGTTCACCTTTTTTTTAATAAATTACTTCAGATCAACAAAATTAAATGCTGTCATGGTTTCAATTTAGATTAATTGATATCAAAACTGAACAGTTTGAAGTTTTGCTTAATATCACCAGATACAGATTCATCCCCAAAACAACAGTATTAGATGACATAAGCATGGTTAGACATTGTACAGTATTTATATATAGTACATCATTCAGTATACAGCTGGTAGTTTGAAGGTGAAGACTGCTCCGGGAACTCAGATACGCAAGTCAATTAACCAATCAGATTGGGTGTTTTTGTGGACAATAAAAAAAAAAAAAAAATAGAGTAAAGTGTAATGTTCACATTCTCACTCAACATGACAGGGATCACAGACACAAAGGTAAAGACAATTTGGGTGAGTGGTGGAGAAGGAAAAGGGGACTGGACCGGGTTAGATTCTTTCAGTCAGTCAGTCTACTAAGTTCCAGTGTTCTCAATTAGGGCTGAGGGAGGAGAGGTGGGGGTGTACTAGACTCCTATAGCCGTGGAGCGGCTCTCTAAAGGATGAAGGGTAGGATAGGCGAGCGGAGAGGAGGGTAGTCGCGGAACTCCTTCAGGTAGCTGCGGTGCTTCCCCTTGGCCCACACAGTCATCTGAATGAAACCCACCAAGGTGAAAAAGGCCACCGGCAGGCACTGAGTCATCAGGGTGAAGCCAAGCCACGAGCCCAGCTAGAGGGAGGAAGAGGAGGGATGTTACATAAAGACTAAAACCACAAGAGGGCAGCAGCTGCAAGTTTAACTAACAAAACTTTCAGTGGACACAATGTGAATAAATTGATGGGACAACTTAACCAGATGGACTCATTTCTAAGACTTTAAAGCCATGCACTCATACATCATTTTTAAACTAAATTTGTTGATTTAAGCAGAGAAAACTCATCAGCTATTCCTCTGTGAATAAAACATGTTACCTCATAGGTGTAGTTGGGGCAGGAGACCAGCAGGAAGATCCAGGTGAAGGGGTTCTTGGTTGGATAGGGAATCTTCCTGGTCTTAGAACCTAAATGAAGAAAGAAAATGTCAAAGAAAATTATTTATTTTTTAAATTCTTGTCACTCATTCCTATATTTACATTTTGGCCAAAGTAAATATATTGACCAACAATAATATTCTAAGTTGACCTTAATGAATATTTAATACAAAGTGAAATCGTATTTTCAGGGGCTTTTATTATAATATTTTTGGACAGAAACTGATTTGCATCGTGTTCTTCACAGTTTAAGAGCCATGACCATGGAAGTGTTTTTTTTTTTTTTTTTTTTTTTTTTAATAAACAGAATTAACAATAACACATCAAATATCCATAGCCATTTTTTAAAGGAAAACAGATATTCACTGTGGCCTGAACTGTACAGCTGTGTAGGCCTATGTGTGTGTGTGTGTCACATGTACAGGTGTTACAGGTGTGTGTACCTGGTGGACGGAGGTTCCGCAGAGCAATGTGGATGGAAAAGTTGCCGATCTGACAGAACTGAGAAAGAAAACAGTCACACTGTTATAATACTAGGAGTGTGTACAGCAAAATATAATGAAAACAAAACTGTTATACACTTCTGAGAATGAAAATAATCAATAATTAAAAAAAATACAATTTAAATTATGTAAATGATGTGTTTATATATTGTTCAAATTAAACAAATAACTACTTTCACAGCAAAGTGTCGAGGATGGAAAGAGTCTCACCAAGAATAAGATGAGGGCCAGTCTGATTTGTTGCTCCCCGTAAACTGCAACAAGACACAGTTAACATAAGTAATGATGAAAAGGAGTTACAAATGTGTGTGTTTGCTGTGTGTGCAGTGTATGTGCATGCATACTCACTGGGTGGTGTGTATAGTGGGTGGTTGATGTAATAAGCCATCCACGCTGCAAAGCCCCAGTAGTAGGTACAGTTCTGAAACAGAAAATGTGACACAAATATTGTCACTGAGACCTCCTTGTGGTGGTAGAGGTACACTTTTTACTCCACGCAATTTACATCAGACTTCTGCACTTTTTCATGTAAGGCAAGATGTGACAGCATGTCACTGGGGGAATGGATCTCACCTTAAAGATGTTGCGTAACGGCATTGTACCATGAGAGAAGCGATGGACAAACAGCGTCTCCAGCAGCCTCTTAACGTAGTGGAAAGAGTGACACATACAAGCGAGACTGGAAAAAGCACAGACACTTGTATTAGCTCTATTAAAAAGAGGACTGCATGACATCCTCCTAATGAGAACAAAGGACAAACAATTTTAATATTTTGTCCAAAAACTCTGTTCAGATGGGACTCACTGTACGACCCAGTGTTTACTGGTGGTAAAGTCATATTTGGGTGCGTAGATGAAGGGAACCCTGAAGTAGAACATCAGATAGATGACCAGAGGGCCGGTATACTCTGTCAGAAAGACCTGAAAGAAAAGAAGGCAGAACAGGATTAGTCAGAACCTTGGAGACTTGGTTACTGATGTGTTTGAAAGAGAAGTATTATCTTCACTCTGCTTCTCCTGTCGCTGTCCCTCCTCCAGTTCCCAGCAGAGCCAGTACAACTTTAACACTTTACAACTTACAAATTAACCTCAGGGTCACGAGGAAACTTCTGACACACTCAGGTGGAAAATCTCAATATAGCTCTGCCTGATCTCACTTGATGTATGTGGGCTTGTCAGGACTGTTTGACCTGACTGTGACAACATGGTGTGCTCCTCTCCTCAGCTTGTACTCACCGTGACCCAGCTGATCTGGGCTCCCAGGTCTCTGAAGTAGAAGGTTGCGGTGGTTCCCACGGGAAGATGCTGCAGTACATCCTCATCCTTCAGAGACTTCCCCTCTGAGACACACACACACACACACACACACACACACTTAATGAGTAAATGATGAGTTGGTTGTAGACAGACTTCATCCCACGTTCACTTTAAGTATACAGACAGATCACACTTAGCTGACTTACTGGGGTCAAGGCGAATGGACTGTCTGGCTGGGTACCACTGAGGATCTGAAGCAGACAGATAACAGACAAAATACTTCACACACATCTTGAAGACAGGACATAAAGTGAATATTTCTGTGTGAGGTTTGGAGATTTGCTTGATCTTAAATCAGATTTATGAGGGCTTTGTCGCCTGTGGATAGATGCAACTCACGGCTCTTGTGGAACATAGACTTGATCTCCCCAATAGTGGCATTTGGCTCGACCTGCAAATAACACCACAATAAACAAGTGGCAGGACATGCATGCACACACACACACACACACACACACAAAGAGGAGCAAATAATAACCCTGTTTTCCATTCATGATAGTGATTAGTGGTAAATTTAGCTCTGGCTGTACCCACACACCCGGTGGACGTGGGGTATTCAACAGCTGGTATTAGGGTTTCAGAGAGGCACACACACACACACAGACACACATAACCATTGCCAAAGTACACGACCTTGTGCCAGGCTGCCTGCTTTGGCCCAACTACCACAAATGTAAACACAATGACAACAAGACAGAAACATGAAGAGCGAACAGGCAAGTCTGGACACACACAGTTGTTACAGGTGGGATAATGAAGCAGTGAAACGTCCTGGACTGAGGAGGAGTCAGGTGGTTTATAGTCATCACTATGTTCCCATTATGTGGTCAGACAGCTTTATCTGGTTGATTTGAGGCAGTTTACACATTCATCCCTGATTTACTTGAAGTATTATACATCAGAGTTTATAGCTCAGTGACTTATTTACAGTTACATTAACAATTACAGTTAAATTCAGTCACAGCAGTAGTGTATTTTAAATTAAATGCAATGAGCTTCAGGCAGCGAGGGTATACAGATCTTTGGGATGGGACCAGTGCTCAGAGTTAAGGTATTGGAGTTGTTATGGGCAGAGAAAATGTTGAATCAGTTTTAGCCCATTTATTACACATGGTTGTAGTGTGTGTTATGTTTGCATTTACTTGCACAGCATGTTAAACTTCACTTATCCTTAACCCATAACTAGCGACTGAATGATAGAGCAACTTTTCATGCAACCGTTGATTTCCATTTATTTTCAGAAGCTTCTGAATATGATCTTAGTGATTTCAAACATGCTCGAGAGAAGTCACATCATCCCGTCGTTCATTATTTTGTAAGTGACAAATTGTGCAGTACTATCAGCACATCACATCATTGCATAACAGCAAACATCAGCATCAAGTTTCTCTCAACCTTTGACATTCATGACTTCAGTGACTCCAAACATTTGAGCAGTAAGGCAATATTTCTCTGCTGGCCCGGACTAGGAGAGCTAGGATTTTTTTTGTGAAATGTATACATATATGAAATGGCACCGTCTAGGCAAAGTGTGACATAGAGGGAGACTAATGCAAGAAAAAGCATATTTGTGTCTGCCTATATGTAAGCTCAGATAGCACTGAGACGTGGACTTGCAAAATGTCATTGTGCTATATAATTTTGTTTAAACATGCAAACATTTAAAATTACTATCAAGAAATGAATCTGAAGCTGAGTCAAGGACGAAGCAACTAAATTTTAGAGAGAATGTTTGTACTAGCAATTAATTAACAATTAATACTGCCAGCACTGTCTTGTATAAATTGCGTGGTGGTGTTATATCTTAGCACTTATATTTTGCATAAAATGTCCAAAACAGTTGCCTTTTTATTGCATTTTAGGAAGCATGGGACTTATAGAACTTATATTATTTTCTTGACGGCAGCGCTCACAACAGCAGCTCTAATAACAGATTTAGAGATCATTTCCTATTGAGGTTCCTCATATCGTGAGTGACACTTGGGCAGTAGACTGAGGTCTGCTGCTGTAATTGACTTGGCTTCTGTTCAGGTTGCCCTGGGCACACCAGGCCATTTTCAGCAGGATGACATCACTGAGAAAACACCTCTCTGTGACCCCTACAGTCCACCGTTCCTTCTAGAGGCTTCATTCAGTTTAAAGATCACGGAGTCTCTCTTATAAACCCTGACCCAGACATGATACTGGACTACAGTTTTATTTCTAACTCAGTTTGTGAGTTTAGTTCTGTTAGCCTACTTTAGGACACCAGCCCCCCCCCCAAAGGGCCCTCTGTCTAGATCCAGATCTATATGTGTCATTTCTGTGAAACTTCCTTTCCAAAAGGTGTAAAGACTGCACGTGCTATCACCATGGAAACTCTGTTAACCTGACACACAGGGTATAATCCAGCAAGGATAGCACTTGAGGTCTTGAGGAGTAGCCTTTAATAAACAGAGTCTGCTGTGGCTGAAAGACTAACAGCACAGTAAACTTGGCTAATGTGACTCTATATACTAACACACTGACGATACACTAAACCCTCCCAATGCACCAGCACTGACTTACGGGCCTGGCACTAACAAATTAGGGCGGTCTAACACAACAATAACAAAGTTCAGGCCAAGTACAAATGACTGGAAATATACTTGGTGAAACAATAGGCTTAAACATCCTACCAAAATAAATGTGGCTAATACAAAAGTAATACTCTTTAATCCCAACTGCATACACAACTTGAGTCTATCACTCAGCATCACTCTGTCAGGCAAACAAGCACTGTTTCTTTTACAAATGTAATACAACAACAAGGTTTACACTACTACTAGATTTGGCAAAAGGTCTCGCAGGCCAAAGCTTTTTTGGAGGCCAACAACATATTGTTTGCAAACTAACCTTCTGTCCTGTAACCAGCTGGGTTTGAGTCTTTACAACGAATACCAAATCTGCTCCTGATGAGGGACCTCCACAAAAAGCATTCTGACCCAAAGAACCCCCAACATATTTTCCTCGACCACTTTGCTTTCCATGTGCCCTTTATCAAGCAAACACTCTTCTTGAGAGCTTTTTTCTAGCTCTTATTAAAATCAAACTTGATGATGCCACCAAGTACCAGATTGTTTTTAGAATCTCTGTTTTATATCAAGGTACTGGTGACAAACAGACACAATTGTCTTGTTTTGTATCTCCCTATATAACGCCATAAAAGCAGTAACCTTTTTAAATTTCTATGATTGTAGCATCTGGATTCTGACAGCGCTGTAAACGCTGAAACAGCAGGGCCCTAAAATGAGACACTATAAAGTGATTCAGAGGTGACCTCAAAGCTTAATACTAAATATCACAAATAACATATTTTGTATTGTATATGCATACACAGAACACATAATATAATTAACACTGCACAGGATCACATTGGATACAGACTTTGTTTCTGCAGGGGGCCATTCAGGGTGTGGACACTGCTCATAAACACACCTGCAGTTTTGAGGCCATAGGTTGTGGAGGTGTTGTAATGCCTTATAATGACCTATAGTATTATGTTCACATATACACAGAGCCAAATCCAACACAGTCACAAAGAAGACTTAACCTTGTAGACTTCAAAACAAACTTTTTTTGTGTAGATTTGTTGACCATCATACTGGTTTACACGGTTGCACGGTTGTTTGATATTTTGTCTACCCTTGTGCTTGCCAAAAGCCCCTTCCTTACCCAACAGTGTTGTGTCACATGTATAAAAGGGGCTCCAGTGTGTGTCTCATTTAAGCTGCCAGTTACACACCCAATAACTGACATTGAAGACTACAGCTCCAGTGGCTCAACTACAGTATGTTCTAGAAAACCTGACTCACGTACACAAAGATGTTTTACTATAGGGCCAAACATACTGCACCTCATGCAGTTAGTAACAATACAAACACACAACTCAGCCACAAGGACAATTAAATACAGTTTTTTTTTGCAAACCGTAGAGTCAAACTAAAAAAAAAATGATGATGAAAACTGTTAGAAATTCAAGAAGAAAAGAAAATGTCTCACCTTGTCCAGGAAGCACAGCTTGTCCTTGGTCTTGGCATCCAGTATCTCCACCTCAAAGAAAACAACAGCCTTTTTAGCTTTTTTAGCAGGTTTACGTTTGACCGGTGTTGGAGCTGGCAGCGGGGCCACCACCGCAGCCCCATTTGCCGTCTTTTTATTGCCGGTGGCCTCTAGTGCTAGAGTATCCATGTCCACAGTCCTCCTCCTGTGCTTGGTTTATTCCCTACTTCCCCACACTCTTCCCCCTTGGTTCTGGTCAGCCTTCTCAACTGCCTATCCAAAATCCACGCCAAACCATAGAGGAAAGAAGCAGCACTCAGCTGTGGAGATAAATCTGTCCCTCCTCTGCTCCCCCTGCCCCTCCCTCCATTCTCTCACTCTCCCTCCCTCTTTGGCCCTCTCTCATTCCTTCACTTCTGGTGCGCTGCTTTATTTAACAGCCGACCCCTGGAGCATGGACATATGCCACATGTGTGTGCACAGTTGCATACACAGGAATTCCCGGTATCCCCGTGGCGGACTGTCTACAATATATCATCTGTGTATATCTCACAGGGGAAACTATATTTCAAGGCTGCAGTTACTTGGTTTTGAAACACAACTCCTCCCTAAAAAAGTACACCTGATGACCCCTGACACCTCTCAACCCCTGGATAAGTGGGAAGATGAAAGAGAGGTATTATGACAAACATAATACACCCCCCCCCAATCCATTTCCTAGTTTGCCCCCCTCTCTTCCTCTACCCAGCTAAATATAAACATCCACTGCTAACTCTGAGTAACCAGCCCACTCCCAACAGACCCCCCAACCAAACTAAAAAGCCACACACATGGGGAGTCTCCCTCTCCTGCCACCATTAGGTGATAATACTCCAGACTCTGAGGGATTAGTCAGGGCATTCCCCTGGTGACACCCACCCCCACCCGTGCACTCTCTAATGACGAACAGTTGGGATACAGTTTCCATGATGAATGAAAGACAGATAGTCACAAGTGGTAATGTGGACGTGATGGACATGAATTAATGAATGCACAGTCTAATGAATATACAGCGGGTATCTATGAACCATTTTCAGTTATGTAAAAGGTCACTCTCACTTCCATTAACTCAAACAACAGTAGTCTGGACCATGTGTATCCAATGTTCCTGCTACAAATCTGGATGTTTTTGTGGTATACACTACCACAAGAGTCTAGTGGCATAAAGAAAAATAAACAAGCCTTTCACGTGATTTGGTTTAATTGCCTGGACTATGCATACATATGTTTTGTCTGTATGTTTCTTTACTTTTCTCAGATGGCATGTTATTCCTTTTTTATCTCGCCTTCCTAAAACTTCAGTCAGTGCTTTTTAGATGAATCCGTCGAGCTGCCTTAATACTGTACAAATGAAACAGTCACGTATGCTTAAATAAAGCAGGCCACATGACACTGCGGTCGAGACTTCGGGGAAATAACCCCATCTCAGTTTTCTGTGTGCCAGGCATACCCACTGCTACTGTTCCACCCCCAGCTCATCTATATAAAGCCTCTGTCTGGCAGTGACAGTCTGTCCTGGAAAGGCACTCTGGGTTGAGGGTGAAGCATGGAGATACAAGCTTTAATTGCTCATGAGGGGACTTTGCCTGACTTTCTTGCTGTTTTTCTTTTTTTTTTTCCTTCGACCTCTGATCCCAAGGTAAGAGACTATTTTTTGAAATCTAGGAAGATTACTTGTTTGGACAGATTAACAGGCAATCTGGAAATGTTTCTTAACCCGGTAAATGGTTTCATAAGCAATACTGATCAGTGTGTAAGCAAGATAGCTGAGAAAGTCATGCAGCTCTCTGGTGCTATCTGGTGTAAATGCAATGGAATGATGATTAATCTGGTCGATCCACTTAAAGCATGGTATAATTACGTACATGTTTAATTTAAAAAAGTATTTCTGCTTGGTTTTACATTGATGTGATGTGCACTATAGTAAGAATAAAAAACATGACTGATTAACTTAAACTTGACTTGATAAAAACATTGCAGAATGCATAGGAAAGAGCACCTGTCGGCACTGGTGTGAGCATTTATCTTTGACCAATGTGCACTGCTGCACTGGATATGGTGACAGTCATAGTCGACAATGCCATCGATTGGCTAATCATTCAGTTTTGTTGGCTACATAAAAATCTTTGCACAATGTAACCATAACCTGTGACCTGTTAGAGTTTATGGCCTGATTATCTCAGGTCTATTGCAAAACTTTATACTACTATAGTTTATCTTCACAGATTTTAGGAGTCACATATTTCAATGCAATACTGGGTACACTCATTACAATGAGTGCACCTCACTTGTGGCCTGTTTGCCACAGCGTCTACATAAATACTTCGAAGAGGCGCAAAGTGAAGGAGATTGCAACATACAGAAAGACTAAGATACACCGGCCGGCCACTAGGTACACTCGTACAATCCAACAACTCTGCCATAAATTCTACTTTTACAGAACTGATAATTTTCCAGATTTTGTTGACACTGTCAGAGAGGTATTCATTTAACTTACTTACTTACTTATTATATTTACTACTGAGGTTGAAGTTTGCAGTAGTGTTAAATTGGACTGCATTATGTTGAGAGGACCATGATATTAGAAACACCTTTCAGTATAAGGCGGTCCTGGACAACAACAGCAGCCATTAAGAACTCAATGCTGAACATAAAGTGGAATAAATACCTCTTAATTGTCACACAAACTGAAAAATTATAGGCGTTGTAAAAAATAAAGCAGAATTTATGGCAGAGTTGTTGTATTGGATTAGATTGTACAAGTGGACCTAATGTAATGATGGGTCGGTGTGTATTGTTAGAGGAAAAATAATACAATGAATTAAAATATGGAAACCTTTCCTGATTTTTTTTTCTGATTGCAATATTTTGGAAATCAACAATACTGATGCTTTTATTTTTTGTTTTAATTGATTCTTTTTTTATCTTTATTGTATAACATAAATCCTTCTGTGCATTCAGTTTCTTTGTATGAAACTATTTTAAATGGCTTTCATTCTCCTTTACATACATAGGCTATTTATTGCTGCCATGGCTGTTGTATTTAAATATGTGGAAAACCTCAATGAAATACTGTTTTAAAAAAAAAGTGTAGGCTAGTTGTATTCAGAGGGCATGGCCACGACTAACTAAGTTAAGTTAACTAAGTTCAGCCAGCCATCACTAAAGATAGCCCTGAAAAGATGAGCAGATTGATTGTAGGTTTGCAGTGGTCGTATATGACTGACACAATGACCAGTGCTAATAAATGCTGATACCAGTGCAACCAGTGAATGAAAAACCTTCACCTTTAAGCAAATGTTTAGATCTACAAGAAAAGTCAACATAGCTATGTTTTTATTCACCAGTTTCTCATGATTTAAATGTTGTTTTGTCCATCAGGCTCTAAAAGCAACATCTGTCATCTGAGAGAAGGGGAACCGGAGCAGGTCTGGTTAGGTCAGTTTCTGTCAGACTACTTCAAATCCTGTCTGATAGGTTTTGGTTCTTACGAAACTCACTCAGCACTGAGAAAAGACTTCAGTGCTTTAAGTCGACAATGGTAAAAAGCATGGCATAATATGGAAAACTTCTCATTGATGATAAAATAGGCCTAAGACAGTTTCTACGACTGTAGGCCCCAACATTGTTTGTGTTTCTTTCGTCAATGGCCCCTGAGGCTTCATTTAACCGGTGTGAGACTGCGCACTTGACTGTTCACCTGCATTATTGGTTAATAACAAGATAAGGCGCCATGAGTCATTCCAGCCAAAGATGGCGATGATGCCGACCATTGCACAGAGAGGTCTGTGTTTAGCTAACAGAGCTTCTCATCTTTTACCCAAGACACAATGCAAGTATAATTACTCATCACTGTGGGTGCAGCCTGATTTTCAGCGATATTTCAGCCAATACAATGGTTCATTTCCGTGTACGAGAGGCCACAAATCCCCGGCCATAGCAACCAGCCCATGACAGGCGGCACTGCAGCAGCATGCTACCCTCACTGCTCATGTCTAGAGCTTTAACTGTGTCTGTTCTGGTGGAGTTTACAATAAGAGAAATCACAAGAAAATTCTGTATAGGTTGGCTTAATTAAATTCTGTCCCCATAAAGCGGTCCATTCATAGTTTCGAGTTTCATAGACACTACTTACCTCGTAGTGCTTCATCTTGGCAGTTGGTACCCCCTTCCTTAATATCCCAGATGAGTGACAGAGCCGCTTCCAATCAGCGGAGAAATATGCGACTGCTGAGGCAACCGTAGGCGGGCACTACTGCCCCGCTGTAGCCAATGAAGACAGGTGGAATCCAGGCGAATACACCCACACTATCAGCGTCGTAGCCAATGAGATTTGAGCAGACGGAGAGGTCGCTGCTATGCCAACATAATAATTGGATTCAGCAGACAGCACACCACGTGTATTTATTCTCTTAAATTGTCTAGAATATAATTTGTCTGTCTGGTGACTTTTCCTAACTTAATTTCCAATTATTATTATTATTATTATTATTATTATTATTATTATTTAATCTCATTACTTTTCTTTCTTTCTGTAGTCTGTGTGTCTGTGTAGTCTTTTGTGCTATTACATTATTTGTTTTATTTCCCACAATTGCACATTATGTAAACTCATCTTTCTCTTGTTTTAATACATTTTCTGTTGTGTGTATGTTGTGATTTCTTTGTGTGTTCTACGAAAATAAAGTCTGCCATTTTCCTGGTATCTTGTCATTTCATCATCTCAAACCAAAGGCAAAACTCATTCTAAGGCACATTTATATGAAAATAATTGTCTTGTACAACAAAACAACACAATAATGATAACAATAACAAAGCAATGATGTTTTGAGCTCCACCTTCAAACAAACAAATAGTACTGTGACCTGGGTGGGTCTGTAGAGCTGCAGTGATATTTAAAATGTGTCATTGCGGGAAAAAAAACAGGTTTTGCTGTAGACAGTATTTCATACAAAGACGTGGTCAGTATAAGCAGTCACTGTAAGCTAATTCCAACTCTGTACTGCAATTTACTCATTCATGTTAAAACACTTCACTACCCTACAATACTGTAATTGATGAAAAAATAAAACTCTAAGCAGCTGAAAAAAGGCATCTTTGATTTATTTCTTGAGTGCATGTGTTTAACTATGCCTGTTAATGTCTATTACAACACTTGAGGAGCCATTTTGTTACATCCATGTTTGCTTGCTGTGCAGTTGATTCAGTCTAGTATTTGCTCTCAGGAAAATGTTGGCTTCTAGTTTTACACTGACACTGAGGGTGCAGTGTTACTTGTTAGAACAAATCTCTGTTAGTCACACACTTGTCTCCGCCCTGTGTGTAGGGCCTAGTTTAAAGGCCATGCAGTTACAGAACATAAAAGAAAATGGCACTATTGTCCAATATAAATCAATTGGCATTTTTTGACATATACCTCGGGAAGGTTTTGTAGTGGATGCTGGAGCCTATTAGTATTAAAAAATAACTAAAACCATTACAATAGTAATACTCTACATAAAAAAGTGACATGGCTCCAGTGGTGGGAGTGATTCTACATGTTATCTTCACTGTTGCAGATAATACACAGTTTATTTTACATTGCTCGTCGGCCTGTAAATCCAGCATAATTCTCTGATTTTGTTTGGACGGAATCTCGGTGTCCTCTCATGCACACACACACAGAGGAGCAAAAAACCAGTCTCCTTGTTGTACAGCTAACTACTAAGCGGCATATGGAGGATTTAATAGTCTTAAATCTGGGCCACACCCAAGCATAACAAAAGCTCCTGCCAGCAATCTGTGCACAGTTTCATATCGGTGCGGTGGGGAGAAGTACGAGAGTCTTTCACGAGTTCTTTTTTTTTTTTTTTTTTTAAGTTAGACACGGCTTGCACAACAAGTATTTCTAGGCTATTGTTCATTGTCCATGACATCAACTGTCGGTAAAGTCCATAGAGACGTGTGAATTTTTGAGCATGGGACCGCTTTTTCTTTCTTTCTAAATAAAGCTGAACGTATTAAATACTTGTTTAAAAAGATAACCCACGCCTACATGTTCTTGTTGTGTTGTTTATAGCCATCTCGATTTTGGGGCGACTGATAAGGCATGGTATGTAACTGACTGTGTGCGGGAACATTTCCGGCTGTACTTGAATGCAGCATGACGTGACGTCCCTCTGGGCGTGTCAGTTGAACTGTTGACAGTTGGGATTGTTCAGGCTGGTTATGGAAAACTCTGGAAGTTTCTGCGCCGTGTATAAAGAAAATTTCCGGGGCACAGCGCTCTGAGCTGGGACGGAGGACGAACCGAGGACGTGCTACTGAACTACTTCAAAACACTGACGTATCTTCTGAACAGTTTTACTAAAGAGGCCGCTGGATGGTCAAAATGGGTAAAGACTACTACGACATTTTGGGAATTCAGAGAGGAGCGTCGGAGGACGATATAAAGAAAGCTTATCGTAAGCAGGCTCTGCGTTATCACCCCGATAAAAACAAGTCACCGGGAGCCGAGGAGAAATTCAAAGAGATCGCTGAAGCTTACGACGTTTTGAGCGACCCAAAGAAAAAGGACATATACGACCGTTATGGTGAAGAAGGTAAGGATTAACTTCATTACTCATCATTAAACAAGTGTCATTAAGTGTGTTATAACGAGAGAGTGAAGCTATCGGCTCTATGGGTGTCAGTACGATGAGGTGTGTGCCGACAAGGTAACTATATCTAAAGGACACGCTGAGTCCGAACAGGCGTTAGCGTTATCCTGTCATGGCGCTCCCACCTCCCCCTCCACTCTGTCTTTCAACTCGTGGCTTATTTCTGAGTCCACCGAGGAGAGAGGCGAGGCGCTGCTGGCAGGAAAAACTCACATTAACCTGCATGTTTCAACAGGAAGAAGTCGATGACAAACTCTCTAGCTGAAATGGGGTAAAGTTAAACTTGAGCTCCGGAGCAGAGCTGGGAGAGAGTCCGTGTTTGATTGACGTTAGGAGAGGGCGGGGATTAGCGTGCGGCGTGGCGTTGAAGTCAATGTTGTTTTTGGTGCATGGAAACCGGACAGGTGGGGCAGTGTTACAGAAATGGACTGAAATACTTTACCCTTATTAGCCTTGGCTGTTTGGTCACCATGGTAACTAAATGAAGGACATGACTATTAAAGTATATATACGTGCTGATGAATTTAGAAACTTTTAATTAGTAAAAGTCTGCATCAGATGTTACAGTTGAGATTTTTGACAGTGGGGATGAGAAGTCTCTCCAGTATGGAGATGATGCGATGTGTTGCCATGGCAACAATCCACAGGTTTGCATGCATCTCATGTTTTATCCCCCATTGCATAACAATGTTCATTAACATTAAAACATTAGTAACCCATAAATATAATTATATCATAGATAGATAGATAGATAGATAGATAGATAGATAGATAGATACTAAACACACAGTAAAAACATTAAAAAAAAAACACATTAAAAATTAACCTATACTTCAGTAAGCATACATTTAAGTTAAACCATAACAGTTCTGCATTAAATTAACCCAGTGCAAAGAAGTTAAATTGTTGTTGCCAGTAAAGTTGGAATAAATAACATTTTTATAAAAATAAGAAATAGAACTACAAATAGAAAAAGACTATATACAATGTAAGAACAAGTGGTGGTGCACACATATATATATGAAACACCACAAAAAACAATATGCACACAACAAAGCAATAGCGACCATGCCATCATAACAAAAATTAATTAAGACCCCGTATTTGCTTTTCATCTGTCCTGGCTCAATTCCAAATCAATAGAAGGTTGTTAGGAGTTAGGATAAGGGCAAAATGAACTGCATTTGAACTTGAACATGAACCTCAGCTTCACTGTGTACACACACCACCATAAAACATGTGGCACAAACCTACAAAATTCTACACCTGCAACGGTTGTAGTCGTTAAGCTGTCTGCTGCAGTAATACTTTTTTAAAGAAATATGTTGTGATAAATATGCCGTGATTCCACTGGACAAACGTGACTTGCATGTATTGTTTTATTGTGATGGGTTGTTTGTAGTTTAAAAAAAAAAAGAAAAAGAATGTTGATCCAAATTATGTTGTTTCCATGGTAACATGGGCACCTTATTGGAGACACTTCTCATCTACAGTCATAAAATCTCAAGTTAAGTTAATAAAAAAAAAGTTCCTTACATTGATTTACGTGTATATTGACTTAACTTCACAGCATGTTTGCAGAATCAAAACTGAGAAGAAGAAAAAAGACCACATGTACTAATCTGGGAAATAAAATCAAATTATGACCTTAATGTCATGAAAGATGATATAATTAAATAATGAGTGTTTCATTTCTCCAGTTGCATTATGCATCAGCCATGAATTCCAAGATAATGATGTATGTGATACTTTAAAACATGTATTTATAAAAGAAGCAAACATTTGTGAATGTTAAATCTAAATTTATACGCCGTGAATTATGAATTGCAAAAGATAATAATGTAGTAACAGCAGGTCCTTAAGAACGACACTCTCTATAACAATGAAACAGCACTGAAAAGGAATGTACCCACAAATGTTCAGCTTGTTTTAATGTACTAACTGATTGTTTCTCTCACTCAGGTCTGAAGGGTGGAGGACCCACAGGCGGTGGTGGCGGTGGCCCTGGCACCTTCAGCTACACCTTCCAGGGCGACCCTCATGCCATCTTCGAAGAATTCTTTGGTGGACGTAATCCCTTCGGGCAGTTCTTTGGTGCCCGCAATGGAGGCATGGATGAGGACATGGACACTGACGACCCTTTTGCCCGCTTTGGGATGGGGGCCACTGGAATGGGTGGGTTCCCTCGCTCTTTCAACTCTGGCATGGGAGGAATGGGCAGTCACAGCAGTGTAGTCAAGAAGCAACAGGACCCCCCTGTGGTTCATGATCTCATGGTGAGCCTGGAGGAAGTTCTGTCAGGTTGCACAAAGAGAATGAAGATCTCTCGTAAAAGGCTGAACCCTGACAGGCGATCGTTACGGACAGAAGATAAAATCCTGGAGGTGCAGATAAAGAAGGGGTGGAAAGAGGGCACGAAAATCACGTTTCCCAAAGAGGGGGACCAGACTCCCACAAACATTCCAGCTGACGTGGTCTTTGTGTTGAAGGACAAGCCCCATCCAGTATTCAAACGGGACGGCTCTGACATTATTTACCCAGCAAAGATCTCACTCAGAGATGTAAGTTAAAATTCCATGTAACTTTTTTAAAATGAAGTCACGAGTAGAATAAAGATCCTAATAGTTCATCTTAATTTCTGATTTTCTTTCCTTTATATTTTCCCATCAGGCCTTGTGTGGCTCCACAGTCCACGCGCCCACCCTGGAAGGCAAAACGGTGACTGTCTCATCAACAGATATCGTGCAGCCAGGGATGAAGCGACGCATTAGTGGTGAAGGGCTGCCTTATCCAAAACGCCCCGATCGTCGAGGTGACCTAATAGTGGAGTACGAGGTCAGGTTCCCAGACAGGCTCAGCCAGAGTGCCCGGGACACCATCGCTCAGGTCCTCCCACGATCTTAAACAAGACCAGTGGACCTCCAGGACTTTGCAAATATCACATTAAGCTGCCAACTACTAGGGCTGGGCGATATGGACCAAAAGTCATACGTCGATATTTCTTAGCTGAATGGCGATACTTGATATATAATTATATATATATATATATAGAATATATTGATATAGATTAAAATATCGATATATCGCCCAGCCCTACCAACTACTACTTGTCAATCATCACATAGACATTCATGTGGAGTTATAAGTCACACCAAACAATAAAGGACAGACTCATGGGCTGGTATTGTCAACCATTGTATTAGAAGTACCTTGGAAAAATGCTAAACGAATGACTGTAGCATTTTCAAGGCGGGAATGTAAATATGACTTACATTGTTTGGTGTTTGGTTTACTGAAGTTATATTTTGATGAAACAAAAATGTATTATAAGAACACATATGTGCACTATTCTGTGGGAACTATTGTTGGTAATAAAGGTTCTCTGAGAAAGAGGTTTCCTTTTTGTATGAAAATGTTCATTGAATTGTTTACATAGTTAAGACAGAGCACTTATTAAGTAGTTATAATGAATTTACTGATGGAGAAATCTACACTGCTAAGATATAGAGAAAGATTTTATATGTTTGAATGCTTTTACATCCAAATGAGAAAGTGTTGGATAACTGATGCAACAAAGCAATCATTATGGAAAGAGCAATAAAGAAGTGAAAATCTGGTGCTATAAAATTTAATTGAGTGGCCTTACAGTTTGTGTTTCAGACATTGAGACACGAGAGAGTCAGCAAGCCTCTGAAAACAGAGGCGAAAGGGCTTTTTTTAAAGTGATGTTGCCTTTAAAGTGACCTTCTAGAAGCATGTAAAGAAGCTTTGGCAAAGGTTCAATATGGGATTTTTTTTCTGTCATGCTGTGCCTCTATTCCTCTATGGGAGAATTCCTGGCTATTCATCATTTATGCGGACACACGATCAAATTCCTTCACATTCACAAATTCTGATGTCACTGTATATGACCAATGACGGGATCTGCTTTCTTCTTTTTCTGTTGCTACAATAAAAAACTGTTTTGCACCTCTGATCTCTCCATATTAAACTGTAGGTTGGCTGGAAGACTGTGAAATTGGATGTTTTATGTTTACATATCACATTTGTGTAAGTCACACTTTAATTGGCTCTTGAAATGGTTGCAGTGTCTCAAAATCATGTTTGCTAGTACACATGTTTAGTAAAGCATATAGTGCAAAGACTAGCAACAGTGGGAAATATATAGCGTTTGTTAAACTTTTGACCAGCAATGTTTCCGCCTTCTTTTAATAATTATGCTAAGCTAATCTAACTGGTCGCTAGCTGCAGCACCATAATGAATGGACAGAAACTGAAAGTGGTATCAGTTTTCTCAGATAACTGAGAGGACCGGTAGCTGCCCCAGTTGAGTGCGCACACCATGTACTAAGAGTGCTTTGCCAGAACAGACTCATATGTCAGTCAGTTGATGTCCTGTAAGAAGTAATTACTGACACAGTATTCTGCCAGAGTTACCCCAATTTCCATCTATGACTGACCTCTATATTGCCAGAAAGAGGAAATGTAATACAAAATTACATATATTCAACAAAAACAAATGAAAAAACAAACCAACTTTTAGGTTGGCTTTTTTTTATGTGGCTATGACACATGTTACTGATGACCCTGTCACACTTTGCTCTACTTATGTGTCAGTACTTCTGTCTGCTTTTCTAAACTGGGAGCACGCTGACTGCCGACTACTGAAGGTAACAAACTGACTATGCATAAAAAATAAACTCTGAGCTCGCCTCCCGTCAGTAAAAGGCTCTAGATCAGAGCAATATCAGGGTGTTTATTTCCTCCAGAAGCTCCCCTGTCACAGGTGTTTCAGTTTAACAAGCAACTATGTTAACTGGCACCTTTCAGCCGAATGTGCCTGTGGTTGTTGTTGTGACAGCTGTTGAAAACAGGAAGAGAATACATAGCTGTCAAACCAAATGGCAAAAACAAAATTGGGTATGTTTGCCTCACATTGTAACGTTTGATAGACTTATAAGTCTAGGCACCAGATTCTGAAAGATTTGGCATTGATCCAATCAGACTGACTCATTCTGTAGCCAGCCTCAAGTGTCCGTTTGAGGAACTGCAGTTTTTAGTACTTCTGCATTGCATACACTTCACTTCACAGCCACGGAGGTCGCCACTTGGTTTTTGTGGTTTATAGCCAAAGGCAGTTCCAGATTTTTTCTAAGTCAAGCTGAGGTTCCAAAAAATATTAATATTTCTGGGTAGGGCCTTGCTTTTTTGTAAAATTGTAAAATTTTGTAAAACTTGTAAATGAAAGTATACTTCATATTTTTATATAAAAACACACACATTTGCTGAAACACCAGCAGCTGAAGTAAGTAGGGTTTGGCCTGAAAATCTTGCTTCATGAAACAGACCTCAGGCTGTTTTCTAACACCCGTGATACAGTCAGCAGACAGCCTGTTGAGTTTGATGCCCCCCAGCTTCAAGTAATGTAGATGCTCAAAGGCAAACAGAGCCTGAACAATGACCATGAACATGGAGGAGTTTATACTGTATCACAGTCATGAGCTTCAGAGTCTTCAGAGCAGAGCGACAGAGTGAAACGGGGTAAAGTGGGTGTGGAAAACTATATTATATCATATATGCTCTCTTTAAAAAAAAAAAAGTAATGGCATTGTAAAATAGAACCGTGCCACTTACTGATCACACCAGATGAAGACAAACAGCACTGCAATCATTTTCTACACAATCATATCTTTGTAGCTTTGCTGGATCATTAAGGCACTCAGCCTTTATGACTCAATCAGATGACTAATTTGAAGCAGACGGCAGAACTTTTTCTGATACTTCTGGACTAAATACTTTTTCTTTTGTTTGTTTTTAACCGGAATAAAGAATGAAGATTCTTTATGTCTTTATTTTTTGCTACTTCTCAGGTAAGTTTGGTGTATTTCCCTCTAGAAAACATTTATATCAGTATGTTTTATTTGTAATTAACTTATGAGTGAATGGAAGCAAACTATCAAGCTTCTGACAGTTTATGTACTATTGTTAATAGATTTAAATGTATTGGTGAACTGCAATGAAGGCAATTTTCAATAACATTGTTTTTTTTAAAACTGTATCGACTCAAACACATTTTTTTGTAATATAGTAGAAGAGGCTTTTTCATTTTGTAATACACTGAGAGTTGTAACAAAATCACTGAAAGAGGTGTCTGTTCACTGAGGAATTAAGACACATACCACATAAACACGATCTTAGTTTGACTCCATATCTCTACTTTTTGAAATATCAATTATTTATAGGAATGTCCAAAATAAGTAGAGAATAATCGCATTTTCTCTTGTTGTATGTAAAGCTAACAGCTAAATAATGAGTACTATAAAAGTTGATGTTTTTTAAAATGAAAATGAGGGTGATGATATGAAAACAATGTGATAAAGTAAAAAAGGGGTTGTTTGCAGTGTTAAACCTCCAGAGAACTTATCATCCATATTTGAAGCCTTCTTCAGCTTTACAGATCTTTACAGTGAGTTTAAGCTCATTGTTTAGCCATCTTCATTGTTTTGGTTCACTCTAAAGGCTTTTGCAGTACACAATATCTGTTATTAGTCAAAAGAAGCTCTAAACAGCTGCATGCAGCCAGCTCAGACATAGTTAGCGACTAGATGGTGAACATAGTGGAATATTTACCAGTTAAAGTGCCAGATAGCCAGATCAGGTGCTGATGGAGACCAAAAACAAAGCTGTAATAAAATAAATATTGGACTTATTTTTACCAAGTGAACTGACATGACCAAATAAATGATTATCTTAATGTCACAGAAACGTAACTAATTTGCAAGCAGAAGCAAAAGCAGAGGTACTGTAGATATTGTCATGGGAATTCGTGAAGATGTTAAAGAAAGAAGTGTCAACTATGACTTGTGGATTCTTTGCAAAGAAACTGGTCACACATATATACCTATACATATATACATAGATATATTCTGTGTCATCAACAACGTCATCAACTCTTATGCAATCTTCTATCCCCAATCTTTTGAACACTATTACATCATGTCTGTAACATTTGACACCTATTGCACACTTAGTTATGAACCCAAAGTTCTAGGAACTCAAGGACTGCTTCCAGCTGATCTGTGGCCAAATTAATCTTGGGTCATTTATTCTGTATTAACTTTATCCTCCATATATTTCCTTCTCTCAAGGATTAATCACCTCCAAACAACAATCAACCAAAGCAAGTGAGGGAGAAAAACTGTAGCATGCATATCATTTTTTGTAGTAAGCTTCCCTGTAAAGCCACTCATCCACATTTCAACATTCATTCAATCCACCCAACTGCAGTTTTAACCAGGCTCTTTTGTTTCATACTGCAGTTGTGTATGTGAAGGCTTCAGCAGTGGTGGTGAGCGGCCATGTTGGTGGTGAGGTCTCCATTCATTGCTCTGGTAGCTGGACCACACACAACAACCCCGAACACTTCAACATGTACTTCTGCAAAGGAGTCTGCTCCAGAGAAAACATTATCATTCAGACTGAGAAGAAGACGCTGGCCGTCACGCGGCAAGGGAGATACAGCATGGAGGTCAACAGAGGAGATGGAGCCTTCAACGTGACCATGAAGAGGCTGAAGATGGCGGATGCAGGGAGCTATCACTGTGGAGTGGGGAGAACCTTTAATGTGTTGTACCAGGAAGTCAATCTCATAGTCTTGAATAGTAAGTTTTTGGTTAGATCTCTTGAGACTTGACTTCAAACAAAGTGTGAAACAATGCTCTGTTAACTGTAGATTACAGTCATTCTGTCTGGACTGGAACAGGAAACTCTTTGTCTTTTATTCTGTCTGTAGGCTATACAGACCACATAAAGATGATCAATGTGTAGATAAACTTTTAACAGATAATATAAATCTTGTATCGACTTACTGAATATACTGAACCTGCCAGAACATTCACGTAGCTGACAGCCTGGTCTTGTTTTGGATGGAAATTCTGATGTTATTATGTGTACTGTATATCTTGTGATGTGTCTTCTTCACTCATTTAGCAGTAATAATATCACATGAGTGCATAAACACATGCGCGCACACATTATTCCTCGCCAATCATCCTCCATCCTGTCCTCTCAAAGCTTCCATTGTTCCTCCTGGATCTCCTCCCGCCACCACCGCCACCCTGCAGAATGAAGCAGAAACTCTGCCCCAAGGCAGCTTTCAGTCCAGCACTGCACCATCACCAGCAGCATTAACCCTGCCCACTGCAGAGGAGAAGACCAACCAGCAAGTTGAAACCAAACTCACAGGTATTTTACAGTTAAGCAGCTGTTCTCCACTTAGATGTGTTTCGCTTCGTGTTTCACTTCACTTTGATGTTTGAGCCTTACTGTGCAGAATTTATTTTCACATTCATCTGCTGAAGGGTAAAACTTTCTCAGTGTGCACCGAAATGGTTTCTCGTCACACCTAGTCTGGAAGCTGTAACGGCCCCCCAGAATAGCTCAGCATGCAAAACTGCAACACACAGTAAACATGTCAAAGGGCATACACGCTTACAAGTGTTTCTGGCTCAGAGGGCATGAATAAAGACTTGCAATCTGGCAACTAAAAGCACAAACTTGCAGACAGACACCAAGATTGCAAGTTTGCTGCACAGAATTTATCTTATTATTGTAATTGCTATGTTGTTAACTAGTTTACTGAGCTTGTTTTAATAAAACAATCAGATCAGATGCATTGTTCAAAGCAGAAGGAGGAGGAGGTGCAATATACGTAAGCATTAAATTACATTATTAAATTAAAAAGCCATTTACAGTTGTTACGGCGCTCCTACTAAAATGTGATGTCATGAAAAGATACAGAACATTGTTTAATGTGTCAAAGTTGTAAAGTTGTTTATGTTTCCACAGACAGTGAATATTGGTTAGAGATGTTGGATTTTAAATATGTACGTCGTGGTCTGTTTCTTTGCAGATACCACGGTGGTTATCATTGTTTCGGTGAGCCTGGCTGTTCTTGTCTGTGCCATCATACCTCTTATATTCTACGGACACTGCCGAGGTAATCTAGCTGAGACACAGGCAAACCTGTGAATCAAAAACTCTTTCACGTGTTTGCACACAGACATTTTAATGAAGCTCTTTGCTTGTTTGTTTCAGAAGGTCAGAAGAGATCTGAAGCAAACAAGTGTGAGGTGAGTGATTTTATTGTCATTTACCAGTTTTTATTTTGATTAAAATGTTTTGAACATGACTGTTCTAACCATAAGTGTAATGCTCAGATAAAATTAGCTGGTTAGTGATGCTTCTTATTTATTTACAGGCTGATTACTGTGAGGAAAGTACAGATGTCTCCTCCACTCAGGCTGCAGTGAGACTGCAGTCTTTAGAACCAGCTGCTGATCCAGAGTTCAGTCCTCCGCCCTCTACCTCCCAGTATGCAGCCATCTACCAGGCACTCGATCCCAAAAGTCTGGACTGAGCTGGGTTTATTCTGTTTTGGAGCTGCTCTATAATATAAATCAGTTGAAGAAAAATGTCTATCTGAGTGCATATTATTCCTTTACATTTTGTATTTTTCTAATTATATCATATTACATTATATTATTATAGTTTCTTGCGACAATTTTAATGAGTGAGGTCCTTGCTGTCCTGGGCATCTTCCAGAACAGAATAAGATCAATAAGTCTTAGTTTAACCTGGTGGGGTGAAAATAAAAACTGATAAGTGAAATACAGTACACATTTTAATGTGTATTTATATTTTAACTATGCATTGCGGTGTCATATTTAACACCTTTTGTCTTTCATTTGGTTTCATGAGGTTTCGTTATTTGTTCATATGAAATGACATTTTTCAACCAAACACAAAATGCATACATAAAAAGGAAATGCACACAATACTGTACAAAATAATACAGACATAACACACTCAATACATCCTCATCAGTGAATACATTTCTGCTGTTGTTCCTTCGGGAAGCGGAGTTTCTCTTCGTAATATTCAAAGTAGTGTCGCAGTAAGACCTGCAGAGGGTGCTACTGCGCATGTGTTATGATTCAGCATGACTACACGTAGCTTAGAGCTCAATGATAAAGATTCACTCAGAAACACTTTCAAATCATTTATCTTCTGATTGTCTTTCTCTCATTCCTGCGATGATCTGAAGCAAACATGCATCGGGTGGCCTTTACATATATGCAGACGTTTGCATGCAAACACATCAGTAACAAAAGCAGAACCAGTATCTCCAACTACCACTGAGGCCAAGAGGTCATATATATTTCCAAAAATGTTAAATTAAAGTGAACATTGTGTTGTGAACAAAGGTTGGCATCATCTCAGGTTTGTTATCCTTTTTGTACATAACCAGGTTGCAGTCAGGATACATACACAGGTGGAAAAATCTGAAGCCACATAGATGACAAAGTGACATATACACTGTCATTAGAATGTGAATGTGAATCTGCTGACTAAATATGTGTCTCCTCGGCTGCTAAATGCTTCACTGTGTGTCATTTGTTTGTCACTAATTGTCTGTCTTTCATAGAAACAGCTGCTGTCTACGGTCAAAAAACAGTGCCTTGAGAGTGGTGAGTGTGACCAAAATGGTTACGCTGCGCAATAAGCTAAACAATCTGATGGTACTGCTAGACATCAGATAACTCTTTATAATATATGACTATTAAAATAGTGATGAGAGCCTCTTTAAAGCAGTTGTGTGAAAGCAACTGAAACCTATTTTTTTTAGTACCACATTGATATTTTTTATTATGGTTTATCTGTTTGCTCGTTCATCAACATGACAATGATAGAAGTGTAGTTTGGTATGTTATTGTAGGTCGGTGATGTGTGGTACGTCTTCAGTTTCAGTTCCTGCTTTTCTTGAAATTGACATGCATTGTAAAATTCACACAAAGTCTGTGAGGAGGTCAGAGAATTGTCAGACAACGACACACTTTTCGTCACTGTTTTTACACCTCTGCCTATTAGTGGAGAATCCACGCAGACACATACCAAGACTTGGTGTTTTACCTGCAATGACTCACATCTGTGAGGTTGCTTTATGTTGAAGGTGCCTCCATGTCTGTCACCTCCTCTTTAAATTGAGTAATATTCTTCCTTTGACACTAACTTAAAGTTCATTTATAGGTCCAACTCGTTTGGGCAAAATCAGAAAGACTAGAAACAGAGAACAACAACTCAGTGGCAAACAAAATCCACCAGCCAGCACCACCATTATAAAAGCCACTATATCACAGTTCCTTTTGGACAGAGCCATAATAGTTATGTCCCCATGTTTACAGTCTTTATAAAAGAACTGCTAAACAGTCTGATAGCACTGTAGGCCGCAGATTCAGATGAGAACCTTTGTGTGTTTTTACTATGCTTTATATATTTGACTTGTACAGTAGTAGAAGTGTAGTTTAGTGTGTTATTGTAGGTCAGTCATGTGTGGTATGTGTTAAATTTCAGTTCCTGCTTTTCTTCAAATTCACCTGTATTGTAAAATACACGTAATGACAACAAGCATTTGGATTACTAAAACTAAGTGTGGGAATGCATCAGAGGCCAATCCTCTCACTTCATCTTTGTCCAAGCACGTTTCTCTTCTTCAAGGTTTTTGCCTACACCCAACCACAGGAAGTAGGATGTAGTTGAGAGCTCATATAGATGCTGCCTCACTTGCACAAGACTGTGCGAAGATAGAGCATGTCATTTCACCACTCTTAAGATTTGAGGGACCACCAACACCTTATCAATCAGAATGAAGACCATTTCTGTCTTCTGCTTACTTCTATATGGTAAGTGTGTTTATGAAATACACCCATTCATTTAAATAAACACCTCAACAGATCTTTAATTCTTGTCACATGGTGCAATCCTTGCAGCTGAGTTGACAGTGGAAGCAAGCATCAATACAGAGGGATTCGAGAGGGGAGAAGTGTCTTTCCAGTGTTCACACAATTTTGCGAGGAAAAACCATAAGTACCTCTGCAAGGATCCATGTACAGCCAGTACAGATATACTGGCAACTGTAAAATCTGGTGAAAGAGTGAAGTCAGAGAGGATCACTCTGGTGGACTCAGGGAACGGAGTTTTCACTGTGACCTTCAGTCAACTCCAGCTGTCAGACTCAGGAAAATACTGGTGTGCAGTGGACAGGCCTGGTTTTGATACATTCACTGCAGTACATGTTACTGTAAAGGAAGGTACGTGATCTTTTTACTCTTACCTTGCACTCATTACTTCTGTTTTTGTCTGCAGTTATGAATACACATTTCCACAGCAGTTAGGAATGTAGCTGAAGTACTTTTACTCAAATACTGCACTTCTGAGGTACTTAAACATTTCCACTGTATGCTACTTTATACCCCAACTCCAGTACATTTCAGAGAAATCTATGTTGATGATATGTTACTTTTAAGATTAATATTTTACATACAAAATATGATCTATATATGTTTATAAGTCCTCTGTTTTGTTTTGTTTTTTTAACTGTACCTATGTCTATATATGTTATGTACTACGAGAGCAAAGTTCCTCATGTGTACACATACCTGGCTAATTAAAGTGATTCTGAAAATACAATGCAGTTTTAGATAATAATCCAGTGGTTCCAGATATTTTTCAAGTAAGAGGAGTAGAGGTACAATCGCAAGTATTTCACACACACACCCAATAACCAAAGATTAAATAAAATTAGAAAAAATACACTGAGATTTGTCTGTCAGGAACTTTGATCTTTCCAACTTCATTAATCCTAATCAGCTCAATAACCTCAAATATATCTTGTGACCCTCAGAACAAGGGCAGAACCTTAGCTTGAGAACCACCGGTCTAAATAACTTAACTGTATATGAGTTAAAGGTCCAGAAAGTAAGATTTAGCGGGCTCTAGTTAGCACTGTTGTCTCACAGCAAGAAGGTTTCAGGTTCAACCCTAAGATAGTATAGTAAGTAGATAGTAAGTAAGTAAGTAAGTATGATAGATAGTAAGTAGTAAATAAGATAGTATATATACACACTGCAGTTTATTTTCTTCAAGAGTCCATCATGTTGATCTGCCATGTAGCCCAGAATGGACAAACTAAACACCGGCTCTGGATAGGCCTTTTCGCGTTTTTTGTGAAGCTGATTGGAGTCAACTACAGCTAGATGCCACTAAATTCTACACACTGATCGATTAAAACAAGCATCACCTTCACCAGCTGCAACAGTAAAATTCTGCTTAGAAGCTTGATGCATCTGTATTAACAATTTAATAATGTCAGACGTATATTAATACATCACTCAGGGGACATTTCACTGCAGAATTAGTACGAATTTTAATGAAGCATGTTGCTGTATTGGTACTTTTACTTAAGTAAAGGTTCTGAATTCTTCCACCACCCCATACAGCTGTTACAACTCCTGCCATACCTGAACTTTCTCCCACATGGAGATATATTTCCAACTCGACACAGTTAACATCTGGAATGGACACCAGCGTGATGACAAACGTTACATCAGGTAGGTGAAGAGAGATTTTAATTTTAATCCTCATGAATATGAATTAAAGATAGATAAACTTACATAATATTTCATCCAACCTAACAGCCCCCAACAGCACCAGTGGAGTAGAACAAAACATCAACACAGGTGACTCTACAGGTAACTTTCATGATGTATTTTATCATTTCATGCTGTCAGTTAGTGCATGATGTGTTGAGACTTTTTTGTTTGTTTGTTTTTGGTCAGGCACTGTGTGGTACGTTACTGTCGGGCTGTTGGCTGTTGCTCTGCTCACTATCTTGGTGCTGGTGATCTGCTTCAGGAAATGCAGAACAAACTCAAAACCTCAACAACAAGTTTGTTCTAACGGCACAGATCTCATCAGTGCAGATGAAAGAGAGGTATGAGACAGAAAGTGGAGCTCAACATGCCTCTTCACAGCACAACAACACTTCTTAGAGGAACATGACTTGTCATGGCAGCAAATAAAATTAAGATGAGGATGCTTCAGTTTCTGTTCCTGTTTCAGAGGTCTGTGTATTTATGGGGTTTTCCAAAAGTCCAAGAGCGTTGCACTGAAGGAGCAGTTTGAAATTTTTAAAAAATAGTTAGATGACAAGGTAAATCTCCAGTCTCCAGTCGTATGTATTTTTGGTGAATATAAATATACAGCCAGGAGAAAAGACTGGGAACAGGGAGACACAGGTAAAAATTACCCTCCTTACCAGCACCTCAAAGCTCTCTAAATAATAAATAATAAAGTTATATGTTTTTGTTAATCAAGGCTGGCTGGCTGTGCATAGGAACACTACGCATAGGAAGACCCTAATCATGGCTCTCAGTAACCCCCCTCCTCAAACTCATGACTGTAACCACAGGTTTCCGTTCTTACACTTTGGTTTATGTGGAAAATAAATCTAGAGTTTTACACGTGCTGGTAGGTGGATTTTTTGATGAACCTGTGAAATGAAGCGCAATCCAGTTTTATCTTTCTAATTTCCATTTTCATCATTATTCTTGCAAATTTACCGAGGCTAATAATTTATGCTGTTTTGCTGCCAGTAAACTGAGTAGGAGATGAAATTCAATGCAGAGATCAGTAAAATGCAGAACACATGAGACCTACCTGCTGATCTGTTTCTTTGCCATTTTCAACAGGTCACCTCTGAGTACAAGAAGACTGACAAGGAAGTGCCGTCGATGAAAAAATTATCCCAAAACAGTGTCCCAAAACAGTGCCCACCAACACCTGTGTCCACAGCAGCTGAATGTAGCATAGATCAAATCTACGAAAACATCTGCTGCTCCAGAGGTACTGCAGATTCAAAACATTCAGTCCACGAAAAGCATGACGTCACCTCTACGATGTGTAGGACACCATTGCCACCTACAATATCTGAAAGAAGTAGTGAGGGGGCTCTTGGAAAACACACAAACAAACCTACAGCAGCTAGAAATGTGACAAGCAAGCCTAAAAAGAGTCGTACAAGCAATGCATCGGCTTGTCAGTCCAGATCTTGCAGTGATTCCAAGGAAGAGAGGCCACTGTCACTTTGGTTTGGTTTGAATTTATCAGGAACAAGCTGAGCTGATCTGAGCTGTGGTTGCTAAGATTTTTTTGGATACTGATGGATTCATTTAAATTCATGACATTACAAAAAGGAAAGCACAGATTTTCCTAGATTCACTTAATTACTCACTTACATACTTTTGAACATCTATTTTCCTTTACTTGATTCTTAGCGCTTGAGAGAGAGAGTGTTTATTGCTGTTTCTCTTATTATTAGAAATTATGTATGCAGAAAAAAAAACTCTAAAAAAAACTCTTCACAGGCGTGGCACTTGCTGCACTGCTATTGTACATTGCACAGCTTACAACAGCAGTACCAATAGAAATATTAAAGTTGAGGGAAAAAAACAGTTTGAAGTTTGAAAACTCTTACAGTTGAACTTTATGCTCATTATTAATTATTATCACAGACTTACATAAACATAAAAACATTAAGAAGAAGTCATTGCTTTTTAGCTTTCTTTTTTTCAACTTAAGCAACAAGCTTCTTTAATGACTGGATTTAAATATGTGATTTAAAGTCAGTCCAATCAGGTCAATTTTACAGAGTCAGAGGCTGCAGTGACAGCTGTTAATGGCACGCTACTAAGATAGGATATTTTATATTTTAGCAGGACTAATTCATCTAAATTAATCTGGTGTTTTGCCCATTGTGATTAGGACTAGCAAGTATCACAAACGCAGTTACATTACTACGTGTGTGTGTTTACACTGTATATGACTGTTAGTGGTTGAGTATGCAGGGATGCATATACATCACATGTATTTGAATGTGTGAACAGCATGTGAGTATGAATGCATGTGAGAAATTTAACCTTCAATTAGTCAGTGACAGTAATGGGATTGTCTGTACCGTAAAATACTCATTTTTATGGGCTCATGCCTCCATGTGTAGTATGTCAGAGGTTCTGACTTTGATGTCTTTTAGCAGTCATATCAAAGGGACACTTGCAGACAGCACTGAACATTGAGGTAACCCACCAAATTTCCTGAACATTACTGTAAAACTGTGAGACATATTATCTTGCATGTACTGTGGGGGAATGTCCAATTCATAATAAAATGTAAAGAAAGGAAGTTTACGTTGTACTTGCTTGAACAACAAAATAACTTTTTTTCTTAAATTTTTGATCTGATATAATATTAGAGAGAAAGGACCTTTATGAATGGATACAAGCCAAGAGGCAAGGTTTAAAAATGATATTGATAATAATAAAGAAAAAACAGGCATAGAGTGAGGAATAAACATTACCTAAACTCAGTATTTTATTGCTTTTGATCTTTCACAACAAATTTAATCCTAATATGCTTTACGGCATCAGCCGTGAACTTAGCTTCAATTTTTAAAAAAATTCATGAACTTCGTGAACTGTTTTTACAGATGTCAGACATTATTAAGGTGTATTACGGTGATAAAGGATAACAGCTGCCTCCCTTTCACCTTATATTATATTATATCGTTTTGGCCACTTGAGGGCAGCAGAACAAGCTGTAGTTTAATCTACACATCCAATAAAGTCCAAGATTGTTGTTGTTGTTGTTTGCTGTTTAGTTCTGGATAATTAGAGTACAGTTAGTTTATTCTCTGATGAGAGTGGTGAGAGAAATTGAAAATGGTACAGTAAAAACCAAAACAATCAGCTTAAAGATGGTAAAATGCTTCAAAGAGCTGGTCACTATGAGGGAAACCATTCACATAATACACATAGCCTAGTCATTTGATCCATTGTTAATGTAAGGATATTGATTGGTGAAGCTTTAATTGTTGATAAATCATTAGTTAATGCTTTATAGATCAGTAATAATGACATTTGGGGTAGCACACTGTGAAAAATCCCTTTGGCTGGTGTTGATCCTCCTCATACCTACTTATAAAGAATCGATGCTGTTGACTGCTGTACAGTCTGTGATGACTAAAGTTGATTAGAGCTAATTAAACCTACATTACTTTCTTAACTAAAGAAAAAACTGCGATCTGTTCCATCTATATTGCAGATGTAGGTTATGGTCCTGCAGACACAAGGGTCTCTTGTTGAGTAAGCCTCCATGTTTTCACTTTCATATGTTAAATGTTATGTGTGGCCTGGGTTTTACATGAAAGAGGAAGAGGTTTGAACACACGGACTGAAAACACCTGCTTGAACACAAGAGACGATCTAGTCCAGGTTGCTGCCTCATTGAGCGTGAGTGTGCAGACTGAAGGTAAACTGTGAGTGATGGGAACAACATGGATCTCAACAACTGTCATCATTTCTATACTGCACATCCAAGGTAGGCTGCATGCTATGATTTTAGACTTTTAAACCTGATGTAATAGACTTAGTTGAGTTAAACTATTAAAAAATATGATTCTTACAGTGTTTGGAAACTAACACAGCTCTTTGTGACTGACAGCTCTGATCAGTGTCAAACCCAAAGCTGTTGTCGGTGTGGAAGGCCAGAGGTTTGACTTCAGATGTGAATATAAAGATGGCCAGCAGAACAATTCTAAGTACTTCTGCTATGTTGAAGATAATGGGTGCGTTAACCTGATTCGGACAGAAGAACACAACAAGTGGGTGGAAAATGGCCGTTTTTCTCTGTACGACAACACCAGCAGAGCCTTTTTCATCGTCAGGGTGGACAAACTCATCTTAAAGGACAGCAGGACGTACTGGTGTGGGGTAGACATCCACTCAAACCCTGATGAGAACAGTGTCATACATCTGAATGTTTCACCAGGTACAGTACATCACATCAGGATCACTACGATAACTGCTCATGTGGGGTCAAAAGACAAACGCTGTCCACCTGTAATCTAAAAATGTCTGGTGGCTCATCGTCTAAAAGAGAACCAAGTAATGTTACATTTCCTGTAAGTTCCTGTTTCTATTTCAAGAAACGCTGCATGGTTGTTATAACTGCACATTTGTGAGTTTTTCTAAATGAATCATGTGGTCCTGCCTTTCACTAACAGAGTTTAGAAAACCTTACAAATTACAGTCAGTAAAATCTGTGTAACCACACATCAAGTAACTCTACTTGTTGTATTTTGTGCTTTGCAGAAACTTCGCCCACCCACCCATCACCCACCTTTGGAAAGGAACGCAAAATGGACAGTGAGTGATGTGTATCTATATCTATATCTATATCTATATCTATATTATGGCATGCCATTCAGGAAATTAATCTTTGAATATACTGAATGAAACTTTGAATATATGGAGCACCATTACGCACGGCCATTCACTGTGTTTTACCTTTGTTAAATCACCTGAAAACTATATCAAGCTAACCATACAGACCTACATACAGACCTCTACACACAGCAGAGTGTTATGTTAATACTTCTGCTTTTCTTTATGAAAGAGACGCCCTGTTACCAGGGCTTATTATAGCTGCACTGAGATATAGAATATGATCTATATCATTATATGCATTCTATTGAGAGCCCTTATAGTTTTAAATAAAGCATAGCTATTCTTACATCTTGTGTCGTGGGCCCTTTCTTGTGTAAGGGTGGAGATTGCACACAGGAGCTGTTGTGGGGCACTCCTGTGAGGTTGAAGGCATGCTGAGGTTGGCCTGATAAACAGCTGCCTGGCCTGTTGTAGTAGGTCTGCCACAATTAAAAAGGGAGCGAACGTCTTTGTCAGAAGAACGGTATTGGGCAGGGGTATCAGGAGGATTTTGGCTCGTACACATTGTTTAATATTGCTGCTACGAGATTCCAAGCGGACTGACAAACTTTTTGCTGCAGCATGTACACGTTACACAAGATGGCCGCAGGCACTACAGTGAAGTCTGACGTCAGTCAAGTTTCATTCAGTATATTCAAAGTTCATTCAATATATTCAAGATACTCATATACTCATATACTCATAATTTTAAGCGTGTGATTGAATCTTCTGCCTGGTAAACTTCAGTTGTTGTTCTCTCCTGCAGAGCTCCACATGCCGCTGTACCTTACTGTAATGATGTGTGTCTCAGCGATATTTATTGTGTGTCTGTTTACACTTTGTCTCCTGATGGCTGTTAAACACCGAAGATCTGGCGAGCATCGACTGAATAGAGAGGTTTGTCCATGACAGAAACTTTTTCGCCACACTAGCAGAATTGCTCCAGGGATGGCAATGCACCACTTTTGTCCAGACAGAAATATCTCAGCTAGTGGATGGATTGGCATGACATTTGGTTTAGACATTAATGTCGCTCTCAGGATGACTTGTAATAAGTTTGGTGATCCTATGAATTTCATTTAATACCATCACCAGGTCAAAATGTCAACACTGATTCCCATCAGCCTCAGCTGCACTTTGTGTTTAGTGTTAATTAGCAAATGTTAAGCTGGATTTATAGCCAATGAAAGGGGTTAACAGGGGCTGGTTACATTTTTTAAAAGGTGCAAGTCAACTAGGCTGTGTACCTTTGTTGAGGCCCGCTAAAGCAGAAGTATAAATCCAGCTCTAGCATGGTAACACAAACTAAAAATAATCTTAGAAATGAAGAAGGTAAATGGCTGTTGTTTGCCTCCTCAAAATACCACACTGTCCATTATACACAGACACATTTGGATATTCTATGATCTCTTACGCAGTTAGCAGTTCACCACAGGTATCTGTTCTGTATCCCACAGATATCATCAGACTATGAGACAATGATGCCGGGTGTGAGAACCGAATCTGAAATCTGCAACTGTTCAGATCCAAACTGCACTGAATTTGCAGTTCTTCCGTCTTCACCACCTGACCTCTGCTCCCACTTCACACCAAAGCATCGGGAGTCCACTGTCACTCTTGGTGTCGGTGAATATGTTGATGTATTAGCACCAGGGTGCCCATACCAGCATCTGGATCTCGGCCAGCTAGAGGACCATGTCTATCACAGCCTACATGGAAAAAGCGGGCCTAAAGATGGACCGTAGCAGATTAACGGACACTGTTAAAGGATTACTCTAGGTTAATTAAAACTTGGGTCTGAAGTTTGACGTTTTGACTTTGTTTTTTTGAGTTATTATGAAGTCTAACAGAAAGTCATACGATCCAGGCTAACCAAAATGATTCTTTAGAGAGTTGAAGGGGCGTTGGCCAATTAAAAAATGAATGATTCTGTTTCTTTAGTGAGTCAAGTTGTTATAGTGTTTTTAGTATCTATTTGTGCTATGTTTCACTGCTTTTGACTGCAGAAACACTGAATGAAAATCTGACCAGGACTCTTAACAGAAGGGGTCAGTGTTAGGAAAATCTATCACAAAGAGCAGACTGGATGATTTGACCAGTGTCTCATATCATATCATATATCGTATCATGTATTTAGCCAAAATAAACTAAACATTAAGATCTGAGGGTGTCCTTGTGTTAATTATTTACAGGCCTAACTAATCTTTAGCGTTCACTGGGCTGTTTTGATTCTTCTCACAAGATGAGTAGTTTTGGTTTTAAGTGGTTTTGTGTTGATGTTTAGAGAGAGGAAACTGACAAAACATAGGAAGTGCAACAACAAAGAGGAACCTATGACCAGTGCAGACAGTGCTGACATACATTTGGAAACAATTACAGACATGAAATAAGGCTGAGACCAGAAAAGGCAAAAGAAATGGACAAAAGCATTTACTGTATGAGTAGCATGGAGGTGATTTTCCTTGTTTTGTTTTTTCTTCTGGGAGGTAAGTTTGATTACTTTGTCCGTCTGTCTCGCTTCCTTGTGAGTTTTCTCAAGTGGTTTTCATATGCATCCTTCCTGATTTTGTTAGAGGGCACAGCAGTTCAGTCAGCTGGGAGGACATTTTGTAGGATTTGTAGGTGTGTTTGAGAGCTATAAACAAAATTAGAGAGTGTACCTTAAGAGTAGCTCTTTCCAGGCCTCAGCGGGTTTGCAAAAGATTAATAAATACAAAATGTACATACTCAAATGCATTACAGTTACACATCTCTGGTATTTAAAATGCTGAAATGAAACAATCAAAACAGACTAAACTGCGTACTGTCAGTGGACATATTCAACCTATATGTCAGGGGCTCAACAGCAAAAGGGTCATCACAAGCCTTAAAAGTGAAGAACAGGATGAGTTTATCAGGCTGATACGAACAATAAAAATCTAACTTTTGTTGCTTTCGTTGCTCTCTCTGTTGTGTTTTTTGTGCAGGGCTATGGGAGACTGAAGCTATGTCAGTCACAGGAGAGGAGGGTAAGGCGATCACTATAAAATGCTCTCACGCCAACGCATTTTCCAACGTCAAATATTTCTGCAAGGGAGCGTGTAGAGATGAGGACGTCCTAATAAGCAGCAGAAACGAAGAGAAGAAGAAGAACTCCAAGGAAAAGTACACTATTAGCGATGAAGGAAACACATTCTTTGTGACCATCTCTTCCCTGACAGAGGAGGACTCAGGAACTTACTGGTGTGGAATAGAACGAGTTGGGCTTGATACATATAATAAAGTAGTCCTCACAGTCATACAGGGTGAGTTGATTTAGCACTGCCTATAATTATATTCAGTGATGTGGTTATTCTGCATCACTTACAAGATACCGCATCACTTACAGGAAGCTTTGTTCAACTTTACATAAACATGACTAATATTTCACAACACGTGGTGTGCCAAGCTTCTCTTCTCTTTTTCACTCAGACAGTCATGATGCAAAAGACATGCTTACATTGCAGATAAAATCTGACTGAGAGACAAGGAACTAAATTAACGTATGTTTGTTCTTTCTTTCAGGGGCTGACAACAGCTTCGGCTTACAGCTATCAAATTTATCTTCATCCTCTAGTAAGCAACTGTTTGGCTGTGTGTATCTGTGTGTCCTGAGTCACACATCATCACTGAGACATGATGTCGTCTCTTTTTTTAGGGAAGCTGGTGTATATCGGAGCAGGTCTCGGGGTGGTGGTGCTGGCTCTGGCAGTGATCATTCTAATATTCTTAAGACATCGAAGAAGAAACGACAGAGCATCTGCTGGTATGAAACAGCCAGACTAATATAATGCAAGTTTGAATACACCTTGATTCATCTTAACAAGATAAGGCAGAAAGTTTGTAGCTTTCAAGGGTTTGCTTTGCTCCTGAAATACATTTTGGGCTGTAGGGTTATCAACAAATCCACAAGTGGCCACTGGGACAAATTATCGTCAAGGTGGTGTCAGGAGGAGTTTACCGGGCTTTGGGAAGACAGGTGGTACAGTGTAAAGAGTGACAACGTCTGCACAGGGAGGAGGTTATGATGAATTCATCACAGGATCTTTACTCAGGAGACCTTGATTCATGCCCTGTATGACACCAAAAGTCAATACTGACTCATTTATAGACTATTTTCAGGGTTTTTAAATTATTATTTTCAGTTTTCAATCACAGTTTGGTTAGTTTTGGTTACAAAACAACATGTATTTTTGTTATGTTTAAGAAAAGAACTTGGTTTGTGTTAAATAATAAGTCGACATTTGGACTTTTGGTTTCACATATAGGACAGAGACAGCAGGCCCCTGGCTGAAAGTCACATGTTTGTGAAAGACTTTCTGGCAGAAAGGCCTGAAGGCAAATTTCTCTCACTTCTCTCCCTTAATGCATCCATGCAACCACCTAGCAACACTCTAGCACCAGCTGAACCCATATAATTTGTAGCTTTAATTGACCAAGAAAAAAAACAAATAGTTACTAAGTTACTAAGTAGTAACCACTTTAAACATGGTAACAAACTCTTACAAACCACCTACCATCGCAAAACCATCGCAAATCACATACTGTACTAACAACCACTGCAGAAAAACCTGCATTTAACTCATCACCACTTTAAAAGTTAATGTTTACACGACAAGATGGCAACAAGCATGATATTCTCTGTTGTTCCTCATGAGGTTTCATCCAGTTTTTTGCTGCTGTTGTCAAAATGCCAATGTCAAACGTAGCTTTCATTCCACAGGCATTTAAAACTTTGTCAGTGTATCATCTCTCTCCATACAGAAAAAGTCCAGGACACAGTCTATGCAACACCATCCTGTCAGAAACAAAATGCACACAACGTCCCTGCGTCCTCTTCTAAGGATGAAGAAACACATGGAAGGGCTACCAGCAACTACAGAACGACGTACGTTCAGCACCAACATACCAGCAGAGATGACACAGGCAATATTTACTCTAACATCACAGTTTCATCAGAGTCTCAGGTCAAACCACACGGCCTCGTCTACTCCACTGTTAGCTTCAACAAACACCCAGACGGCAGCACTGTCAAACCTTGTGCAACAGCAGTTACATACTCCACCTTAAATGACATATCAACAGATGAATCCACCATCTGTAGCAATTTCTGAACTCATCTTCCTCTGCTGCAAGACTAAATTCACAGGTTGATGTGAACTCTGAAACTGAATGTATTTATATTTTACATAAACATTTTAGTTATACATAGTATCCAGATTTTACCCTGATAAAATAAGATTGTAAAATCAATATATGGATTTTCTTCTCTGTGTTTATTTGCTTGTATTTTCTGTGTGTTTGTGTTTCACACACAAACACACATACACACACACACACACACACACACACAGACACACACACACACACAGACACACACAACCACACACAGACAGACACACACAACCACACACACACACACACGCAGACACACACACACACAGCTTGAATGAGATGAGAACTGAAAAAGTGAACAACAGGAACAAAGGAAGAGGCTACAAGGTTCCCATCTACAGCTCTAAATCAAATATCCCATGATTTATGAGTCTGCCCTGAAGACTCTCTGGTTCATTGGGCGAGGCTATAGTAGTTATAGTTTCTCTTGAAAATGATGAAAGGTTTACATTTGTTTTAGACTCATTGAAGCAGCCTGAGACTTGGAAATCAGAAGATGAGAGAGATTTTGACACAGTGAAAATGCATCTTCAGTGCACTTGACTGCCCTCTGATGAGTACTGACCACATTACAGCAGGAGGTTTAAACTGATTAAAGACAATTAAGAGAATTATTACTAATTTTATTATTATTTTTTTTAAATTAAAATTAGTAATAAAAAGAAAATAATTAATTAAATCAATAAATGTATATATATATATATATATATATATATTCTTATAAGAATATTTGGTAAAAGGCAAATTCCAGTTTTAGCTCACTTTAAAAAGGACAAATAAAAAAAAGTATTGCTAGTGGTCAATTTGAGTGTACTTCACCTTTGGGCAATTGAAGTGGCAATTGCCTACAACATAAATCTGCATCTGCAAGTTAAACCTGTGCAAAAAAGATAAACATGTTAGGATCTTAACAAAACAGAAAACTATATAAAAGTAAACATATAAATGGACAAACTGAACACTAATTCTAGTTACAGCCTTTTGTGTGTTTTTTATGTGTTTTGCAGGTTTCTCCGTTATGGGTGAGGCGAGTTGGTTGCAATCAGCAGCTTTAATTGTTAATGCTTTCAGGTGTACCAGGGTGATTTATAGGTGACTGGTTAGAGTACAGGCCAGGCCTGCTAACATAACATTTAGAGTGTAAAAAAATGCAGTGTGAATGCTGACGGCTAAAATAATTTTTAAAAGCATCGCTGAAATTGCAGAAATGAATTGCCTGAAAACACACCCACACATCTTACACTTCCACTGACATTTGAACCTGCCGCAGCCCTGTGACAACAACCATTGTGTTCATCAGTGCAGTGGTTAAGAGCACATCTGAAAGCTTTGTGAGAGGTGCAGGGAAGCATTTGTGCTGCATCAGCAGCCCCTCCATCGATGCTGGACACACCAGTGAGGATATCCATCTGCTCGACTCCACAGTCTGCTTCAATGCAGAGGCAGCCCGCAGGCCGCAGCCCAGTGGGCAGATCAGATCAGCTGTTGGACCTTCTGCGGTGTACGCCACGCCGGCGTACTCAGAAACATACTGCTAGTGTTGTTTCATACACTCATTTATTTGGGTTAATAAGTCTGTGTAGTTCAATTGTGGGTTTGATAAAACAATATATATATATATCACTGTCACTTATATTTATTCATAGAATTAAGAATTAACTATAAAAGTATGGAGAATTTTAAATTTACTTTAAAGTTTTCTGTGTTACATGTTGCTGTGCCACAACTTTTTCTCTAACACACAGGATAACCTTTACCAAATGTTACATCATGTGTAGAAATTGTCACAACAATCTAATTCATTCTTTGACTTTTGACTTCTTTGACTTCTTTGAGTTTTTGCTCAACACTGTGTCAGGAGGGACAAGAGCATCAACATTTGTGCTCTTTCTCAAAAAATATAAATATAAATTTTACATATTGCTCCTTTATTTCTGAAACATCCCGTGTTCTCTTCATTGAGAAACTCTTTATTCTTTATTTGGATCCCCATTAGCTTTCACAAAAGTGGTCTTTAGACTTCCTGGGGTCCACACAAAAACAACAACAATAAGAAGATAGAAACTAGTGAAATGACTCTTCACATGACACAACAGGTAACAGTAGCCTATAACAGAAAGAAAGAGTCACTAAGACCAACCATCAAAAATAAAAAATAAACAAAAAGCAACACAATAACAAAATAACACCATCATAACACAACAAGTGAGATTAGACCGTATGTTCAGGTACAGGTTTTTAATCATACACGTTTTGAATATTCCATTAATTCTATTAATATCTCATTATATAACAGGTAGATCAAAGGAGTACCTGCAGCCTGGATATAAATATCAGGTCATTATTTTGATCCAAAGATAATAGGGACCATGTGGGCATTGTTCTGTGAGGACAACTATATTTGGTTTTATGTATAAACAGATGTAGAGATCATGAGATGCAGCTGGTGATTATTCACTCTGGACATGAGTCAACTCGCTCTCACTCTTCAATTATCTATCTTGTCGGTCTATAAAAAAAAAAAAAAACAACTTACATCCTCATTTTAGCATGCACATGTTTTAAGTTATATGACAGAGAGGAGAAGTTGACAGTCTTGTCTGTACAGAGACAGAAGGTGTATGTACAGTACACTGATGTCACAAGAGAAACATTTTGCTTGATATTTGATGAAGAAGGATTTAAATTATAAAGACAATGACAATATCACGAAACATCCTCATCTATTTAATGACAGGTATTTATATTCTTGTCTTTGTACGAAACATATTTTGTCAAAAACCTGTTGACTGAAATGTTTTTTTTAAATGTTTTCACAGCTAGTGTGAGTTTATTGCCTGTGACAGGACAAGAAAGGTCGGAACCCAATACAGGTAAGTACAATGAAGATACATTATATTTTTATACAGAGGCGTGCTAGCTGGATGTCAAAGTAAAACAATAGTTTGAAAGTCATATACCTGCCAATGACCTGTCATGGTATATAAATTTGCTCAAGTAAGCACTGTATTTGAGTAAAATTTTGGAATACCTGTATTTTAAATGTAGTTTTTACTCCACAACATTTATGTGACAACTAGTTTCTCTGCACTTGAACACATGAATTTACATAGAAATATCATGTAATCACCATATATATATGACGCATATAGATGAAATAAACTATCCATACTGTGCAGCAGTTAAAAATAGCTTCATTGCAACAAACTGCAACAGTTTCATAATCCATATCAATGCATCATTAAAGGATCTGAAAAGCGTCTCAGCATCTTAGTTTAAGGGTGATGTAACATTCACACAGTCTTGATGAAGCAGAGTAGCTAAAGCTTTAAGTGGTAAATTCTCAATAAATGAAAACAAAATATGATTTCGATGATGATTATGTGCATGCACATTAGTGAGGGTTAAATTCTGCTACAGTATCAAGTTAATTTTAGATTTTTAATTTAATAATTTTAGACTGATAGCCGTTAACTGTTAACTAACTGGTTAATTTAAAAATGCAAAATATAAGTGAAATACAAGAGCTGTTGTCGAGGTCCCATGTGTCCACCGCTCTAGTCAGCATCTTGGCAAGGTTGACACGTGCTGGCCGGGACGGAGTGAGTACACTGGAACAATAGTGTCACTATTACCTACCACAGGAGACTTTGTGTGTGACAATTACATGACAAGAGAAGATTTTTTAAATGCAGGATTATACGTGAAAACTACAAGCTGCAACATTAAAGCTGTGATCCTTGTGATTTCAGTCCAGGTTGATATGGTGACACCTGTGGTTACCATGGTAACAGCAAGCGCGGTTTAATACTGCAGCCAACCCTCCTTCAGCAGAACAGAAGCCGGTGTATCTGTTGACAGTGCAACCAATACAGAGTGGGAAATAGAGGACTCAGCCACTAATTTTAAAACTACAATATAGAAAAGTAATTATAGACTATAACTAACTTGAATGGCTCTTAATAATAAGTGGAACTTTACAATAAAGTAAAGTAAATAAGGTGCTTTTCATAACTTCCTAAACACACACACACACACACACACACACACACACACACACACACACACACACTCTTATATGCCACAAACACACACTAACAGTACCTCATTTCAATGCTGAGCACCTCTGCTGACAGTTGTCTCTCGGATCCAGATGTCATTGCCGGAACGGTCTCACTGATATTGCTACTGACACTCGTGGTTGTACTTGTACTGGTCAGATACAAATATCCCAGGATAAAAGGTGAGGGAACGAAATTTGACAAAACATGTGAAACCCCATAAATACACACACGCACATATATTTTTTGTAATGTATTTGTAATTTTAGAAGCATTCTACTTGTAGTCTCCTCCTTTGATTGACCAAAGTCAAAGTAAATTTCTGAAATGAATAATGTCAATAAATAAAAGTCATTAATAAATGTACTTATAAAACATATTTTAATGCTAAATAACTGAATCAAAGAGGCAAATAAAAATGAATGGCTTTTGTTGCGCAACTTTGAATGCAGCCAGATAAAAAATCTTTTGTTTCCGTCTATTCAAATGTTATCTTTCTCAGAGTGCTGTGCTGCAGGGGTGTCATCAGTGCAGAGTACAGATGCAGGACAGAACAGAGAGGTGTGTTTGTGTGCATTTATGAGTTTGCATATAAGAACAACAGCTGCATCTATCACACTGCTCTCCTTCTCCCTCTGCAGGGAAATCATGCAGATCACGACTATGAGGAGATACAGATGCAGAACCAGCAGGCGGGCTTAGGAGACGCGGTGCCATGTGTTTCTGCCAACGTCAAACCTCCCTCAAATCAACTCCACTATGCCACCGTCAATTTCCAGAAGGACTCTGTCAGTGCCCCGACAGATGGGAACGCACTTCCTGACATGAATAAAAATTGTTCTTCGGCCTGTGACTACCCCTCTGTCAGTAGTGCTCAGGGTGCCACCCATCGCCCAGCACCAGAGCAGCATCTCTATTCTACAGTCAGAAACCATGAGACAGGCGGAGTTTGACCTGCTGACGTTAACTGTGCAGTTTTAGTGGATTTGCATATGTCCTATGTATATACTGATTCACCCAAAATATCGAAAAGTAGACTAATTTAGCAACATTTGGTGATAGACACTGGATGGATAATTTGGCACTATGCAGAGTTTACCAATTAGCAAGTTAGAATCTATTACGGCTGGGTACATATTAATGCGATATATGTGTGTGGGAATATGAAAGCAAATGTTTATTCTCAGTAATATGTGTGAGGCCATCACTGCAGAAATTATTACTGGCAGTTGGGCCAGTGGGGATGCACATGACAGAAAGTGGAGAGAGCACATAATAATTAAAAAAAAAACTGATTTATGAAGGATAATATTAAAGCAGAGTGCTCTGATACTTAACAGGAAGAATGGAAGACATGTACATGTTAGGGTTAACAGTAAAATAGCCATCATATAATCCTTTATTCATATTCTGGAGCTACATGATCATGTGTATCTACTATTGGCAATAGGTTTTACTTATTGTATAACGCAGTATCCAGAGAGTCTGTCTTACATTTCACTGGCACAAAATTATACTTTTTCTTAACTTCTGATATTTTTTTGAAAACTTTTGTGGTTGGAGTTCTCCTGTGGAAAAAAGGAAGAAAAAAAACATACCTAACTAACACAACTAAGAGTCCTTATTTTGCCGATTTCTGTTCATCATGACATGTTCTATTAAAGATCATGAGTGATGAACAGCCTGTATGCAGGATATTTATAATAAACACAGTACACCTAATGTGTGAGAGACAACACTTTTTCTTCATGACTTTATGTTGCTTTGCAGCACCCTCTTCTGGTTGAACCGGGATTTCAGTCTCTCTCTCTCCTCCCCCTGCAGAGAAAAATGTATGTCTCTTCACTTTGACTGAAGCCAATATAAGGAATTTTATACTGAAGGGACTGAAACTTTGGAAGAAAATCATTTCATGTGTGTCATATTTGGCCTTTTATTACTTTTCAGATAGACCTCTTAATATGTTATTGCACCAAACACGGACTGTGGATGTTGTAGCACTCAAAACTTGTTTGAGTTGTTGATGCAGACGCCTGACTAATGTTTTCAGACAATAGTTATTTTTCATGGGTCATTATATCATTGAGATTCTATGGGGTGACAAGGAGACACAGCTTGTGAAGCTGATAAATTTGTTTGTGAATGTCAGGCATCGTTTTATCTGTTAAACTCTGGTAGCTGCTACATGATAAGTCCAGATAGACACACACAGGCGGGGAGTCAGTGTCTGACTTCAAGTTAATGGTGGTTGATTTAAAGATCGTGTCATGTTTGTGGCTCCATCATGAGGCACCATAGCTAAAAAGTTTGAGTTACAGGTTATTAGTGAGGTTTGAAGATGGTGTACAGTTGCAGACAGTTGTAGCAACAACAGCACATGTTATTTTCGTGTGCAGTGAAAATCTATTATTTGTAACTGTTTGATTATTTATTAAGATTAATGTAACTAAAAGGAAAGATAAAATATTTGTTTACAAGACAGCGAAGAGTAAAATTCATCTGATTAAAGTCCTGTTTTGTTATTTTACGAAATGTCACGTGAGAAACGGGGAGGAGTGACACTTATAGTGGTATAATATAATATTTATATAAAATAAGATGTCCTGACCATTGTGGGTGAATGTATTTATTTGCAGGTATAAACCTGATGAAGATGAACTGCATTTGTTTTGTTGTGATTACAAACAGTCTTCTCATTCCTCCTATTTCAAAGTGCAAAACCACAGACGGTATTGTAGAAACGATGACATGTCATGTGTACGCTGACAGACGCCCCTGTTGACCAATGACAGACGGAAAGCGCCGCTTGAGGCGGAGCCACGATCTCCGGCGGAGGCTGGGTGTCGCCTGACCGGATGATGACAGAAGTTTTCGGTGTAATGTGGCTACTTTTTTATCATGCAATCATCCAGATAATAACCCCGCCAGTATTCTGACCGCAGTCGGGACTCTTGACTCTAAACTACTTTGTGTTTTAATGAAATAAACTCATAGAGACTGCGGACAGACTGCGGTGCCATCTGGGAACTTTTGGTTTGCTGGAAGAGCGACCCGTTGCTTCTTATTTGACCGGGCAGGAGAGCAGGTTAGAGCCCACTGGGCTGACCGAGGTGCCGCGATGGGAAACCGGGGAATGGAAGACCTCATTCCGCTCATCAACAAGCTTCAGGACGCCTTCAGCTCCATCGGACAGACCTGCAACTTGGACCTGCCTCAGATAGCGGTCGTCGGCGGCCAGAGCGCAGGGAAGAGCTCGGTGTTGGAGAATTTCGTCGGGAGGTTGTACCGATTATATGTAGTCTTTGGATTTTTCTGACACTGTGAATGTTTTTTATTTTATTTGTTGGCTTTAGTTTGTGAGTGTTTCTGTTCTGTTAAATACAAATTACGCAGAGCTTTTGCGTAAAAGTCGCCAACTAAGCACTTGGTTACGCGCTCTGTTGTCGGTGCCTCCCAGTTTGTAACGTTTTTTTTTTTTTTTCTCCAACGGATTCTTTCCATTTTGGAGCTGAGCTATTCACCATCCACCAGTGCGCATTTTACGCAAGCAAACAGCTGTTATGTTAGAGACAAAAACTGACTTTTGCTGCTATAAAAGTCTAAATTTCCACATCCTAAAAAAGAAACTCACTTAGCAGGATCATGAACACTATCAGGCCCTTTCTGTCAAACATTTACAGAGGCTGTTTCTCCTTGACATTGCATAGTTGTAAATACATTTTTATAGGCCTCATATTAGCCAGTTCAGGTCAATGTTTTACCTTCAAGGGAGAGGCATAGAGAGGTTGGTGAGGTCATTGTCAGATAAATGAATAATCTGAGATAGTACAAGTGAAAATGTCTTGAGTCTGCGCTCCCAGCTTCTCATTCTTTGGGAGGTCGATGAATGAGTTTGAAGGAATTTGAATGAGCAGTTGTGGGCCCTGTTTGATGACCAATATCCGCAAACCAACTGTTAACATTGATGCCACATGTTGAGGATCATTCTGCTCACTTTGCAGCTTGAAAAAGCATCAGGAGGAAATCTATTCATGAGGAAAGGGAAAGGAGAAGAAGACACGGCCGTGTTGCTGCCGTAGAGGCCTAAATCTACTGAAGATGTCTGTAGCAGCTTTGTGTTTTTTTTTATCTTCAAGTGAAGGTGCCCAGAAAACTCTTCCACACGTCAGAATGATTTCACTTGTTGTCCATGAGATAGGGAATGTTGATTAGGCAGCCATGTCTCCTTTTTTTCCTGTTGCCTTTTGTCTCCGGGTCCCAAGCAGTGGCTGTGGGAGACAGTAGGGGCATTGATGTGTTTGTGCTGGGGTCATCAGTGATGTCACCAGCTGCACTGTCATGTGTATATGACACACTGGGTACCAGATACCCACAGAAGGCTACTTAGCTGTTTTCATGTTTGTTAATTAGCCTACTGACACACAGAGATGTAACGCTGGCCTGTGAGATCCTCTATTCATTCTTTGTTAGCCGTTTGGAGTAGTAGTCTGTCAGGACCGTAGCTAACACTTATTTTAATTACTGAACAATCACTCAATCATATAAAGCAACAATTTCAAGAGTAACAATCTAAAATGTTTTGAGGGGGGAAATCGCTGCATATATACCATCTGCTACGAGTGGTGGCAACAAGTCACTCATTTCAGTGAAAAGCCAGAAAATTCAGGATTATTTTTGTCATTGATCTTGTTGTTTGTGTTGTTGTGTGTTTTTTTTAATTTTTTATTAATTTGTCAATTATTTAGTATATAAAACAAAAACCCTATGAAAAATGTCCATCACTAGTTCAGAGAGCCCAACACGACACTATCAGATGTCTTGTTTTGTCTCACAAAACAGAGAAAGCCACCAAATTCTCTCATTCAACAAGCTGAAACCAGAAAATATTTATAGTTTTGCTTGAATTAAATGGCAACAACAAATCAAAACTTTACAGATTTACATCAATTCATTAATCGACCAGTTGTTTGTTAGACTGTAAAGTGTGAAGAAATAACAAGAAGAGCCCATCGCATGTTACCAGAGTTTAAACTAACGTCTGACTGACAGCATTCAGTCTGCAATAATATAAAACACCAAAACATTTGAGGAGCTGTTAACAGCAAATGTTTGGGAGGGATGTCGACTGGATAAATGCTTCAGTGGTTTAAGTAATTAACTGCCTTGTAGGCAATGATAATATTCACGTTGTGTTTTCATAAGTGACAGGAAGAGATGAGGAAAGAGGATGGGAATCACTGTTGTGTAACATCCTGACTGCTCTGTCAGCAACAGGACAACAGACACAGGGTGTATGTATGTGTTCAAGTGGTGTATGCTTACCTTACCCTGAAAGTCAGCTCAGTCCTTGCTACTGACCGGGCAAACACACAGAGACAGACACAGAGACAGACACAGACAAATATATACTCATAGCCTGGAGAGACATGCAGTCAGTGACCTGGACATGATCACAATTCTATTGAACAGGAGTTTCCATTCTGATGAACTTGTGTGTAATGAGACAGGGAAACAGGGAGACATGTTTCTTTCCTCTTTGCAGTATTTATAATGAACTGGGTTGTAAGTCAATCTTTGTCTTGCATCAATTATGCACACGTCTACATGCGTAGGCACGAGGGATTCATTTAAGAGCTTGCACTTCTTTTGGGAGAAGCTGACACATAGTCAGTGTTTTGACATCAGCATGTTCAAAGACAAAATGCTGATGTGCCCCCCCCCCCTCAGTTCATATTTGTTTACTGAGAAACAAATTACACTGCTGAATAATTAATATGGAATTAATGAGAAAGAGAGAGAGAGAGAGAGAGAGCGCTTTCAATTTCACTTTATTCTTATTTTGGCATTTAATTTGACATCCTTGTCGTCCTTGTGAGTTGTGTGTTTGCATGCGTGTTTATTAAATTCTTATCTCTGTCGCTCTCTCAGGGACTTTTTGCCCAGAGGATCTGGCATCGTCACCCGTCGTCCTCTCATCCTCCAGCTGGTTAACAGTAAAGCAGGCAAGTTGTTTGACATGAGTTGGGGTTTGTGCTCTAAAATTCTAAAAACAAAGTATACGTAGCAGGCCTGCCTAAAGAAACTGAGGGTGCTGTCAGATATATATGGAAGCCAGTGAAGGGATACCAGAACCATGGTGATGTGGGAGCGATGTTAGGTCTATGGTTGTGTCTTGCTGCAGAGTTCTGGACTAACCAGTTAATAGTGTCTTAGCTTAGGCAAAAATAAAGCATTACAGTAGTCTAAGTGGAAAGACTGAAAAAGTTTGTTGAAGACGATGCCGAAAAAGAAAATTTGGGATATCACATTATTATGCTACCCCAGACACATTTGCACAGAGTAATTAGGGCCGAACAGAGTAGGGTAGAGTGTAGTCATCAGCCTAGCAATTATAAAACCAAATTGATGGATCAAGTGCCCTAATGGGAGCATATATAATAGTCTCTTCATTCATTGTCCCTTCTCTCTTTTGTTTAATTCTCTGATTGTCTCCTTGTAGAGTATGCAGAGTTCTTGCACTGTAAGGGACGCAAGTTTGTGGACTTTGAGGAAGTCCGTCTGGAGATTGAAGCAGAGACTGACCGGCTGACCGGGTCTAACAAGGGAATCTCCCCCATCCCCATCAACCTCCGTGTCTACTCCCCTCATGGTAACACACACGCACAAACTCAGCATTCTAGCTTCACGTTTTCAGCCTCTGTCTGACTCATTTCTTCCTTCCTCCTTTCCCCTCTCAGTGCTGAACCTGACCCTGATCGACCTGCCCGGGATGACCAAAGTGGCCGTGGGAGACCAGCCCCATGACATTGAGCACCAGATCAGGGACATGCTGATGCAGTTCATCACCAAGGACAGCTGTCTGATCCTGGCCGTCACTCCAGCCAACACTGACCTGGCCAACTCTGATGCTCTCAAGATTGCAAAGGAAGTGGACCCTCAGGGTAAGAGCACCTTGTGAGATCTCTATGTCTTTTGCTAGCTCTTCTCTGGATATTTCTCCAATTGTAACCATGTCTTGCTCTAATTTTGAACGAGGCTAATTACTCTTTGCCGTATCTTGCAGCTATTATCACTCTTCTTCTTTCTATTAATCTTTGCCTCAGTGCATGAGCCGGCTCGGCATAATAATTAACAGATACATTATTAAAAGACTTCCTGGCAGCATAGATGTACTGAATAAGATTAGTTCTAATATATAATTAAATTTAATTATCTACACCTTTGGTCCTTTTTTTTTTATTCATGTAGGATCAAGAAGTTATTAACCATTTAATAACTACATACTGTGTGTTGACAGTTTAGCTGTCTCACAGGGACACTGCCAATGTTGTACACCCAAAGTCTTGTTTACATTTTTAAAGCTTGTTTTTGAGAAGACTGCAAACACACTGTTCCACTGGGGGTTATTAAACTTTGAATAGATAAATAATATAATGACATTATCTGCGTAAATGTTAAAAAACCTGTTCCATAGAGCTGCTGTGGTAGCTCAGTGTGAGTCCCATGTACGAAAGGTTAAATCTTTGATGCAGTGTCCTGGGTTTGTCTATCTTCAGCTGTCCTGTTTAATGAAAGAAACAAAAAATGGCCAAGAAAATATCTTTAAAAAAAACTGTTCCATCGTGACACCTTTGTCTTCAGGGCTGAGAACCATTGGTGTGATCACAAAGCTGGACCTGATGGACGAGGGGACGGATGCACGAGACATTCTGGAAAACAAACTACTGCCACTCCGCAGAGGTAAGACCACACAGCATTAGGACAGTCATGTTTGTTCCATAGTCCTGCACATTAGATTGGTAATAGAAGAAATGTCTATGATATAATATGATATGTCAACAGTGTAGTCCTGTATAATAAGTTCTAACATAGTAATTTCATATTTGTTTACAATCTAATGCAGTTTGTAGTCACTAGTTTCTGAAGTGATGCTCTACTTTTTGCCTTCTCTCTGGTTAAACACCTTTGGGTTTGGGTTGGAGGTTAAAATCATTTTACTGTTTGATCTTTAAAAATGAATTTAGGTGTCTTCTCTGTATTCCTCTCCAGGCTACATCGGGGTGGTGAACCGCAGTCAAAAGGACATCGATGGAAAGAAAGACATCCGTGCTGCTTTGGCTGCTGAGAGGAAGTTCTTCCTGTCTCACCCTGGATACAGACACATTGCAGAACGCATGGGCACACCGCATCTGCAGAAGACGCTCAACCAGGTGAGACACACACCTGATCATGCGTGTGCACACACATACACTGATTTCCAGAGCTATAACTATTTTGTCTGGTATGTTTTCTTCATCTGTGTCTCAGTATTTCTTATGAGGAGATTAACTCCACTGAACTTAATTTCATTAATAAATTTTCCAACACTGGCAAAAAATTATTTTCTAAATGTTTTTTTTTTTTTTTAATTTTATCCTTTTTCTCCAGCAACTTACCAACCACATCCGCGACACGTTGCCGGGGTTACGCAACAAGCTGCAGAGCCAGCTGTTATCACTGGAGAAGGAGGTGGAGGAGTACAAAAACTTCCGCCCAGACGATCCCACGCGCAAGACCAAGGCCTTACTCCAGTCAGTGCATACACACTCACACACTCACACACACAGATACACACACATACTTACACACAGACAGACATACTCATATCATATATATATATCATATTCATATATCATACCCATATATCATATATTCATATATCATACTCATGATATATCATATTATATCATGAGTTTAAGAATTTACGCCATGTCTGGTATTCTTTGTACAATCTGCAGGATGGTGCAGCAGTTTGGCGTGGACTTTGAGAAATGCATCGAAGGGTCTGGAGATCAGGTGGACACCTCTAACTTGTCTGGTGGAGCGAAGATCAACCGAATCTTTCATGAGCGCTTTCCATTCGAGCTGGTGAAGGTGACTGATGTGTATTTATATTTGTTTTGAAGAATCACTATATTATTACTATGTTATTTTCCTGCAAGCTTTGTTATTTTAAGGGTAAACAAACAGCTTAAACACTCAGTGAAGTAATCATGTACTCGTCGTGTTTGTATTTACGCTATTAATGTTGTAATCTGTATAAATACTATGTCAGACTGTGACTATGTTGCACAAGCTCCATCCATTACTTGTCTGGCCTCATGTTTGTCAGTATATGATTGGCAATAAACAGTAGCATTCATTTAACTTTTTTGCACTGTGTATTAGATGGAGTTTGACGAGAAGGAGCTGAGGAAAGAGATCAGTTACGCCATCAAGAACATCCACGGTGTCAGGCAAGTTGAGACGACCTGCAAGCAGCACAAAACCTGTTACAGCTTTCCTGTCTGCCAGCTTTTTCCCAGTTTGCGTCCTTTCAGCTTTATAAAGACAGACAGTCTTCTGTCTTCAGATGTCCACGCCTGTCCTGTTTTTCATGTCTGTGTCAAGAGCGCTGGCTCTTCTGTCTGTTTCTGTTTTCTTTCATCTGTGACATCTTTGTTTTTATTTAGTCCAACTGGTCTGCGTGTTAGCCTTCTGTCCGTCCTCAAGTTTTTCTTTCACTACTCCTCAGTGTCTGTCTGTTCACGTCTTCCTTCCTCTGTGTGCCTGTTTCACTCTCTTCCTGTGTCTATCCCCCCCTGCCCCCTCTCCTGCTCCTTGTCTCCATGTCTGTCTTGTCTGTATGTCCTTCAGGACAGGCCTGTTCACCCCAGACCTGGCGTTTGAGGCCATAGTGAAAAAGCAGATCATTAAGCTGAAAGAGCCCTGTCTGAAATGCATCGACCTGGTCATCCAGGAGCTCATCAACACAGTCAGACAGTGCACTAATAAGGTATCACTGCATGGTCTCCTGCCCGGCTGCTGCACCTGTACATACACACCACAGAGACCAGCCAACTTGAGAGCTGCCAGGGGCCATTCAAGTTTTAGTTTCTTAGCTTTGTGCTTTTTTTTCGACATCATTTCATCATCTCGGATTGAAAAAGGCGGATGAATTCAAAGGGTTCAGTTTTTACAGTCCAGCTTTGAAGTTCACATCAGTGGATATATTTGAATGTCCCGGGTGTAGTGCACTGGAGTGGTGTCTCTGAGAGGCTGTGTGATCAGAAACAAGCGGGCTGTTACACGTTCCTGTACAGGTTCATTACAAAACAAGCTGCAGGCTATAAACAAGACTATGAACAGCAGCTCTGTGGGGCTGAACTCAAAATGCTAACATGCTAACCAAAGTAAGATGGTGCAACATGCTTCAGATGCACTGAAGCATCTTTCACCATCTTACTTTGGTGTGTTAGCATGCTAACATTTGCTAATCAGTTCTGACACAAAGTGTCCATCATCTGGGAACCATGAATGTCCCAATGTAATCCATTCAGTTCAACTGTTGAGATATATTGATGGACAGCCTGACACTGCCATAGAGCCACAGAGCTTTGCCGCTAGCTTGGCTAAAAAGTTGGAGGCTGACATGGATAGGAAGCTGAAATTTTAATGAACTCTTCTGAGAACCTGCAGCTTGTTTCTGTTGTGTACATGAAGTAGAACTAACCAAATACCTTGTTTGTTTGTTTTTCTTTGTCATGTTTCTCAGTCTTCCTCATCCTTTTTTTTTCCTCTTTGAAACTATGAAACTGCTGCTTTTATTTTGTTCTGTTCCCTTTTACCTCACCATGACCCATGCTACTCCGCCTCCTCCTTGACCTGACATTAAACCTCCAACTCCCATGATGCCTCACCACAGGACAGGCCTGTTCACCCCAGACATGGCGTTTGAGGCCATAGTGAAAAAGCAGATCATTAAGCTGAAAGATCCGTGTCTGAAATGTGTCGACCTCGTCGTCACCGAGCTTGTCGCCCTGATCAGGAAGTGCACTGAAAAGGTAAACAGGAGCAGTGGAGAGAGACAGATTAAAAAAAAGTGATGAATACAGAGAGGACTGAAAGAGGAGAGAGCAAAAGGAGAAAAAAAAGAAATGCAAGCAAAGAGTGATAGAGAGCAAAGAAAGGAAATTATTTTTAAAAAAATCACACAAATCACTAAAACTTATTAAACTAACTAGTCACTGTCTCGCGTTGTTAATCATTACCCCTCACCACTGCTTAAAGGCTTCTCTCAGCACACGTCCCACCCACCTTACCCTGTGGTTTCCTCTTTAATGACAAGTCTAAATGAGCCCATTTTGATCCTGGACCCCTACCAGCCCACCTATCCCATCAGCACTGTGATTTAGTGATTTATGTAACAACCCTTCACCCTGCCTCACTTATCAAATCAGATCCCCACTGACACTAAGAAATTTGCTTTTGCTTGGAAATATTGGGCTGTTTTCACCCTGTCCCTGTGAGATTTGTATGTATTTTTCCCTTTTTGGCACCACTGACAACAATAACGAAAGACTCTCCCAGATCTTATCTTCTTTAACTTTAACATGATCTTTTTTTTCCCCTCATTCCTGATTTATTGAGACCCGCCATCAGCTTGAGATGATGTTATGCTAATGCAGATTTTTAATAAACTGTTTCATTACAACTAAGCTGCTGTCAGAACTTCAAAACAGCTGACAAGAAATCTCAAGCTGATATGGAAGTCTTCATTGCATGCTTCCTCAGTGGTTATGCGTCTTGCCTCATATCTGTGTTTATACTGTATATATTTACTGTCAGTGGTGTAGCTGAGGACACACAGTGTTTACAGTGTTGTGTAAGCCTACATGCAGGCTTGTGTGTGTGTGTGTGTGTTCTGTAATCACGGTGCCTGCAGCAGTGCCTGTGTGTGTTTTCCGTGTGTGTGTCTACAGCTGGGATCGTACCCTCGACTGAGAGAAGAGACGGAGAGGATCGTCACCACCTACGTCAGAGAGAGAGACAGCAAGACCAAAGACCAGGTGTGTGTGTGTGTGCGTGTGTGTGTGTGTGTGTGTGATGGAGAGAGAGACAGGTGCAGCCTACCTGTACAGTTGTATAGTTTTGTATAGCTTTTTGTAAGTAACGTAACGTTTTTCCTCTCAGGTGCTGCTGTTGATTGATATTGAGCTGTCCTACATCAACACTAACCATGAGGACTTCATTGGATTTGCAAAGTAAGACATAACTTCATAACTTCAGATGCTTATCGAGTTTCATGATGATCAGCGATGGAGGTCTTCAAATTTTCTAGAGCTGAAATGAATAGTGGATCAATCAATAAGATTAATCAAAGGTGGAGTCAGTCATGCTGGAGAAATGTAGTTAGTTCTCATGTATGATTGACCGCACCTTTGATTGCTATTTAATTTTCCAGGCAAAGATTTGTTGATGTCATCTTCTCTAATGTTGTCATACTTGATACTAAATTGAGAGTGTTGTGTTTTCGACTGCCTATAACAAGCAATCTGAGTATGTCAGGTGGGACATAATAATTTTTAAATGTCAAAACAATCAATTGGAAAAATAATGAGCAGATTAATCAATAATGAAAATAATTGCATGTTTCTCTTTAACATCCAGTCAGTCATGTTGTAAGGAATGATTAGTTAAATGTGAAAACCATCAGGCTTTCTATCTGAAATTGATCAGATCATAGTCATAATCAGACATACAATGCATAAACAACAATACAATACAAGATACATAAACATTTCTGACACGTCACCATCAGAATGTAGTTTAGTACTGAAGCTGAACATGTCGTTGCTCTTGTGGACAGATTATGTGACACTCTTCATATGTGACAATAAATTAAATATCAAAAATATAATTTGAAGACATCACCTTGGGCTTTAAGAAATTGCGATGGCCATTTTTCTTGAATTGCATAGAGTAGCTAACTAAAAAAAACAATCAATCTTTAGTGGTAGCACACAAATATACAAATAATATCATGTCATTTCACCGTTCAGCTCAGATTAATTAGTGTGTGCTCTTGAATATGAACTGTGTCTTATATCAGTCTGTGTTATTGAATCTTCCTCCTGCAGTGCCCAGCAAAGGACTGCTGCTAATGCCACCAAGAAGAGAGTCATGCCCAATCAGGTAACTGCTTCAACAGACACACTGCACTCCCCCATCCCCCATGTAAAGCCCCCACATCCCTGCAGCATCACAGCAGCTGCTTTCTCCTGCTGTTTCTTTTATTTCTTGTTCCTTCTGTCGTTGTCTCAGCCCGTCTCTCCTGTCATTGCTGCCCTGCGTTGCTTTGCATTTACACACATTCTTGTCTGTGCCCTTCTTGTCCTTCCTCTTTATTTCCCTTTCCTCTTTCTCCTCCTCTCTCTTTTTTTTTTTTTTACGGCGCAGGGAGAGATTCTTGTAAGTACCGTACCCCCCCCTGCATCTCCACTTCCTCTTTGGGTGGGTGGTTGAGTCAACGGTCATTCAGACCATACCGAGAAACAAGATTTGTGCTCCGTGATGAAGAAGAGGGAAGTGAAAGAGTTACACTCATGGATACTCTCACTCATGTATCATGAGACCTGGATATCATTAATTTCAACTTTGCAGGTTTCACACCCAGCAAACAGGCCAAAAATGTTCGTTTGCAGGAAAAGAGATGTATGCTGGGCTGAACAGAGCACAATCAAAACAGGATGAGAAGAAAGGGCTATGTCTAAGTCTTTATGGTTTAAAAATTCACAATACAAAGAGTAATAATTAACGCTGTGTGCAGTTTGAGGTGTCCATATGCAAGACATACCAGTGAGGGGACTGATCTTTTTTTGTTAAATATTGTATCGTAAATCTAATAGTTAGTACTAATGGTACTCAGCTGTAAGCATACTTATTTCTAATATTTTATTTAAAATGTAACTTTATTCAACTTCAGTCAGCTTCTGTTCTGACTCATGCAATTATCAATGAGTACCTTTACATGCACAGGCGTATGTTGCACGTCCTCTACAATGCATTACGATAGAAATAATCACTGTTCTAAGTATTGAATAACATACACAGGCATACACAGGTGTATTTGAAATCAATATAATAATATCACTTATGATATTTGACAAACTCTATCAGACTTGAATGTCCTGATCAGATTTTATGATCCACTGTTAAGTTTAATCTCATTCACATTACACAGGTACACTACACTCTTAACCCAAAACAGGCCTGGATTCAAATGAATGAAATGAGATCATTAAAGATTAATGTCTGCTTTAATAAAGTAGAACCTGGGTCACAGCTGTCTCTTAATGGTTTCCTGTAATATATGTTTTTAGTGCCCTATAGTATTAAGTATAATAGGGTATCTAAAGAGGATGTCAGTGTGGATCTGTTTTGGCAGGATGGGATTGTCGACAAACTCTGCAGGAATAAAATATTGAAGCTTTCAGCCAACAGCAGAAGTTTAGAGATGTGGTTCATCTGTGTGTGAAAGTCAAAGCAGCTGTCACTCAGCTGACACTCGCTGTCATGTCATTTATTTAGACTACCGGAGCTGCAGCTTATTTATTTTGTGACTCAGTGGTCGACTCACTCAGTGTGTTCATGGAGCACAAATGGGTGTTTTTGACAGCTGTCAGTCCAGAGGCAAATAATTGGCTTTATAGCTGATACCAAGTGTGTATTTAGTGAAAATGCATGGACTGACCCCAAATTTTCAGTTCTGACGCCAGTTTTTGTCATCGTATCTCTCGTTTGATCCATTAACTAATTCATTGACTTGAGTTGAAGGTCCACCTGCCAGTTGATCCAGTCTGGTTATCTCCATCTCTGATTATTACGCGGCAATGTGAAGAAACAATTTGCGTGGATCGCAATGTAAATGACAGCCAGCAGTTTTAATTCATGATATGACAGAGAGCTTCAGCCCTCAGTAGATTCTTCCCATATAGAGTCAGTCTGCAGACTTGTCTCTGATGAATAATGCAGTTCAACCATTGAGATTATATAAGAATGAAATGTGCGCATAGGAATGAGTTAGACCAACTTTTAGAAGCAGCTCGGGTGTCAAAAAAGTCACCAATCTCTTTGGCGCCCCTGCCCTCCACCTGATTCTCGACCGCCCAGCTCATCTATGCCTAAACACAACAGCTCTGATTATAATGGTCGTCTGTGGAGAAGGTGCTTTTTAGGCCGCAGCACAACAGCTTACCACCGATGGACAAACAGGCCTCACAGGCGATTCTCCAAATATATTACACATTCATGGTTACACCACCCAGACGAGGGTATTACATATGTCCGCTTATTATCCTGTGTGTGTCTGTTCCCTTTGTCTTCTCATCCGTCAGTGTGGCAGAGAGGTGGATACAGAGAAGGTGACTTTTGAATGGAGCCTGTCATCATTTATTTTTAGTCTCTGCGTTTGTGGTGAATTTTCAGTTCATAGCATATGGGTTGATCTGACTGCACTTGCATGGCTGTTGTGTTGTATTTCGAAGCCAGTTCTCTCGCACATCTCTGTATTTTTGTCTTTAATTTCTTTGTAGCTTTCTATTTGCTTGCTGTAGACACATATTACCCCTCTCGCGGGGTGCGTAGTTTAGTCAACTCTTGGGACTCTCGTGTGCAGGTGATCCGCAGAGGCTGGCTCACTATCAACATCAGTATCATGAAGGGAGGATCCAAGGACTACTGGTTTGTCCTGACTGCTGAGTCTCTCTCTTGGTACAAAGATGAAGAGGTAAGGCTGCTTACGGGACAGTAGATGCACAAAAGCTGAGTTATTATGATAACACAACACTAAAACTGTAGTCACGATGTGCCACAGGATAGGAAAATCTTAACTTGTTGTCCCCTGAAATTTACTGATCATCTCATCGCTGGGTGTTTTATCAGGAGAAAGAGAAGAAGTACATGCTGCCTCTGGACAACCTGAAGCTGAGAGATGTTGAGAAGGGCTTCATGTCCAGCAAACATGTCTTTGCCATCTTTAATACTGAACAGAGGTGTGAATGCTGTGATCTTCTAAATCAATCACGTTTATATTCATTCATCTTTGGTTACTAAATCTTTGGTGTGTTTCACAGGAATGTGTATAAAGACCTGCGTCAGATTGAGCTGGCATGTGACACTCAGGAGGATGTCGACAGCTGGAAGGCTTCGTTCCTCAGAGCCGGTGTTTACCCTGAGAAAGACCAGGTACACAACAGAGTATTCACGTTAAACACTATACTGTTTGCTAAATGTATTTACAAAGGACTCAGAGCACATTATGACGTGGGTGTCCCAGAGCTTGGTTGCTTGGTTGCATATATTTGGGTAAGATTAGTTTATTTAAGCTCCATTTTATATATTTTTTTTCTTTTTGGAGCAGGTTTTCAGAGCATAAATGCTCCTTTTTTTTTTTTTTTTTTTTTTTTAGCAGTACCCCGTTCAACAACCACATTGTGTGCAGCTGTTCGTTCAGTTCACTGCCCTGCTGGTCCACAAAGCAAAGTGGGGATCCAATATCCAGGCCACACTAGTATATTCAGGTCATTTACTAAAAGATTTAGTATCCAAGGCTTTTGTTTCCAAATGTATTCACTTTGGAGAGTGTATCCAAAAAGATCTGATGTCAAGCAATCAAGGAATCAATGGTAACACATCTAAACAAATGAATATAAAAGAGTTTCATACTCTGTGTGTGATTTGATCTTATCTGACCAACATTAGCCAATCAACCGACTAACGATCATTAATTCGTTATTTAAATCTTGCTTTATCACAGTTGGTGCTCAGAATTATGTGAGGTGAAAATAACTTCATCAAACTTTGGGAGAAAGAAGTGTGTTCATGTCGCAAACCTTTGCTCGGAGTAACAGTCTGAGGTAGGAAATATGTTTTCAGAGTCTTTATTGGATCAACATCTTTACATCTTTGTCTGTCTTGGTGTCTTCTAGCCTGAGAGCGAAGATGCGATGAATCCTAGTGACACCGTGTCCATGGACCCGCAGCTGGAACGGCAGGTGGAGACCATCCGCAACCTCGTGGACTCGTACATCGGTATCGTCAACAAGTCCATCAGAGACCTCATGCCCAAGACCATCATGCACCTCATGATCAACAGTGTGCGTCTTTTTTTCCATTAGTCATACTCAGCTTTAAGTGTTCTTAGATCTAGGGAAGTACGCTCAATGAAAATTGAATTGGAAAGTCACTGATCAGTAACTTGGGTCACTTTCTTCTGTACAGTCTTGGCTGTATTAAAACGCTCTTCCTTTCCTGTTTCCAGGCGAAGGACTTCATCCACTCTGAGCTGCTGGCCTACTTATACTCTGCTGGCGACCAGGGCAGTTTGATGGAGGAGTCCGCAGAGCAGGCTCAGAGGAGAGATGAGATGCTGAGGATGTATCACGCTCTGAAAGAGGCCTTGGTCCTCATAGGAGACATCAGCACCACCACTGTTTCTACCCCAGTGCCTCCACCAGTAGACGACACCTGGATTGCCAAGGAACCAAGGTAACAAGAAATATGGTGCAGGCATGCCAATCCACATTTTTAATCATTTACAGTGTCACCATTACATAGTTTGTCCATCAGAGGGCACTGACAAGCTGTATAGTCTTGCTTGGTTTGCATCCTGGTCACAGTTTCAAGAGATATGAATCAATGTGGGTAGAAACATTTAGTTAGGTTCTCACCATAATGTTTGTGATGATGTCGACTGTGACCTTATAGCTGAATGTAGATATTGTGTGGTCTGAAAAAGGGTGACATCGTTATTGTATAAAGAAAGAAACAAAGAAACAGCAGGACACTGTCCTCTAATGTGTTCTCTTTTGTTCTTATTGACATAAAAAAAGAAAAATTATAGAATGACTAATACTTCACATTGATCTTTTTTGTTTGTGTATCTTTATAAGTTACATTTTGCTCAAAAGTCCCTCTCTCTCAGTCCCCCACCAGCATCGCGCCCTGCTTCAGCAACAGCGCCTCCTCCCAGCAGACCCCCAGCAGCGAGGGGGCCCACCCCGGGTCCTCCACCACCTCTCAATCCCTCACCAGCATTTGGGGCACCGCCTGTGCCGTCTCGACCCGGCCCCGGCCAAACGGCCTACGCAGGCGATCCCAACTCTGTGCCTATTGTTCCCTCCAGGCCGGCCCGTGTGCCTCCTGCTCTCCCACCGGGCATTCCCAGGTAAAGTCGTATACACACACACACACGCACAAATCTGCTGCCTTTATTTATGGCTTTGGCATTGGTGGAAGCTGCTAGGACAGTTGTGACTGCTGGTGACAGGTTGTAGGTATGTTCTGGCTTTTGGTGGTTTGGGGATCATTGGTGCATGACTATCTGATGATATTTTGCCTTGCATGTTTCCTCTCTCCCTCCCCCTCCCCCTCCCCCAACATATCCCCTCTTCTCTCTTCCTGCAGCAGAAGACCCCCGGCTGCTCCCAACCGACCTACTGTCATACGTCCTTCAGAGCCCTCCCTGCTTGACTAGAAACACACACACACATATGAAAACACCTTTCCGTTTGTTTACACTATATTTGTCTTGGGCGGAGATAGTCATTCTTCTTTTCTCGTGTATATTCCTATAACTACAAAGTTTGGTAATCTGATGCTGTTTCAGTCTGTGCATTTCAGAAGCATTATGTATGTAATTTTGACTCTATGTGTAGGTAGCTTTTTTAACAAAGTATATGATGAAATATTCTGCGTTCAGTATTATGAAAAGGGATAAATTTGATGATTTTATCGACTTAAAGGTTATGAACCAGCGAGTCTTCTTGAATTATGCTTGTTTCATTTGAAATGAAATGTCTCTTAAAACAATATGTGATTCATAACTTTTATATAATGGTAAGAAGCAGTTTCATGAGTTGTATCCTCGCTAACGTTTAGTCAGTAATCTTACACACTAAGCACCTCATTAAGTAAGCAGCACTTTTTGATAGTCTTCTCTTCAGTGTTGGTATGTTCACATCTTCAAAGTCAGCCTTTAAATGAGCTTATTAAAATTAGACAGGCCATGGAAATTTGTATGCATCAATATTTTGGCTATTTTTCAAGTATAGTGTAGTTGAGGTAAGAATGACCTTGCACCACTGCTCATCTGTGGTTACATTTGTGCCTTGAGCAAAAAGTGATTACTTATCCCCTTAAAAAGCCATAATGAAAAACAATGTCTGTGTAAGAAAAAGGACCTCTGTCTCTCTCAGAAGGTGTTGGGACTGAATAAAAGAGTAGAAAATGAAGGTGTGGTGGCTGCTGCTTGTTCTTGCTGTTCGACATTCTTTGCTCCATTTCTTCACCCACGTTCTCATGCACCACCAAGCCTTTTTTTTTTCTCTTTACTTGATCTCTTGTCACATCTGTCGTTCCATCTGCTGTTTCCATGCCCAGACAGTAAACGTACTACATGTACTTCCTGCCACCGTGAGCGTACAGTTCAAGGTCAAGACTTGTTGACTTGCATGATAGTCAAATAGAGACGGCCATGCAGAACGAGAACATTTCACTTTTCTTTGTGCAGCCTGGCATGTCCTTCCTTCCTACCTTCCTTACTTACTGTATGGATGGAGCTGTGGGTTACCATGGTAACCGCGGTTGCCAGTGGTAACGCACAGTACCGATAGTGTTACTCATTGCTTTGGGGCTGTTCATAGCACTGGGGAGGAATGAACACAGGTATGCAATCCAGTGTTTTCTAGAGATTTTCTCTGCCGTGTCTGGCAGCTGTGTGACTTACTAATTCTTTTACGAATAGAAACTGATTGGAAATCCTGTCATGGTTTTCTTTGCATGGTCTTCTCACACAGGCGACCACCACAAGTCCCCTCACGTCCCAACCACTGGTGAAGGAACTTCAGATGTTGAGCATGTTGGCTTGGACTCTGCGGACTCTGCACTGCCGGGTGCACTTGACATTAAAGTTCAGGTGTACCATACATTCGCTCGTGCTGTTTCCTGTGTACATTTTGTTGTGACTGGACCTGTGTGTTTTTTGTGCTTGCCTCCTTACTGCAAATAAATGAAATAAAACTGATAACGTCTGTACATATACATGTATGTTATTATTAGTATTTAATATGTGGTGGGGATCAAATCTCTTTGACTAAGTGTACCACTGAAATTATTTGTCTCGTAACACCTCACCTCAAATGTGTGTCAACCCTGAGGATGGGTACGTGCCAAATTAAAATATCAAGAAATTGTGTCTTGAAACAACTGACGAACTTTAGGTTATACTCATAAAGCATAATCAAGAAAAAATGCTTCAGTGTAGTCACTTTGATAATCCTATTTACCACCAACTGCAGTTAATTCTTTAAGGATCAAATACGGCTTGTTATTTAACCCGAGTTAAGATTTTACGGTCAGACATTAGGGGGAGCTACATCAGCAGGAATAAAGCATCTATACGTTTGGTCTTAGACTCCCGATTGACTCTGGAGAAAATAATGCACATTCACAAGCAGGGCTGTGTAAAAACAATCTAAAAGATACAAATACATGTATAAATGTGTGCTTTCTGGTGGGTTTGAGGATGTGCCAAATTACTGCAAACATGTTTGTGTTAACAGCACTAAGGTGCCTTTGAGACAAAGCTCTGTGGTATCGTTTTAAGTCTGTTCGATTCTGATTAAATCTAGCTGGAATTAATCACAGCATGCTTTTAATAGAGCAGTCTAATGTCATCACAAGGATCATTCACTTATCAGCTCCTGGTATTTTGTTCGACAAAGAAAACTCGCAAGTATCTCCTGTGTAAAAAATGTATTTATTAATATCAATGACTCCCACGAAAACCTGATTTTTAATTATTCTATAGCATATGTAATGAAAGTCTGTTCATTAAAAGACACTCAGTGGCTGTCTGAGCAGAACCAAAAGGTCACATTCTGTTGACAGACAAACAAACATGAAGATAAGCAAGTTTAAACACATCTAACAATCAGTATGTTCACATGAATTATCGTCCTTGCTACATATTAGTCTGAGTACTGACACACGTGCTTTATTGGCAATCATCCCTTTCTCTTATTCTACATTCTTATTTGTCAGCATAGACTTGAACTGGCACATGAGAAGAAATCAGTAACATCTAAAAAACAGGACAACATCAACGAGACTAACCAAGGAAAAACATGCTCAGATGGACAAATCACAAATTTTATGTAAAGATCTTAACCTTTGAGGAAGAGCAAATCCACCAACACTATTGCACATTGTTATCTCTTGTAAACCAGCCAAGTAGGGGCTCCGTGGATCACCTTTTGATTTGTGTCATTTAACTGGCCTTTAGTCAGGTTAATTTCACTTTTAATGGAAAAAACCCCAAACCTCTGACCAGTTTCAGAAACGTAGGACAGCAGTTAAACTACAACATGTATTGTTCTGTCTATAGGCAGTGCCTTTCAAAATATACTTCCTCATTGGTTTGTGGTGACATTTGACACTAAAGGCACTGAATGAAATGAAATGACTTCATCTTCCTCAGTCTCTTCCATACCTGGCTACCCTTCATGATGTAATAATGTTTCATTATTGCTCACAAACTGATGTAAAACAAGATTTTAGGAGTAAAAAAAAAATCCATTACAACTGATGTTGAATGCTAGTGTTGATGCAGACAAAATGAAAAAGACTGGAGCATAATCTGAATGGGTAACCAGCTGAACATGAACTGTTGGATTGTTTTCCTTTCCCGTCTGCCTTTACTGACTGCAAATTACTGCCTCTATGTGCAGACCCTCCGTCTATCGTCAAACAGTTTCCGCACAGTGTAGACCTGTGAATGGAGAAATAAACACAGATGTCAAACCACATGATGTGTCTTACCACAAACCTTTAGCAGCATTACACCTACTATGTCACGTTGTGCGTCAGTGCTCCGTTTACCTGGGTAAAAGCCACACACAGCATCACCAGCACACTGGCACAGGACCAAAATGAGACCTTCCACAGGTTGTCCTCCAGAAGGTTTCGGTCCCGTGCCTCAAAAGCCCGCAACACCGTCTGTACATGTCGACTGCGCTCCAAGCGCCTGTGCAGAGACTCCATGGACTCCTGAGGACAGCGTAAAAGAAAGTTGATTTAGTTGTTTTAGTTATGTATTTAGTTGTTTCAAATGTACACCATAACATTGGGGCATTCACTGTGGTTTGGTTTAGGTGATCTGACCCTAATAAGTAACTAATGTTTCCAGCCACTGTGTATGAAAATGGACGACATGACGACATGACAGCTCCACAAAAGTCAAGCCAAAGCATCTCATTTGCCCCCTGGTGGCTGGCCCAAATACATTTCTCACAAAGATGGTTTCATGGTTCATTTTAGGTAGTCATGTGCATACATGAGTGTGACGAGAACTATGTCTGGTTTTAGTTATTTGATGCTACAAAAAAGGGGGGTTTCACATCATTATTGATGGCTAAGCATCACGCACACTTGAGTCAGCCTTGGTGTATGGGTGGGACCTCGATGCCACAGCTTGATTCCTGATTACAAGTGCATAAATTCTGGCAACAAATGATGCCACTGGATGGCCGGGGCTTTATTCAGGGTATGTTGACTTGTACAGTAAGAGGAAGTGGACACGTTGTCCATCTTTGTCTTTACGTCAATGTTCTCGATTGCTGTTAGCAGCGCGTATTGGGTAGATAGAGTGTACAGTGTAGACTATGTTTTTCATATTGTCAGCAAAACCCTGGCCAATACCCAAAACCAAAAAACCACAAGTGCGTGGGTATGTCTTTCAAAATTTCCCACTTCCCCAGCTTGTCTGTAGCGTTCAGCTTAAATCTCAAATCTTTCCTACTGAAGACAAACATAAACAGGTCAAAATAATTCCCTAAAACAGCTGGACTGATCGCTATACTTTTCGCAAATATTACCAAAACAGAACTGTTTTATTTATTTTCAGTCGTGGATAAATATATTTTAGTCAGATGTGGTATTGTCTGACTTTAAGGCAGTGACACATAAGCCAGTGCATGTGACTTGCTTTGCACAACAATTCAGCAACTTAGCACAGAGGAATAAGTTACATCACGCTTTGGCTCTTCAGTTGATAGTTGGTTTTGGTCTTTTTTTTTTTTTTTTTTTTTTTTTTAAAATGGGATTTGGGAAATGGGAACAATAAAAAGATACAGAATCATGCAGCCGTATCCTTTGAACAGCTAAATTATCAAGAAAGCTTATTGGTTCATGAACAAATTAATAAAATCAATCATCTAGCTGACTGTTTAAAGCTATAATTAGTAGTATGCGGTCCAGAGGGAATGTCAGTCTTCTAATGTTTGATTAAAACCTGAAGAAAATGTCTCACCCGGATGTCCTCCAGCTTGTACTCCAGGAGGCTCCCATCAGGCTCCTCCAATCCCGTCCACTCATCATCTCCGCCAACATCTCCTCCTTGACCCTCGATGATGATCTCGAAGAACACCATCTTCTCTGAGAAGCGACTGAAGCTATTGTCGAAGCAGATTTGATAGTCTCCCTCATGCGTCGGTTCCACCCTGGAATAACAGGAAGTAAAGTCAAAGATAAACAGACTGGTCCAACATCGCTGCATCAGTAATATGAAACATGTGAGGGAGCACTAACACGTGAACTCCGTCGGAGCGTCGAGACTCAACAATGAGCCGGTCGCCTTCTGGAGAGATGATGGTGAAGTCTACATCCATACCGGCACCTGCTATCACCTGGATGTGCACACACAAATACAATAATGAGATTAAAGTCAATCATATTATTTCAGCAATTTGCCTGTATCAGATAGCGACATGGAATACTGCATGTGGGCAGAGACAGGGGTTCCCAGCTGGGATGGTACCTGACACGTTGCAGCAATATCACGGTGTCAGGCTTAACCTCAAGGGCCAACACCAGGACACATGAAGTTAATATTCTGTGTGCCTTTCAGGAGAGAAGCTGGAATGAGACTCTCCCACTAAACAAACACACTGCTAGTAAAACATGGTCCTACATATTACAACATGGTGCTGCACAACGACATTCTTAATGTTTTGACATGTTAGTTCTGTGAATATTTCACGTTTTCACAGTTCCAGCATCTCTAATGTAAATGTTTGCTCTTTTTTTCCTCTGTGGTAGTGAACTAAAACTCTTTAAAGTTTGGACAAGGGTTTCTCACTGAGTTCTGGGACATTGTTATGGGCGTTTTTCATCATTTACTGTCATTTTCTTGACACAAAGATGAATGGATAATAGAAATAATTGATAGTTGCAATACTAGACTGGAGATTTCATTGTGCAGCCAAAGCTACTGTGGCTCTGGGGCAGCTGTTAAAGCCGACTCAAAACTATTATTAAAACTATAACTATATTCTACTAACTATATTCTGAGACATTTCCTTACCTCAAAGATTAATGTATAATACTGTAGAAATAACTGTTAGTTGCAGCACTAGATTGAAGATTTTACTTCTGTGGCTCTGGGGCAGCTGTTGAAACCCACTCAAAACTAGTAAAACATGGTCTTACATATTACAACATGGTGTTGCGCAGCAATATTTTTAATATTTTGACATTTTCTTCATCACGAGTGCCCAAATTTCACGAGTTCCAGCATCTCGAATGTGAATATTTGCTCTTTTATTCTCTGTGGTAGCAAACTGAATCTCTTTGGAGTTGGTAAAAAAAAACAAAAAAACAAAGTAGCTGAAGATGTCTGGGACATTGTTATGGCCACTTTTGAAGATTTTCTTGACCCAAAGATGAATGTATAATAGAAATAATCATTAGTTGCAGCACTACATTAGAAATTTCCGCACCTGTGGTCCGGGGGAAGTTGTTAAAGCCCACACAAAGTATTAAATTAACTACAGTGAGTGGGCATCCTGCGAGTTTAAGCCCATGACTAAAACTACTGTCTGAATTAAAGTCAGACAACAGTTGTTGTTTTTTTCTTTCACCCTCCACTGACTCCTCTCAGGAGCAGGATGTTGGAACAACTTCACATACTGGAGCAACCTGCTGGATGACAAAGAGGAGCAGGATCTGAAACCTAAATTACTATGCAGCCTGTAGAGTGACTCATTCAAACATTCTACAACCATTATTTCATTTCCTGTATAGTATTTTTTGTTATCAATGATCTGAAGTGACGCACTTTTCGTCTCTGTCGGGAAGCACTTTTCAAAAGAAAAAAAAAAAAAAAAAAGATGCCAAATAAAGTTTGACCTGACGTTGTGGATTTTCACAACACTGCATCGTCACTTATGGAAAATGTTAGGTCAACTTCCTCACATGAAGATACTGAAGGGATATGAGCTGTCATCACTGGCTTAACGCTGACTTGACACAGTCTGCAAACACACTAGGAGCATGTCGGCTAGCTAAAGGGAGCAGTAACAGATAGCACACAATGTTGTAGTCTTGTGCGGCTGGTTTAAGTCTTTAACAGACTTAAACATGTGAACACACTTGGTGGTTTTATCTGCTGACCACACACACAGTTACCTGATACTCGACCTCCATGGTACCATTCTTTACTGCTGTTTGGAAGAAACACTCAGATCTTCCGGCTGGCAGCAGGAACGTAAACTCGCTGTCTAGACTCTGTCCGAAACAGCGCACAGATCCTAAACACCACCCAAACACTACTGCGAGGACGAGCAGTCGTCCTGTGCTCCCCTCTTTCTTCCGGAGAAGGTCCATAGTGAAGATATTCCCAAACACAGGGCTATCTAAGTTCAGCCATCTCCTTCGCATCCCCCTCTTCCGCAGCAGAACTTTGCGACGTTGTGATTGGACGGAGGCCCGCGAACGAGGGCAACGCCGCGCACCAATCAGAGGACGAAGAGTAGCAGTTTTTCCTCCAATCACTGCAGGGCTGAGTTTTTCACCCAGAGCCAAACTAACCGTAACAGCTACTGTATGACCTACCTACAAGCAGGTGACCTGATATGTCTTTGTCACTTTCTGAATGGATTTATAGGTTGTAGTATGGGTACTGTGGCTCTTATAAGAAGTAATTAATCATTTAGACAAGTATTACTTGTTAATACTAATAAGAACCTTTGGCTTGCCAGGTTGTGAAAAATCTCCTGCTGATGTTGCAGCCGTGCAGATTTATTGTGCAGTTAGATCTTTTATGGTCGTGGAGCAGCTGTTCAAAAACAATTAAAAGTTTGAACTGTGTATAACTGTCTGTAAATGTGCATCCTGTAGTGCTCATCTAGTCAATAAACCTTTCAGACTCATGTGTTTGCTCAGCTTTCTGGAAGCAAAACTGTACGTAGCCTACATAAATAAACTTTTGTGTAACTGAAATGCAGCTAATTTGATTGCATATAAATTAACAGGGGGAGAGGGGTTGGTTTTCACACATTTTGCTTTCATTTGAATCTCTCAGAAACTTCATCCTTAACAGATTCGTTTTCAAGCCTGAAGTGTGACGTAGAAGAGGAGTGACCAGCTTATTCTGTTCAAAAGGTGTAACTTTATAAACCATCCCCATCGTGGAGTTGGTAGTCACACACTATGGGGTTGGTGGTCTCCAATGTTACAGTTGGTACAGTTGTCATGAACAGGGAAATTAGCTACAGAGGCCAAAACTAAACCTAGATATCTACATTGTGACATGAAAAAACACTAAAAGTCCTCTCATCTCAATGCCAAGTGTTTTACTCCTGAGGTGACCATGTACAGTAGGTGACCTCTGAGGGCAGTCGTGAAAAAAGTTCATTGTCAAATTTCATGTTTTTATACAGTGTCCCTGTAATAGAAAGTTTTAGATGTGTGCTAGTAGAAATGTATTTCTTATATGGACTTGTTAGCTGTTTACAGTATGTCTCTTTAAAGTCATTTTTCTGTTATTAGTTCTTGTGGTTACCTCCCTATGCTTAGTGGAAGAGCATGACCTTGCACTATGATAATGTCCAAACCTGCCAAAACCAGTGCTTCTCCTGAATAGTCAACATACTCTGTTCCTGTGTGTAATGTGTCATCTTTTCACTCTGCTGACTGCAATGCACTCTTGGGAAGAATAAAACTATTCAAAGCCAGCTTGATTTTCAAGTGTTTATTTCATTCTTGCATCAGTCGATAAGATAAGAATTTTGGCCACAACCCTCAAATGGAGATCTAATAAATGTGCAGCAGCCAAAGCCAAAAAAAAGAAAAAAAAGACACGTACTGGATAACAGTAACACCAGTTCAGTTCCAGTAACAGTCACAGTGAACCAGCATTTATAACAGCAGGACATGTGGCAATAATTAATGCGTCTGTGAGTTTCCTGCTATGATTTGTCAAAATGTCTGCAGTGCAACCGGTTCACTAACATTCCTTAACTGATTATCTAAAAAAGTGTTACATGATCACATAAAGCAATAGCCTCTTTATGATTTATGATTAGTGAGTAACAGGAATTCCCCATACGACTTCTATTCATATGAAATTATCATGTGTCATCTTTGTTATGCTTGCTGTTTACAAGGTCCACTACTACTAACTAAAAGTGAATAATATTAACAGCACTGCTAGCAATAATAATACTAACAACAACAACAATAATACATCCATAAAAATGTAATATTGTCACCACCTCTGCAGTAACAGGTCAGCTGGTTGTGGATGATTCTGTTATATTATTACCATTATTCTTATGTTCATCGTTTCTAATATTAATATAATATAATAATGTTAAATAGGTTAATGTTATTCTCGAATTAACGTAACAACAACTGGGTCAAACCATGAGTCGGATGAGTACTGTAATAATTTTCTTTTCAAAACTTCCATTTTAACAGTTATGAACTGAATACATTTACCTCGAGGGGAAAATGTTTACACTTTTTTCTCTTAGGCACATTCTGAATATTTCAGTGTCAGATTTCACTGCTTGAAACCCATGACTACAGTTTCTATGAAAGCTGTGGCAAATGGCCCTGATCAGGCATCACGATCATGTTGAAATACAGTTTATTCTTGACTTTGGCAAAGTAATTAGAGTCAGTTCAATACTTTTAATCACTGTGTCTTGTGTTAGACATGTTGTAACTACACTGTTAGTCTATTTAGTAGTGATCCATTAGATCATTTTCACAGCGGGCAGACACAGCTGCAAGTGATAAACTTAATGATGGGCAGGTTTTATTTAGACATCAGCTGGCAGTGAATATTGTCAATGCTAATTAACAAACCTAAAGCAAACATGACAATCACCCATTTTCATAGCTGCAGCTGTGAAAAATGTTCTGTTGTATAGCTTATTCATTTTTGATTGTTTGTCTTACAGATTATGGTTTTTTCTAGCCCTTAGATGCATAAGTGGGTCAAAAATGACCCGGTGAGGTTGTTTTCTTGCAATATCCTCATAGTGAAAAGTTATCATATTCCAGCTATTCCTCAAAAAACATGTTATTGATATCATGCCATCAATTTTTTTAACTTACCTTTTATACATTTTATGAAATTGTAGTTTTTGTATTACTAGTAATTTCGTGGGAACCTTTGATTCTTCTCAACTGTGCTCACAGTAGCTAGCTAACTAAGCTACATTACTGTATGTCTGTGCGTGTGTCATTCATAACTATTGTGTGAAAGAGTACAGTATGGGTTTCTTACCATCTATCATCAAATTTGCCTACTTTATAGTTTGCGAAACTAGCTACCTAACTAAGCTAGCTAACATTACTGTATGTATTGCACATGTGTGCGTGCGCATGCATGTGTGAACTTATTTATATAGCTGCATATTGATCAATAGGTCTGCTTGTCATTCAAAACTCAAAACTGTTTCCTCATAGAAAGTGTCATGGCTGCTAGGTATACAGTTGAACACACACACACACACACAGTGGTGGGTAGACACTCACCGTTTTGACAATGTCACTAATAACAATAATGATGGCTCTTTTCTATTTGTTAAGTTATTATAGTTACCCAGCACAAATAATACAGCACCTGTGAAGCTGTCTACCATATTAAAGTAACTTAAAACTTTACTTTTTAACATTTGTACGCTCAATTCACTAGCATGGTATATAAAACACAACAAGATACATTAACTAATGACTTTTTTTAAAAAATGGAAGATTGTGAGTAAAGTGTGAAATCTTGTACTTCTTCCGTCTGTTGCTTCGTTGCGGTGAAGCCCCGGTGGTGAATCTGCTGTAGCACCTTCAGAACCCTGCAGAGAGCAGGAAGCAGAGGAGAAACAGTGGCAGGAAGGAGGGGCGTAGAATACAAGAATGAAGGAGAACGAGAAGTTAGGAGGGTATTTATGTCAGAAGTGGCACAGCTGAGGTGTGGTCCTGCACCTGAATTGGACAAAAGATCTAACATTTATTTGTTTAATTTCATTACGGTGATCTAGTGCCAGAGAGGGCCCCAGTAGAGTGTATGCTGTTCCAATTAAATGGCTTATTGGGACATTGGGTCATACTGAATGGATTTATCATTAATGTTATTAGCTACATCTGTGCTGTTCTTGGACCAGAAGTCTTCCCCCCACCGTTGCTCAAGAAGCCCCATCAGGTTGAAGACCAAAAGTAACACCAATAACCAGAAGAAAATGGCAGAGTCACTGAGCCACTCAAATGGAAAATAGTTTGTGGGTGTCTCTCTCATCTGTGTTCTTTTTGTATTAATGTTGATGTGAAACACACAGGCTAAAGCCATCTTTGCCCTAGATATACATTCATATTAGTCTCATGTTATGAATGAGCTACAAAGAAAACTAGAAATATGAAGTGACTGAGAAATGCAATGACCAGACCAGAGCAGGGTTACAGTATGTGTGTAAAATGGAAATGTTACTTCTGAGGTTTCATACATGTTCAGGTCCATCTCTTTCTCACTCAATAACTGCCTTTACCAGTCAACAAGCACACTGGCCTGCCACAAATGTAGACTTCCGTCTGTCCTCCCTGAGTCTTTATCTCAACTGAAAAAAGTGTGTAGTTTTGTGTGCGTGTATCTCGGTCGCCATTTGTGTGCGCGGGTGAGCAAGTTAAGTGTATGTTGTGTGAACATGAGCTCAACATATGGAGTCTGTCATGACAAACTGCCCCCTCCTACAACAAAGAAAAAAAAGAAAGAAGAAAAAACCCCAGATTGAGTTTTGGTTTAATAAAAAGAGGAAAATGAAAGCATTTCTCAAAAGACATACTAAGACGTGAATACAAGGAAGAACAAAAAAAAAGGTCTATAATGGCCTTTGTTTCTGTACTTCTGTAATACTTGGATATTGTAAACATAGCAAAACAGGCAAAAGCACGTAGAAATGTATTGATGAATCACCCATAATAGAAACAAGGAGGCGTAAAGAGGAAGTAGATAACACTACAATGACAGCGAGAAAAAAAAGACGTGTTGCCACATTTCAGCAGGCCTTGTACACAAGCTGCAGTTTGCTTCGCTGTCTCCAATCCTTTGCAACATATTAGTCATCTTCAATCACTGTAGTTTGTTTCTAGAACTTAGACAGTGAGATCCTAAAGTTGAAATAAAAGCAACATGTTGGTTAAAGCATCAGCTCAGATGTAAGAAGGTTGTCACCTCAGATGAGATTGTGAACTGTGCTGCATGAAACCACAAATGTAATACACTTCATGATAGCATCAGCAGTGGGTGGCTTTAATAGATACACATGTGAATTTAATGAATTTAATTTTATGTGCTAAATTCACCGCCCAGTTTAATAGTTGATTGTTAACGATTGAGCAACATTCTCAGTTTCATCTCGCCCCCCCCAAAAAACCCCAGCTGCAAACACTGAGAAAACAAACCAAAAGTGTTCAACATAACATGAGCAAGAACGCAGAGAAAGCGAGACACTGAAGAGAGAGGAAGTGTCAGCTGAGAGATGATAACTAGCTATATTCAGTAGTTGTAGGGAGTGTCCCATGTACACACACACACACACACACACACACATGCATGCTGCTCACTCTCTCTCTTTCTTTCTCTGTCTTTGCCTCCTTCCCCATGTCATCTTCATTTCCTCCTTACACAAGCTTGCTTGAAAAGCAAAATTAGTGATAGTTTACAGCAAGCGAGCCGACGCAAGAGGTGAGGGAAGACAGAAATCTGTACTTGGTGCAGCCGGAGGATTGTTTCTCAGAGGGTGAGACACGTGGAGAGGTGATAATATGCAGTGGTGTCTTACTAATGTTATTGAAATGTTTTAAATACATATATATTTTTTTATTTTTACATTTTTAAACAAACATTTTTCTCATTCAGTGTTTCAGAGGTGTGAAACCGTCCCGTACTCCTGGATGGTTGACTGAGCTGTGGCAGGAGCATCTGGCGCACATTTTAATCCAAGGTAATCTCTTGTTGTACTTGTTGAAAAAGTGTGCCAACATTCGTTTTTGGTCCAGTGGAGCTGTAGCTGTTTTTGATAATATGCTTGCAGTAGTCAGGGTGTGTTGAAATCACTTTGTTTCCCAGAAGCATTGCATCGCATGTGTTTACTGTAAGTAGAGCAGACAAAACTCAGTGATGCCAGTATGTCTCATGTCTGTCTGTTTTTGCCTCCCTATCTTTAATTCTTGTCTCTCCACTACCTGCCTGTCTTTTCTCTCTTCTTTCTGCCTTTCTGTACCTCTTTCTCTGCTTTCAGTATTCCTTCCTCACTACATCAGGCCCTTTAAACTTTAGCTGTGAGGAGGGGGAGTGCGACCTGGTGGGATGGCAGAGGGCGGTGCGGTTTCATGCCCCCAAGTGTTTGTTGTAGACACCCAGGCCAACTATGTTTCCGTGCCCAGTGGAAAGACACTGAGGTGGGCGAGAGTGGGCCAAAAGTGTCTTCTTCTGCTGGTGGGACTTACCATGTTGGGACTTGTTGTGGAGGGATATTTGATCTACCATCTATACAAAAAAAATGAGGTAAGGCTGATGTCTGCATGTCATTTTGTATGCATCTGTCTCGGCCCGTCTCAGTGAGGAGAGAAACCTTGGTGTTTGGAGCATATGGAAATTTCTTTTCTCTAGAATTTCCCTATTTTACTCTACGTCACACAGATATACGCGCAGACGGCTGAGTACATTTGTGTGTGGGTCATGATTTGCTCTTTAAGTTACAAGTCCGAAATGATAAAAGTGTCAAATGGACTCTTTCTCTACTTCTGCTTCCCACATTATAACTTCACTTCTCTAAGACAGTTTCATAATGCTGTTTACCTGCCTCGTCTATGTTATACACTCTGCATGTTATGTAATATGCAGCACAGTTAAAAATCAAACGTTAAAGACCGTACAACTTCATGTTCGTGCTGAGAACAGCCGCTCGTGACTGTCATCCGTTTACCAGCGACAGAGTCAGAAAATTGGCAACATTTTGTTACATAATTTTGATTTTGTTTATATCAAACAACAAACAAACAAACAAACAGTGAAATCAATAAGTCATTTTGATTTTAGTGTTTTTGTCTTGTAGTGTCACAATATGTCTTTGTGTCAAGGTGTTTTGAGTAAAACTTACAATGTGCTTGTATCTATACTGAATGTGTGACTATTTTCACGTTTCCACTCATCAAGATGTACTTTCAACGAGTTTCAACGAGACAGGACACTTCCCGTTCTTACACACTCTTGAACTTTTGACATTTTACATGCAATCGTGCACAGTTTTTGCTACGTACCCCGATGTTCCATTATTTTCACACTCTCTTTTATTCCTCGCCCTGCAGGCATTTTCCCTTTGTATGTCTCATTCTCTCTGCCAGAACCTGTCTAATCCAAAAACATCTGGCCAGCAGGTAAGAGTGCATCTACAGTATGCATGTCTTTTAGTACAGGTTATGGCAGATGTGTGTTGGCATTTTTAGCTTTCATTTTTTTTTTTTTCTGTTTCAGGATGGCACCAGACTGTTGAGTCTAGTGGGATCTAAAGGTACCTAAAAGGTTTTCATAATTGTATCATCATAATTCCTGTGAATAAAAGCCACCTGTCAGCATCCAAGATGATTTATAAGATAACATGTAACTAAAAGTGTACACCAAAAAGTATATTTTTTGAGAACGTCAGTTAAAAAAAAAAAAAAAAAAAAAGCACATGCAAAACATCACATGTGAATTCAAATGTGAGGTTTGGCTAGCTGACTGACTGACTGATGTGACCCTGCTTTTCTGAACAGAGACTAATGAGATATCTCCACATCTGGAGCAGGCCATCCAGAGGCCCTTTGCACAACTGATAGGTTAGAGCCCTCTCAATACTCAAACCAGTTGTCTACGACTTTAATGTTTCATTTCAACTCATCTTTTTCATTCTCTTTGTTCACAACAACTTCAAACTTTCTCATTTCTCATCTTTCTCCAGGCTCCGGGAGTCCTGCAGGGGTGAACAATGTGGTGCAGTGGCAACATAAAGATGGCGATGCCATCACCTTCAACATGGGCTACAACAACGGCCGGTTGTTGGTCGAGAGGGAAGGTCATTACTACCTCTACTCCAAAGTGACAATAAATGCTGCAGAGGAGTGTTCACTTATCCAGCACAGGGTCATGAAAGACACCAAGGCCTATGATAGGCCAATAGAACTTATGAAATCAAAAAGGTTAGTCAAAGTGCCACTCCTTACTTCCTTCCTCTCGTTGCACATGTTCTTACAGGTGCCTTCTTGAGTGTTTGTAGCATTGCTTCTGGAGTATTTTTGTGCAAGATGAATCTGTCTTTGTTATGTTGTGGAAGGTTTGCTTTGTGACATCTGTGGCATGTTTCCTCATAGCTTCCGCTGCCGGACCCCAAAACCTTCAAGTGCAAAGTCATCGTCAGATGGGGACGATCTGTGGAACAGTTTCCTTGCTGGGATCTTCAGCCTAGAGACAGGAGATGAAATTTTTGTCATAGTGGATAATATAAATAAGATGCGTCCAGGAACTACTGAGAACTTGATGGGGGCATTTATGATATCTTCTTAGAGGCATGCGGAAATACCTCTGTCCCACATTGTGATCAAATTGTATGTCTGTGTATTAATTTACACCATATGTTGTGGTGAATTTTAAATATCTAATATATGCAATATATATAAATATATATAATCTAAATTATACTGTATTTGATGTATGTATTTGAATCCCTTATGAAAAAGCAACAAATGGTTGTGATATCATAAAAAGTATCTGATATTCAGATTATATAATCTTACTTGATAATTTGTTACATATGTTGTTGTGTGAATAAAATACTGTTGTTGTTTTTTTTTTTCAAACAAAAACATGAAGTGGCCTCAGTTTCTTATAAGCTCATATCTTGGACAGATAGCAAGAGCAGTGAAAACAATTGAAATAGATAGATCATAGAACGGGAAACAATTCAAAAAGATTTCTTATCTGCTCTTGTAACAAACCATGCGAACACACACGAAACTGTAACCAACTTGGATCACCCTTAGCACAGTGAGGCAAACCGCAGCACCTCGTATCATAGAGATACATGGTTGCAGATGTATAGATTTGCAACACACACATACACAAATGCCTGCAAAGCAGCGTGTCTGTGTGTGTGTGTAAACCAGGATGTGGTTGTGTAAGGATGCACTGAGGAGAGGATGGAGGGGAAGACTACTGTGGTGCTCAGGTTTGTGCGGCTGACTCAGCTCTTCTCACAGACTACAGGGGAAAGTTTCGCAAGCGTCGCAGCAGTGTCAAATGGAAAAAAAAAAAAAAAGACATATGGAGGTGCAGAAATATTAAGTAAAGGAGAGCTGAGCAGCCAATGTGGGAATCCTGCCAAGGAATTAGAGTGGAAACAGACCAAACAAAAACCAAAGCGTAACAAATACATGAGAATAGGATGAGGGCACAGGAAACCTTGCAGACAAACAGGTAAACAAATCACAAGTAAGAAAGAGTAGGTGAATGGAAAGACTGACCACAGATGCAGCTGAGATATTTGGGTCATTTCCTGCTCTGAGACAAAGATAAACATCTGTGAAACGAACATACAAGATAACGCTCAGTTTGAGCATGAACGCTTTGCAGATTAAAATATCTCACAATGTTGCTGTTCATTCCTTGGACTGTTGTAAGCTATCAAGTATTTGCTCAAGAGAACTTTGATGTGTCTGTGCTTCTACTTTGTTCCACTTTGTACTCTAGTTGCTCTAGTTGCTTAGCCTATTAACAGGTTTAGATTAGGTAAAACTCCAACAAGCTGCAGCAATAAAATGCTGCTTACACACTGATACTTATCCAGGGTGACCAGAGTTTCTGTGCTCTCTCATCCAGCAGGTTCTCATCGATCGTGGCTGCTGCTGTGGTCATGCAAGACAAACAATGACTTGCAATGAAAAGAAGTTGAGCCAAAGTCAACTTTTGGATAAACACAACCTGACATCAAGTTCAAATTGCTCCATTGTCAGTCTGAAATCTTGCTGAAGCACTATCCAGGTAGAGTTTATGGAGCAAACTGTCATACTCTTCCAGTTGTGTCGTTGCTTGGTTTGTTTTGTGTACCCAGCTTCTATGTCTGTGTCTGGCTCGCAGTCTGTGCTGCAAAACAGTGACACCAAGAGGTTTCATTTGGTTTGCATCTGTTTGCTTTGAGAGAGAGACAGCTGTAATCGAGCGACATAGGCAGTGAATGAGAGAGAGGGAGAGACGATGAGAAGAAAGCAGATTATCAGAGAAATAAAACATTTTTTTGGGATTGTTTCATAGTAGTTACATTCATCACAAATAAACACAACCATACCCCTAGCACACCCCGCCGCTGACTTGGTCAGAAAAGCGTCTTACCTTTGCAGCTTTAAAGGTGGTAGGTCAATACAGGCGTTAGTGTTAGCAATGATACTAATTAAGGTCCTGTTCCATTTAGGTCAAACAGAGTCAGGTTGCTGCTGTGGTGCATGTTGGCTCACTGGAAACTGCAATAAATGGAACGGAACTAAAAATAAACTAGTATCACTGGAAACATTTGGTTGACCCTACTATTTCATGTTAACATGGCTGCTGTGGAAAAAAAGGTCTATTGCAATGTCAATTTTTAAGTAATTTCTATATTGCTACTGGGGCAGCAGACACAAGTTGTCAACGCATTTTCAGGTCTATCACCTGAAAACAGTAGCCTATTTTCTACACGACCAGCAACAACATTAACATTATCATTTACTTACAGTCATGGTCACCTGTTGAACATACTGTAAGAACAATATCCAGTCTCTTTTAGCTCTGTCTTTGGTGTCTCCTGAGTTAAATATCTGCCACTTTCACTACAAGCAACCCCTTCCACACTGTCATTTTATGCATTGTTATTATAAAACTATTGATTATAGCCACTTTCAGTAAAGGATCTTTATACATTTTCAGACATGAACATGAATTGTACTTCATGTGTTTCAAATTAGGGGAATCAATAGTTTTTGAAAAGAGAGTGGCCATTGAGAAAATAAATGGAGGGGAAATTTTAAACACTCACTCTCTCTCTCCCACACACACACACACACAGACACACACGCGCACACACACACACACAAAGCTGTGTGATCACACAGATCCAGCTTTTCACATCATTTTTCTTTCAGTCATCTGAAGCCAACCATGAAGCCAGCTGAATTTTGTTTTAAAAATTACATTCCTTTTAGACAATTTGAGCTTTCTCTCTGCTTTGTGTGTGTGCACTGACAAAATGAAAAGCTTCTGTGTTAAGAAAAGGAGGTAATATTTGTTTTCACTCAACATCTGCATCTTAAAATGATATAATGCAGAAAGTGTAATTAAGTTTGCTTGCTGGTGCACAGAGTTTTTTTTCTAAACCACACTGTATGGTAAATAAACAGGAAGTGATGTACATCCAGTTCCCGGTATTGTCTGCGTAACAGGAGGGAACTTTCCTTTACCTCTAAACTTTTCACACATTCCACTTGAAACTTTTATCGCAATCACACTCATTCTCGTCATTTTTTACATTTTCACACCAAAGTCATCTCAGTGTTCACTGTATCCATTTTTAATATGGATTACAATAAAATACATTCAACATCGTGTAGTTTGTCCATAGGACTTACATATCATTAACAAAAAACATTTTCTCATTTCACGAGTCCACATATGAAAGATATTTTAGTTCATTCTGGTCATGTTTTGATTACAGGAGGATTTTTTTTTTTTTTAAATGGGACCTTTGTAACAGTTCTTTTATGTGCAGAGTACCACTCATCATAGTTACTCATCATCTGCCAAAAGAGATGAAATGACTCCACTTAACTATAGTAGATCTAAATGAGGTCCCTGCAGAGCTCATTGGGGTTTATAAACACACATTTTTGTTAGCCCAGCCATTTATAAAATGAAAACAGAGCTATAGAGTCACATTTAACACAACGTAGGCTGAAGAAACTTTGCAACGTATTGCACATCAACACTAATGTAGTGATATCTACATCAAAATAAACATGTTTTTAAAAAATAGCAACACATAAATATAGGTATATAAATAGTTCCATATCACCAAATAAATATATTATATATAGACTAAGATATTTACATATTTATATAGAATGAGATGAGTGTCTAGTCTTTTCCATATGTTGTTTGCATTGGCATGAAAGCATATTCTCTTCAGTTTCCACCTTAAAATCCTGCTGAGTTTCATCGTTTTACACCTTCAGTTTGTAACACAGCCCATTTTCACCCTCGTGGACTGCAAGAAAACACAAACTGCTGTTGTTGTTTCGTGACGACCCACAGGTCACTGGCAGATCTACGTCTTGATGACAGTACTAACACTACAGTGTCCACATTAGTCCACAAGGAACATCCCAAGTCGTGAGGTGTTCAGCTCCAGTCTCCAGTTCTGAACTCCCTCTGTTACAGTCATCTGAGTGAGCAGTTTCTCCTTGTTTATCGGGCTCACCGTCCAGCACTTCTTGCTCACAGGATTTGAATTTGTAGTATTCGGAAGTGTCACCTCGCAGGTGAGCTTATTGCCCACCTGGACGGTTAGGAGGCCTGGACCACATTTGTAGGTGCAGGTGAGGTTGAGATCAATGTACATGAAGTAGGACCCCTCCTTTAGGGGCTGCAGAGAGTTCTGTTGACTGTCAAACACAAAGTTGCTTCCTACAGAATTCCCAGTAGCGTAGGGCACTGCCTCCAACTGCATGGTGGAGGTCTGTAAGGTGCCTGCAGGAGGAGACAAACGTAAGTTAGATGGTGCTTACACAGGAACAACAAGCATGGTTGTTACATTCCTTTGCTGTGTTATCATGCCTTCAGTCTGAACTGTGAACTGGTACAGCTAAAAACCATGAAATCTTTTTACACAGCATTTTAGGGATGCAAAATAAGGATCTTTAAAGTTTTAGAATTATAGAAAGACTTCTCCTGAGGATAGGCAACATTATCATCTATCTATACTACATGTTTTGGATACTCTGTCCCTGAACACTTATGTTTAGTGGCTGCTTTTAGCAAATAAAAATAGACTTACTTGAGGTGGGTTCCAGATAGGCAAAGTTCTGCATCTGTTGACAAAACAGAAGAGATGAAGTGGATTAAAATGTGCACAGGACATGGGTGAAACTTGAAAAGAAAAAAACAAACAAACAGGTTATTTATTTACTTTTTAATAGTAAGACTATTTGTTTACCTTGTATACTGGGCTAGATTCGTCTCCTGTCAGCTTAAGTGCCTCTGGAGTCCTGGACTTCAGAATGGAGTCCAGTTTGGACTGCAGTCCGGACACGACCTTCACTCCGCCGACAGCCACAGCTGCCAGAGCCCCAAACAGCAAGATGATGGACATGACGAGAAAAACGTCCAGGCAGCGGGTTCGCCGGCGGCTGTTTTTCTGGAGAGACTCAACATCCATTTCTGTGTTTTGTTGTCCCATCAGTCGACAGTGAGATGCCTGAGCCTCGGGTAATGTCTCCAGATTTTAAGTTCAGCAAACAAACAAACAAAAAAAGTCTTGAGGCGCAAATGCAAGCTCTGGAAGTTGTACAGCTCCAGATGTTTAATCTCCTCGGGATACTCCTCTTGTTGACACACGGGCCAGTCCGCGTCTTTAGCTGAATGTCACGACTGTGTGGCTCATGGTGGCTTTTTATACTTTGCTATGCACTGAGTTTCGGACACGGAGGAAAAACGCGGAAGTCATGGATTTCCCTATCGCCTCTTCACACACGCCCCCCTCCTTCGCCGCTCGTACGGGAGGTGAGAAAACTAGACGCGTAGACTTTCCGCAGCTGTCTCTGCTGTTGCGCAATGCGCCCCGAAAGACACCGTGTGCGGTGGAAAACGAAAGGGAGAGCCTCCATCCTCACTACATTCCGACACATTGTCGAACAGACGTTTCCCTCGACACTTTGACATTAGTTGGCAAAAGTGGCACAGTGGAGATAATGATGGTCTGAAACCTTCATTTGAATTTATATTTTAGAAAGGTATTATAGAGGAGAAACAGATGTGTGTGTGTGTGTGTGTGCCATGGGATGTGACGGGCCATGGCACGAGGGGTATTTGTCAACAGCTGGCTACATAATCAAGCTAAAAAAAAAAAGCTCCCGGCGTCACCACTGCAAGTTTGTACACCTGGAGTAACCACGTGCGGCCGGCTATCATATCTGGAGTCTGAAGTTGCGGGAATCCCCCTGCGGATGTGACTGGGAGAGCTCGGGGGTTTGGGATTGTAGATAAGATTGCAATGTTGCTGTGGCAAGCAGGCAAGCAAGAGTCCGACTCCCCTGACTGGGAAAAGACAGGAGGGATTGTAGTCATCGTTGCAAGAAAACAGAAATTTGTTGTTGCATGAAACATATTGGACGTTATTTTACCTCTGTGATTTAATTGTGATTTTTTTTTTTGTCATTTCTCCAGTGATTGTGTCAGGTTTTGTCTACATTTCCTATACATACTTATAATGACAACAAAGATCTGTGGTTATTGTCGTTTTTATGTAACTGAAAGTTGCACTGAAACGTTTAAAAGCATATTATATGGCCTAAATGTGGACACACTTGATCTGGTGCTATTTTTCCGTTTAGTCAAGAGAATTCTTTATGCTACAGCATACAGTGATATTCTTAGTAATATGCCTCTGGGTTTGTGGCAACAGTCTCAACAAGGCCCCTTACTTCCCACGTGCACACTGTGAGGCCCATAAAGAAACTGTTTTCTCAGTTTGGCGTGTGGCTCTGTCACACAACATCAGTGTTGGAATTCAGTAATGCCCTCATGAATGGGTACTAATTCCTACAGCCAGGATCTAAAATCTATGGAAATCTTTTACAGAGGGGTGGAGGCTATTTTGGCAGCAGGTTATAGCCCCCAGCTGTCACACCTTAAATTTGTTGCAAGAAGGGAATTGTGAAAATAATTGTCGATACTGACAATGAAAAAATAATGGCAGGTTGCCTAATCTGGGTTAATATCTTCTATCTGAAAGATAATGTTCCCAACAAACCGAATTTGTTGTCAGTGTTTCTGTCTGTAAAGATCTTCTGAGGTAGTTCCGAAGTCGTAGTGAAGATATAGACGGCCAGTTGCAGAATGATTCTCATCAAAATTTGATGTACAGTAACAGTTCTAACTCCATCCATTTGGTTCGGACCGAAACATCCAAAGAGATATTTGATGGCTTGCCATGAAATTTGATACTGATATTCAAAGTCGCAAGATGATTCTGTGGCTTTTCCTGTAGCACAAAGTCAGAGTTTTCACTTATCAAGTAAATGACTCTAATGATTCCCTGACTTTTTCTCTCGTGCCACCCTGAGGTTGATATTTGGCTTTGATTGAAATGTCTTTAAAACCTTTGAATGGATTGCCCCATGAGATTCAGCGAAGACAGACATGTCCCCCTCAAATGAAGTGAGCACAGCATGGCTGTAGACAATTAGGCTTGTTCATCAGTGTTTGGGTCTGTGTGGGCAGCACGCAGGTCAGTGAGATTGCTAATAAATTTACTGCAAGCTGTAAATGAATTAATGGTGACTCTACACGTTTGTTTGGGCTGAGTAGAGCTGATGCAGCAGCTCTACTTTTAGGCTTTGGTTACTTTTACTATAAGAGATACAGTTAGTCATGAATTGATCACCAGTCTTACAGTGCAACTGGTGTAATCAGTGGTAAGGGCTTTCCCTCCTGCATCAGGTGGTGATCCATACAGCCCTGCCTACCTACGAACAGTTTACACTGGGACTTATGGTAATGACCCTCAAATACTCCACGCTGATCAAAACAGTGCTAAGTAGATCCACACAGTTTCCAAAGATAGATGTCAAGGGAATGTTTGAGGTTGTTACTGAAAGGGAAGTACACGGTCATATAAAAACAGTCCTAGGACGGGAAGTTAACGTCACTTATTCAGAGGTGCAGAGATAAGTTTAGGCTACGCTGCTGACAAAGCTCTTCTATGGAGATCAGCTGAACTGTTCTTGATCAAACTGTTTTTATACCTTTTTAAATTAGGAATTCACAGTGGAAATACGGGGTGAAGCAGCCGGAATGAGACTCAGCATGGCTGTGACTAAGCATGAGTCTTAGGATACGATTCTCTTGTTCATACGTAATGGTAAAAAGGAGGCGATAGGGTGAGGAGTTCAGACATTGGGAGGGAGCTTGAAGACAAGCTTCTGCTCCTTCACACTGAAAGAAGCCAACTGAGGTAATCTGGACATCTGATTAGGATCCTAGACCACTTCACTTGGAGTTTTTACAGGCTCATCCAACTGGAAGGAAGAGTTGGAAAATCTTGCATCATCCATCCATCCATCAAACTGCACATCCTTGCACATGTATTTTTATCTCATTTGCACATTCCCACTTACAGCATTAGTCTTGGATCTCTCTCTGAATGTCCTCTCATGAGATTTTTAATATGTTTTCCCCTCCTGTGCAGGGTTTTTTATGGATTTTTTTTTTCATCTTGGCCTGGCTCAGCAACCTGTTATGTCATAGAGTTCATACCGATTCTGGCTTCCAACTTATTATTATTGTTGCTGTGTATGATATTACAATATTAACAACATTTGACCTATTTCACAACATTTAGCTTTTACAGATAGCACATTCTAACCTAGTTCAGTGCAAATGACAAAAACAGGGGAAGACAGTGCTTGTGTAACTTGTGTAATTTGAATATCATGAGGAATGACAAGTGAGAAAGGCTATAGGTGTGATGGGAAAAATGTGGGGACAGTTTCTGTGGGGGAGTGATAGACAAAGATGGGGAAGTCAGCATGAGACAGAGAAAATGAGAAATTTAGCATCACTAGTATGACATACAGTTAGTAGAAGGTCATATGCTCCTGCAAGCCAAAAACCCAGGACTCCTGTTCCCTATTGAAACTAACCACACTTGTGCAAACATAAGCACACATACACACACACACACGCACGCACGCACGCACGCACGCACACATGCACACACACACACACACACACACAAACAGATGCATATTCCTCAAAAGTTTCCATGTTTGTTTAAGAAAGCTTAATCTTGCCCTTGAATCTGACTAGACGTGTTTTCACTGGAGTACTGGAGTGTTGTTTTGTATGTGTGTGTGTGTGTGTGTGTGTGTGTGTGTGTGTTTGTTTGTGTGTGTCTGTTTTAGTTTGTTAGCGTGGATAACTCACATACATGCATGTACTGGACTGCCCATCGGTAAAATAAATGAGCTTTCCCGGCCTATTCTTTCCACCTTTCATCACAGGAAGTGACAGAGAGCATTACTCAGTGAGTGCTGTAATGTGTCATGTGGAGGAAAACAATTTCATAAGTGATACGTGATTTTCCTTCCTGAAAGTGATGAAATAGCAGAGAGAAGTTGTGAAGTGGTTTTGAACTGCTCACCTAAAGTTATCAAACACTGTCTCACCCAAAGTAATCAACTACTACAGTTACATTACAAAGCTATTAATATGCATACACACAGTTTTCATATCCAGTGTTGGATTTTCTGTGGTCAGGATTACGTACGGGTCTTTTCGACAAAACAAAAAACACCACATCGTGATGTGCCGGGCTTTCTCACAGGGAAGTCTCTGACTCTGATTTCACTTCACATTTAGAAAAGCACAGGCTCCCTCCCACTCTCTCTCTCTCTTTCTCTAACTCTCATGCTCTCTTTCTATTTTTCTCTATGTACAGAAATGAAACAAATAAAATAACAATGAATTAACAGCAGAGGCGACAACTGAAAGAGAAACTCACCCTGGCAGAGCTTTTGCTGCCACCTACAGCACATGCATCATCTGTCCTTTCCGTTCACTCATTATTGTTACACTCAGCGGGCAATTAAAGGACAAAGTTATCAATCATAATTATGACCCTTTTAACTTACTATTGTGTCCTTTCCCACATTGTTAATCAAAACATAAATATAATAGTATCTTTATCTGTGGCTCCCTATCAACCACTCCCAAAGAAAACAGAAGAACAAAAAAACAAGAGAACGGTAAGAAAAGAAAAGAAAAGAAAAGAAAAGAAAAGAAAAGAAGTGGGACATCTGACAGAGTCAGATTACGGAAGTTAGTCAGTGAATATAAAAACCAGGTCATAAATTCATTTCATTCAGTTCCCATGTTTGGAAGCAAATCTTATAATCAACAAACAAACACAAAGAGGAGGTAGCACTGACCTTCTTAATTTTCTTCATTCCCCGTAGTGCAGACGGCTACAATGACCTCCTTCAATTGTTGGCAACATGCTGAGCCTCAACTTCAGTCCTTTTTAGCTCCCTCACAACTGGGTGAGCCAATGGGAATACAGTACACAATAAAACTGAACAAAGCTGCTCTGTTTTGTGTCCACTGGTTTGTTTTCTTCCTGTTCTTGTTTGCTGGATACTTTAATGTCACATTTTTGTTGTGCTAATTGCACTTAGAACTTCCTAATGTCCATATTAGTTTGTGTTCCTGGAGTAAAGTAGTAGTAATAATATGATATATACTGTAAATGTGAACATCATTGTACTCTAAAATGTTAAATTAAAAGTCTGGTGTCGCTATTTTATTTAATTCATGAAGTAATGTTTCACACCCAATATAATTTATTTGAGGGAGACACTACTACACTAAGTAATTTGTGATGGAAATGTCACCTTGAAGTAATGACACAACAAAAAAGTATTATCTTGTAATGTAAAAGTAAATGTGTTTTTTTTTTTCTCAAGGTACATGTATCAGAAAAAGTTTTATAACTTAAACTTAACTTTATGACTTACTGTAATTCATGTCCTTGCTGGGTGCTATCATGGTGAAGTTGTCAGGAAACCAACCGTGTCAAAGGTAGAAATATAATTTTTTTTAAAAATCACTAATTTTCAATCATTTTTGTACAGATTTAAAAAAACACAAAATAAAACACTGGCTTATAACTGATATAGAAAGCATTATGTATTTATCAAACCTTATATCTACTATAATGTAAACAGAGCACCTTATTAAAGAGTGGAAGGCTACCTCACTAAAGGAGCAAAAGGAGCGCAATCACATTTATAATTTTCGTGCCAACCATTTTCAGGAAGCAACACTTAATTGTTGGCTATGTGCCATGATGCTGATTCAGTGATGAAAGGGAGGGAATGTATGCAGATGTCACGTAGTCTTCTTACTGTAGCAACCAGCTTCTGGTAAATCTAGATAATATTTTCAAAGATCCGTATGACACATCCGATATTATAATTTGGTTTGAGCTACTTAAGTTATTTCTTTGTAAACTTGGGATTTTGTAACTGTATTGTATGTCTTTTTTTTTTTTTTTTAAACGTATGTGTTTTTTGTTTTTTTTTGTTTTGTTTTTAAAGATGGTGAATCATGGTGATGGATAGTTGCATCCATCAACCACCGTCACTGTGACACATATGTGATGCATGTGATGCCCGAGAGGGAGAGAGAGAGAGTTAGAGAGAGTTAGAGAGGGAGGGAGGGAGAGAGAGTTAGAGTGAGAGCTGGAGAGAGAGAGATCTTATTCCTGAGTATTTCGCAACCAGAGTTTTCCGCTCCGCCGTGGCGCATATCTTGAAGGTGACGGATGCCCTGCAACGAGTCAGGGCGAGTCCTGCAGGCTATGTGTGATGACATTAAAAATGCATAAAAGAGTGCAATTTACTTTGACAGCAAAGCAACTTGGACTCTGCACATGAGTACAACAAGGGCGCTCCCAAGTTTCTGATGCCAACAAGTTTTTCACTCCGAGCTTTCACCCGCAGTCAGTCGTCATGTTGGATAAATTCGGACCGCAGAGCGCCGGTGTGCCCGTCTCCAGCGCGGACCTCCAGCTCAAACTGACGGACAACAAGAGCAGCCTGGCCGCAGCAGGGATGGGGATGGAGAACGGCAGCGGGAAGAAACTCATAGAGATAACTGGACCGGCTTTATCTAAAAGAAAACTTCTGGTTGGCCTAGATCTCCTCTGTCTCTTCCTTGGTAAATATCAAAATATACAGAAAAAGTAGTTTTTAGCTTTGTTAATAACTCGATATTTAAAAAAAAAACACGTGTCATTTATTCCATCAAAAGAGTCGTGACATTACAACACAACTTGTAGTGTAATGTATTGTAATGACAATGACAGTGACAGTGGTGGTGATACAACTCTGTGGTCAGTCTTGAGGTCATGAACTGTTTGCACTGGACTGTAAGGTGTTATTTTGCTAACCCATAAGATATGAGTGTGCATGTGAATAGAAATACTTACAGTCAGTAGATAAATTCTTATTAGTTTTTTATACTGATGTAACTCAAAGTACATCTCGTTTAGTTTGGCCATGTTCATCTTACCTGTGTGTGTGTGTGTTTTTTTTTTTTAGAACTGAAACCAGTAAGCCTAGTTTAATAATCAGTCAGCAGATTGTCAGAAATCACTTTAGATCATTTTTTTAAGCAACCAAATATTTTCTGGTTCCATCTTTTCCATTAAGAGAATCTGCAGCTTTATTATCTTATGTAATAATAAATTTGAACATCTTTAGTCTAGAAGTATTGGTTTAAAACAATCAATCTGATACCATCATCATGGGGATTAAGAAATGGTGACTTTTTGCTACTTTCTTACATTTCATTCGACCAAATAATTAACTGATTAATTGAAATGATTGATTGAGCATCAGTGGAAGTAATCACTAGTGGCATGTTGTTCACATAATATCAGTTTATTTTATAGTTTTGACTAAAGGCGAATTCCTTTGCAAATTGTTATTCTTTCCTATTCATGGTCTCTCATGGTGAGGGTTAACGTGAACCGCGTTGAGCTCTGTTCCGCTTTGTTTTCATCCCTTTTTATTTAGTCAACAAAGACAGACACTGGCTACATTCAGGCATGTGGGTGTGCAGATTATGAGCAGCAAAGTAAAGTAAAGTAAAGTAAGAAAGAAAGAAAGAAAGAAAGAAAGAAAGAAAGAAAGAAAGAAAGAAAGAAAGACAGTTTTTTTGAACTTCGTTCTTCATCTACATGTATCCTTAGCTCTTTTTTTTCACTCATGCGCGCACTCAATCTCTCCGTGCCAGCTGGTTTGTGCATTGCCCAGGGAATTCTACAGTTTCCATGACAACCTCCAGTTCTCAGGGTAGAGCCGGGCCAGGGGAATTGTATTTGGTATAAATAAATAAATGCACGATCCACTGTGTGTGTGTGTGTGTGTGCACATGATTGTAATTGTTGACCCTCCCTCCCGTCATGGTCCCTATATGTGACAGGAGGGAGTGCTTATGTAATGTTGGCTAATTGGAAAAAGCTGGATAGAGAGGTCTGCCTAAACAGCAGATGTGGACATGTGCATAAGGGAGGGAGCTATGCTAATCTTTCTTTCTCTGTCCGTCTCTCTCTCTCTCTCTCTCTCTCTCTCTCTCTCTCTCTCTCTGTACTGTGTTAGTGCAGGCATGCAAGACTGGGGAAGAGAGAGAGAGAGAGAGAGAGAGAGAGAGAGAGAATGACACTCAGAGACAAACAGAGACAGTGTGAGGCTGGTTCTGGGTCTGCTGCAGCATTTGCTCTTTGTTTTGCAGGGAATAGTTGAACTGAAGTCACAAACAAACCTCCTTTCTCTCCTCATCAACAGAAATGTGCACTCACGCACACACACTCACACACACAGTTCAAACTGGTTCTCTGTGGAGCTCTGCCTGCTTTCCTCTTCTATTTCCAGACCGTCTCATTCCTAATGCTTGCCTAACTAGTTGGTTTCTCCAGAGAAAAGCTCGGGATTCCCACCCTTGTTTTCCTGTGAAACTATTCCATCGTTTGACCTTCTCTCCTTCCCTCAGCCTCTGCATGTCACAATCCTTGTCAGTTTTATTATAGCCTCCACTTTCTATTACCTCGGTCTTTCTTTTTTAATTTTCGACCTTATTACTTTCATCTGTGATTAAGGAGATACTTAATGTGCACCTCTTTGTGTGTCACAGAGATGAAGAGTCAAGGACATCATACCAGCACTAGTGCTGGGTATTGAATATCAGTGCTTTTGTCCAAAGTATTAAAATCATATTTTTACCACTTTCAGGCGTTTCAATGTTTTTTTTATGAAAAGAGTCTACGGCCATGTTAGCAGATCTGTGTATCTGTACATTGGCATTGCGGTGCTTTGAGCTAAATGCTCATGATGATCATAATGACATGTAAACATTGACCTTTAGCAGGTGAATGCCCATTATCACACCTGACCTACAGTTAAGTACAGCTGATGGCGTTCACTTTGCAGATACTTGACTGTAAACCAAAGTTTTGGACAGCTTAAATTTCGGTGAAATTGTTGGCGCAAGAAGAAAAGTCACAAGATCACTGAAGTTATTACAATTTATCGTTAAAATGACATGGATGTCTCTCACCAAATTTCATAGCAGTCCATCCAAAACCACCACTAGTTCTGCTCCTCTTTTCTCCTCCCACGCATCAACTCCAGTTTCTCATGACAAGGAGGAATATTTATACTCCCAATGGGGATTGTTGAGCTATATAATCATCCCCCTCCTCATCCTGTTCCTCCTCCTGTGCAGCTTCCATCCCTTTCTTTGCGTGTGAGCTGAAGGCAGTGAGTCCGTACAGAAGGGGCTTCATGTGCGGTGACCCCAGCATCACTTATCCTTACTTGCACCATGAGGCCATATCAGACGAATTACTCATCGCTGGTGGCATCATCATCACCGGCCTTACCGTGAGTACTCATCACCCTGATCATACACTGATTAATTTTTCATCATTCATGCCCCAACTTTGCTCTGACTAAATGTCCACCCCACCTCCAGATCGCCCTCGGGGAGTGTTACCGTGTTCGTTTTAGAGGAGTCAGCTCCAAGGCCTTCGTCAGGAACCTGTATGTTTCCTGTCTGTACAAAGAGCTGGGTTGCTTCCTATTTGGCTGCTGTGTTGGCCAGTCACTGACCAACATGGCCAAGCTGAGTGTTGGACGGCTGCGACCACACTTCCTGTCTGTGTGCGGCGTCACCTATGCATCGCTTAACTGCACACCTGGAACCTACGTGGCAACAGTGAACTGTCGCCAGCTTGACCACCGGCTGGAGGAGGAGGCCAGGTGTGTGTGCGTGTGTGTGTTATTCATTATGCGTTATGTATTGTGCTATGTTGTTCTGTGTTTATCTAAATGCTTCTCCATTTTTTTTAGGAAGTCCTTCTTCTCTGGGCACGCTTCCTTTGCGATGTACACAATGCTTTATTTAGCAGTGAGTATTTCTATCTATCTATCTATCTATTGCTCCTCGGTTCACACATTTTCTCACCCACACTCCCAAGCACAATTTACTGTCTCTCCGATTTCCAATTACCACATCTCTACAAAATGCAGAGAGCAAATGAATGAAAACAGGGACCCATCATCAGCCCAGTTAGCAGCAGAAAGCGAGAGAATGAAAGAGAGGGTGAGAAAGAGAAGGACTGAAAGGAGAAATGGGACAAACAGAGACAGCTTTGTTCCTCTGTGGGAGGAGTGTGACCTCGCCTCACCGCTTCACTGCTCTCCTCTATTGTGTGTGTGTGCCAGCTCCTGCATTTATATGTGTTCATGGTGGCCTCTGTATGTCCATGCCAGCGCCTGCATATTTACATGCAGCATATTAATGTGTGTGCCATCTTTTGTGTGTGCAATCTTGGCTTGCTTGCTCGTGATCGCAGTGACTGTTTCCCTTCTTTATATTGCTGCATTACATGTACTGTGAGTAAAAAGGGAAAAAAAAGATTGCAAGTGTAGCGGATACCGTACTTCATTTGATGCACTGCATTGCATGAATCTAGAGAGAGGGGCTTCATTCACATTTGAATTCCCAGATAAAAGCCAGTATTTAAATAATGACTAAACCAGCTGCAATGAATCAGAGTTAGACAGTATTTCTGTTTGAAAGAGACTCTCAAAGCCAATGCAAATGCAAACAAAGTAAACTTGTTGAGTTTCCATTAACCGACTGCAGAAAAAAGGCTTACATATATTATTACATAAAATCTACTTATACTTGATACAATATACTCACAGTGTGTATGATTAAATGCTTAAAATGGGGGAAATTAGGAATCAGAGACTTCGTCAGTTTTATTTCTGCAGTTAAAGTAAGTATAGCTATTTGAGAACTTGCAAAAATTGCAGTGAAATCTAATTTCAGATTTCAGTTATTCTTTCAGATAAGATAAAATAAAATAAGATAAGATAGACTTTAATGATCCCACACTGGGGAAATTCCTTGCAGCTCGTATACACAAGGAGGTTAAGAAATTACTCATTGAGATATACAGAAAAACGCCAAACTGAAGAAAGTCATGAAGTCATGCTGGTGTTAAAGAGTCTGACAGCTGTTGGAATGAAGGACCTGTGGAAGCGCTCCTTCTTACATGGTGGGAGTAGCAGTCGGTCGCGGAAGGAGCTGTTTGAAGCCTACAGTCCTCATGCAGGGCGTGAGAGGAGTTGTCTCCCCTCCAGGTTTCTCCCTCCCTTCTTCCGTGCCCTAAATAACATCATGTTCTTTTTTGTCATTCAGTTTTACCTGCAGGCGCGGTTGACATGGCGTGGGGCTCGGCTGCTTAGGCCGGTGCTGCAGTTCTTCCTGGTTCTTCTGGCGGTCTACACAGGTCTGACCCGCATCTCAGACTACAGGCACCACCCATCCGATGTGCTGACAGGCTACATACAGGGAGCTCTCACTGCTTACTGGGTGGTCAGTATACCTCTCCTACTTGTTATCGTGCATCAGTGTGTGTCCACGTGTCACGAGTATGTTTAAATCTTATGAATGGGCATGTGCTTGTGTGTTTCCCAGGCCTTCCACATCTCGTCCATGTTTAAAAGCTCGAGTTCAGATCTGTCTCCAACTGAGACCCTGGACAGTCCCCTGTCACCCCACCACACTGTCTGCTAAACCTAACCTCCGCCAACTCCTGCGTGTACCCACACCCACCTGCTGCCTGTAGTCTGGTTTGGATAGACAAGAGATTTAAAGAATGTGAGACTATTTCCTGTGAAGTCAACCCACATACCTCAGTATTCAGACAGAGTATGAGAGAAAGAGAGAGGAAAAGAAAGAGAAAGAAAGAGAGAGAAAGAGATAAGAGACGAGCTTGTGAGATACTGTATGTGGCTCAAAAGAGAAAACATATGAATTGACAGAAAAGAAGAGGGAGGGTGCTAAAAACTACACTGGCTGCACGGCTCGGAGTGTTGCCTAAGCAGCACTCGAGAGCCGTCGAGCCATTGTCCTTGTGACTGACCTTAGCTTCACGTGATACTTACCTGTGAGATGAGACGACTGAATCCTGAACACACAGCAACCACTACCACTCTGTATGTCACCTGTAAATATATACAGATTTTGTACGACTCGAATGAGACTGTAAAAGCACTTTTTGATTTCCATGTTAGTATTAATAATAACCACTTTGTAATGATCTGGTGCATAGGATGTAATATATTTTATACAAACATGTAATATATCTTTTAGCTGTTTTTTTTCTTTGTTTGTTTTTTTTTACATAAACCCAGTGAATGTAATGGTGTTGAAGGAAAGCACAGATTAGCGAGAAAGCAACTCATTTTCTTAATGTGTTGAACCATTTAGGTGTGTTAAGATGTGTGTGTGTGTTGTATATGTAGTATATTAGTGAAAGAAGGACAATGAGAATGTTTACACCATAGATATAATCAATGTTCAAGAGAATGGATGCTACTAGTTTTCTGACTTAAAAAAATAGCTAATATATGTTGCTAGACTACTTACCGTCCGAGAGCACAGATCATTAAAGAATAATGTGATTTTTTTTAAAAAAACGTTGTCTTTTTCAAGTTCAGTTTGTGACGTTTCTTTTTTCAAAACCAGCTCTGTATACACATTTTTAGAATACTGTTGTGAAGTTGTTTCGCAACTATTGCCTAATAGCACATGAGCAGACACATACACATTTTTATGGTGCTGTCTTTATGACCACTCATTGAATGTAGGTCCAATATTCACATTCTTCTAGCCCTGTATCAGCCACCTGAGAAAAGCGGCTAGATGCTCCACCAGCTAGTCGCTAATTAAATACAATGTGTGCTCTGCTTTTTTGCTGAAAACAGTGGCCTGCTGTTGCTGTAAATGGTACAGTAAATGGACTGTACTTATATTGCGCCTTTCTAGTCTTCTGACCACTCAAAGTGCTGTTACACTAAATATCTTATTCACCCATTCACACACGTTGACACACTAATGGCACTGGCTGCCATGCAGTTTAAGGATCTAACCATTCACACACCAATGGCGATTAATGGATGACCTGCTCTACCTCTGAATCACAGCTTCAATGAGAGTGGTTTGATTGGACCAAGTCTGGGGCTGAAATACCAAAACAAGTAGCTGAAAGACGCTAAAATGCTGAGCTTTGAGTGAGGGGAATTCAAAGTTTGGAGTTAACTCAGACAGTCATTTATTTTTAAGCTATTTTTCATATAAAATTACCGATTCGTGGAGCTTTAAGTAAACTGCTCAAGAGAGTAATTTAAAGAGTTCACACATCTGCTGTTCATGTACTATTTCCCTCAAGTATAATGTAGCAGAAAATGGAAGTACTCAGCTAAAGTACCTTCCAGTACTTGAGTAAATGTTCTTCGTTACATTCAACCACTACCTGTAGCAGTTTTTGTTTTATCTTTTTTATTTGTAATCTTTGTCTATTTTCTCTACAGTATTTCTCGTCATTATACACAGCCAGTCTCTCCTCCCCCTCCTTTTCCACTGCAGATATTTTTCTCCTCTCTCTCTGAAACCCTCCCTTTCTCTGCACATCCACACAAAGAGAAAGACAGGAACATTTATTTCACATGTTTACTTGAACTTCAATAGCAATACAAGACAATCAGAACACTTGAGGTCAATATGTACAAGGATCTCGGAGGGGGGTAAGGGGCGGGGGCGGGGGCTGCAGAAAAGTTTTGAGGTTTCATGATGATGATGATCTCTGGCTCTGGAGTCAAGAGTTCTGTTGCTAAGACAAACTCCATGGCAACGAGTTCCATCACCAACAGTTAGTGGCAGGTGGAGGGAGGCGTGGGGTGGGTGGGGTTGGTCAAGAGTTCAAAATCAGTCGGAGGGGATGTGTGTAAGAGGCCCTCCAGTTGATATTGATAAAATGCTTCACTGTGATACATTAATTATACAAGAATGATGTATATACAGGCACACACTCACACTCACACACACATCCTTACACACACGCATGCTCGTCAAGCTACACACACACTCCTTACATACGCTCTCTCACTCTCACATATACACACACACACACACACACTTCAGCACTTTCCTCCTACAGTATGTAGCCTTGTAAAGCCACTATAAAGTCATGCACATGTTCTTTGAAAGGATTTTTTGGCAACACACAAGTGCTTCTTTGACACACTGTTTGCTTGCTACAGGGAGGGAAAACACCCAGCCGATGAACCAATAGAAACTTAGACAATGGGCAAATAAGGATAAGCACCAATGGGAAGACACATCAGGGTTGCAGGAAAGAGAGAAAAGAGAGACAGGAAGAGGAGGAGGAAGAGTTATAAATGGATCACAGTCATAGAAAAGTAACAAAACATGAAAAGGGGGAAGTCTCGTGGTGATCGGGAGATAGAAGCAGGGAGGAGCCATCACTTTCATCATCATTACCTTCATCATCCACCATCACTGTCCTCAACAGTGTCATCATCGTCATCATGATCATCATCATTTCCATCAGTTTAATCATCCTTGTTTGTTGTTATCACCATCTTCCTTCTCCTGCCTGGTTTCTATGCCCCGATCACCACCGCCCTAGTCACAGGCTCGTCACCCGCTGCATCTGCCCGTCGTCTCCCTCAGAGGTGGGCTCTGCTGTGTACACTGCGTCTCCATTGGATGCCAGCGGCGGCGGCTGGTAGAAGGTCTGCAGGTGATTGGGCCGAGGGCCCAGTGGGGGTCGCCCGAGGCTGTAGGGAAGTTCCAGGGCGGGCCGCTGTGGCTGGCCAGTGGGGCTGACCTCTTCTGGACCTTCAGGGCTGCTGTCGGGGTACGAGAGGGTCGGAGGGGAAGTGCGGGTGTAGAAGCGGGGAGGGGAGCTGCTTCGGCTGTACACCTGGGGTGAGTGGCGGGAGTAGAGATTGTTCGGAGGTGAGTTAGTATCTCGAGGAGCAAAGATATTCGTTGGGGGAGAGCTTCGGGGGAAGATGCTGAGTGGCGGCGAGCGGCGTTCTCCAGGGTAGAGCGGGGAGGGGTTTGAATCTCGGGCATAGATCGGTGAGGAATCAGGGTCAAGGTCGAGGTCAGGGGTCAAAGGTAGAGCAAAACTGTCAGAATCCTCTCGTTCACCGTGGTAACGAAGAGATCCTCTTTTTCTTGCGTCGAGACCTCCATCTTTGCTCTCAAACAGGAAAGACTCTTCCCTTTCTATATCCATCCCTCCCCTCCACACATCCAGTGCTCTATCCTTCTGTTTGTCATTCTCTCGTTCAATCCCTGCTCTCCATCCATCTCTGTCCTTTAAAAACAAGGATTCATCTTTCTCTCGCTCTATGCCACCTCTCCATCCATCAATCCCAAAATCTTTCTTCTGGGTTATAAAAGTCTCTTCCTGCTCTGTCTCTGCTCCACCCCGCCACACCTCCATCCTACCACCTCTCTTTTCGAGCAGATGAGAATCCTCTCTCCCTCTCTCCATTCCACCTCTCCATTCGTCCATCTCTCCATCTCTCTTCTGAGAGGTAAAAGACTCGTCCCTTGCTCTCTCGGTTCCTCCTGCTCTCCATTCGTCCATCATTCCGTCTCTTTTTAAGAGAAATGTCTCGTCCTTCTCTCGGTCCTGTCCCCCTCTCCATGTCTCTACGCCTGCCTCCCTCTGTTTCATCAGCAGCGGCTCTTCCAGAGCTTTGTACAGAGGCTCAGACTCCTGTGGGGGAGGGGGAGGGGGAGGCGGGAGTGGCCTGTCCCGGTACCGATCCCTTTCTCTCTCCTTGTCTCGCTCTCTGTCTCTGTCCGTCCCTCCGCTTGACTCTACTGGGTTGCGGTGGCGGGACAGAGTACCAGGGGTGCGACTGAGAGTGGAGTAGGGCCGAGCCTGAACATCAGGTGGGCGTGCTTGCTGCCTGTCTTGGAGCCCCCGACGACCCAGAGTACCTTGTAAGGACCTGTCACCATCTTTAAGAAGCTCACGGGACTCTCCAGAATCTCCAGAAGCACGTGAGTGTGACCAGCCATCTTGCAAGCGTGGAGTTGTGGCGTGATCTTGTCCACGTGTTGTGGAATGTGTCTCAGCGTCTTGCGTGTGGTGCCTTGTATGTTGCCAGCCCTCTTGTGCATTGTGGCGTGTGTTTGGCTGCATGGTGGCAGCCCAGCCCTCTTGGGGTGGCTGTGCGTGCCGAGTTAAAGTGGCAGTGTGAGTGAGAGCCGCCCTGTCATGGTGGTGAGGCCTCGCCAGGCTTCCGTAGCGCTCAGGAGGAACAGGCATGGGAACTGAGGGCCTCAGGTTGCTTTGCACGAGCTCTGATATGATCATCTTTTCCAGCGCCGCAGCATCAGACAGGTTACGACGCATCCCAGCGCTACTGTTCAAATCTGTGGCCCCGTGGGGGGTGAGGAGGGCTGGGGAGATGTCATCCCCTCCCATACCGACTCCTCCTTCCCTCAGAAGGTCAGTGCTGCCCACCACTCCAGCTCGGGACCCGGGTGTGGTTCCCAGACCGTGCAGGGTGAAGGTGTTGGGGGTGTAGCCTCCGTTGAGACATACACTGTCCAACCCACATGACTCCTGGCTCTGGGACACACCACCCTCTGTTAGAAGAAACAAGAAGATACAAATTACCAAAAAAGGTTTTACATGAGAGATTAGAGATTTATATGAATGAACATATTAATGGATGAGCAGAGTTTAGGGTACATGTGCCTACTGAGGGTGTGGCTTTACCAAGAAGATTTGGATATTAACAATATTATCTGATGAAATGTTTAGTTATGTAGCCACATGGAGGAGATGTATGTCATGTCTTCATGGTCTATGAATAATTACTGTGCATAAATATTGCACAGATAGTCTATGAATTGAAGCACAGTACACAAGGGAGTGGCGCTCAATGATTCGAGTGAGCACAATAAAGGAGAGCTCATACTCTGCTTGTTTCTGAAGGTTCCTACTGGTCCACGTTATGTCAGAGAGACAGAGAGGGAGAGTGTCAAAAAACATTTAAAAGACAAACATTTCAAGGTAAAAAACTGAAAACAGATGACCACGCTGGTATAAAACAAAAACAGGAACTTTTAATTCCAAACATTCATACTGAACAGAAACATATAAATGACAAACTATGAAACAAAAGTCTTAGGCCACTTAGGGAATATTCAGTTAGCTGAGCCCGAGTAATAGATCAGGTACATAAGGCATATATACACATCTGTTTTCTGGCATCACCAGGTAACAAGAAACTCAGTATTTTCATCACATAGCATGTAGTTAGCAGATGTTATGTCATGTTACGTCATGTTACGTCATGTTACGTCATGTTACGTCACGTTACGTTGCGTTGCGTTGCATTACATGACGTTACGTTACATTATGTTACGTTTTATCCTGTCAAGTCATGTCATGTTATGTTACATCATATCATGTTACAGTACATTATGTTACATTGTGTTATGATGTTATGTCATGTTATGATATGTTACAGTACATCATGACATAGTTATGTTAGGTACATTGTTACTGTATGTTGTCATGTTATGTTATGTTATGTTATGTTATGTTATGTTATGTTATGTTATGTTATGTTATGTTATGTTATGTTATGTTATGTTATGTTACGTCATGTTTTTCAACGTGGCATAAGAGTTTTGCAAATTACTGTGAGTACACAAGTAAAACATAAAGAGATAGAGATAGTAAGTTAGACACAACACTGGGAAGCATCACTGAATGTTGTAATGAAATGTACCTGTGGAGGTGAAGGGTTGATTGTATCCCTGGGCCAGCATCGTGTCATAAGGAGAGGCTCCAGCATGAGTTTGCAACACTGGATTAGTAAGGAAATGGTTTCCCAGCGCAGCTGAGGATAGTGAGTGAGAGAGGGAGAAAAATAAATATAGCATTCTTGAACAACAGATGGCGCAACGCTGAGATTTAACAGAAATGAACAGTTGTCTTTACCACGGTTAAGAGTTGGAGTGTTGTTAACATCCGCAGCTATAAAAGACGATTCAGTCTGTCGGCGAACAGTGTCATTCCACATCCTCCTGATACGACTCTGGATCAGAAATATTCCACACAAGGTTAAACCTGACTCAGAAACAAAGATAAACATAGTGGACACAGTGTATTGTAATGTACCTGTCTGTTGGCTGTAGCTCGCCGACTCTGGCTGCTGGTGTAGCGACTGTTGGAGCGCAGGGCAGCACCCTTCACAGAGTCCGGAGAGTTGGAAGAGGAAGTGACACAGCACTGCGAGAGACGCAGGCATCTTCCGTAGTCCTTCTGACCCTGCACGCAATATTAAAATGTATCTGTTGACGTATGAGGTATGTATGACATCACACAACTATATAATGACACATGAACAAAGAGACAGACCTTCCTGGCAAGGGTGCAGTGCAGTATGGTGATGAGGAGGGCCTGGGCGGTGTTGAGGGAGGAGAAGAGGTAAGCCAGGAGGAGAGATGGAGCAGACAGGAACATCAGGCCTGAAGACCAGGTGACGCTCTGTAGGAAGAGCAGTGTCAGGGAGCCCACCGCCCATGCCCTAGAGACGCCAGAGGAAGCAGGACACAAAACATAAAACACGTTTTATTTTCATTAAAATAGAAAAAAATAGAGAGAGGGTGTGTGTAGCTATTATTAATGTGCAAGTTCAAAATCTATTGTGCCACTATCCTCATGCTCCCCCAACAATAGCTGCTGTTAGCTAATGTTGTGTGTCAAAGAGATCAAAGAGGATGTTGCAGAGGATGCTAAGAAGAGAGAAAAGGAGAGAATAACTGAGCAAGAGACTGATAATAAACTGATAATATTAGCTGGCTGCTCTTGTGTTGTTGCACTTGCTTGATGTTTGGCTGTTAGCAAAGTTGTTGACTTGCAGGTTTCTGATCATAAATAATGTAATCCTTATACAGGTGTACATACAGTGTCCATATTACACCCTGAAATTGTACACATTAAAAGTTCAAATTGGTACATAATGTTAAAAATAAAAACTAACTAAGGAAAAACTACAATTAAGGAAGATTTCTTACAAATTTTGATTTACCTGACTAATAACGCACACCCTTCTTTTTTTAGTCTCTATTTTACTATTCATGCAGCATTGCTGAGGTCTGACCTTTAATTACTCAACAAAAACATAAAGACTATAAAGACTGCAGTGCATTTTATTCTGACCTTCCAGAAGATATAAATGCAGAAACGCTGGTGATTATCAAAATGCTGGAGTTTTTACTAAGATAAAAGAAAGACCACATTACACCGGTTTCATGCAATTTACACAGGATCCCTGTTTCTGCTAAGCTGAGTCTTAAATATTTTAATTAACTACAAATCTCTAAATGGAGATTGGATCCTTCATACATAACAGACTGCCTCCAGCTCAGGAGACAATTACTTTCAATTTGAATTTTATACTTTTTCATTTTTAACATCTGGGTTAATAAGGTTTTGTGATACTGTGCCATTTTACAAAAATAAGAAATCTATGAAAATAAGATAATAATATTAAAAATGAACATGCAAGAGGAAGGAAGGAAAAACATAAGCAGAGTTTTTATCACTCAAGGCCCCCTTTTTAGTTCATAAACTCAACATTTACTGTCTGCATGACTAGAGCTAATGCTACTGAAACACAATGAGCTCTACGCATAATCACCCACAACAGATCAGCATTAGAAACTGTACTTACCTCAGGTTGTCATGGCGACTGGAGTCTGGCTTTAAAGCAGCAGTGCCGTGCATCTTATGTAAGGTCATCACCAAGACAACCAGGTTCAACTTAGGCCAAAAGAAAAATCTAATTACACCCTGATCATCGGAAAAATATGTGAAAATATGAAAAGGTCAGAAGACATGAACTCTCACCGTAATGATGACGGCAACTGGTCCAAGAAAACTCCAGATGAAGTAATTGTCTGTTCGCAGCCAGCATCTACATACACAAACACATCACAGTAAAATAACAAAGTCAGTAGGAGCTGAAACAAAAATATATAGATTTAGGAAAAGTAAGATGTCCCCATTCAAAAAATACACTTTAGTCAACTTACGCAGTTTTTGAGCCATAGCCTCTGAAGTCTATGGCTGCAGACACTGCGACCACCAGCCCAGGAATAGAGTAGCCACACAGGTAGAAATACTTCCTCCTGGAGTTACGGCCCTCAAAAACCTCCCGCTGCAACAAGTACAGTTCCACTCCCTCCAGACACAACCAGCAAAACACTGAGAGCAGCGAGAAGTGCAGCAGGCCAGCAATTATGGAGCACACGACCTGGACATTTGGGCAGAGAAGAAAAATTATATTTCACAATATGCTACAAGAGTGACATCCACTATATCGTGATTTACTAAAATTCTATTTCTCCTCTATTCCGTATGCGTCCAGTATCAAAGCACTCACTGTGTACTGAGTTTTGTTGGCACCAACAAGGAAGAGCAGTTCAGTGATGAGCAGGTTGGCCCACAGGTTGCAGTGAATGGTACTGTGGTCTGTGTGCCAGGGCGCCCCCTGGCAGCACAGGGTAGTAAGGCAGGTGGCCAAACACACCAGTGCGACAGAGATGCCAACCCAGGACACCACATAGACGAGAAGCTCCTCGACGCCGACCCCGAACTGAAGCAGGCAGGAAAGAGAGTGCAGAAGGATTAGACAACATTTTTTTTATTTGATCATAAAAGGAAATATGCTGCAAGCATATGTGGTTATATTGTGCTATTCTGGTTGTGTAACCCTGCGTGTTACATAACATCCATTCAAATGAATAAAAATCACACCTAACAAAGAGAACAATTCAATTTTAAGGCAGGACAAAATACTCTGCAGCAAGCATCTCTCTTTTACAGCTACAACCCACAATTATCACCTCCTCTGTGCTTGATTTTTAAACAGCAGATTGGAGAGCACGGTTGGCTTGAATTTCAACTGTGCTACAGCAAAGGGTGGAGTCAGGACATTGTTGGTGGTCAAAGATGGAGGTGGGTTTATGAGTCCCACATTACAGCCTTAAATCTGCTTTCTGTGTGCCGTGAAGGTGAATTAAAACTGTTATTTTTATGGTGTGTGTTACTTACAGCGGGTTGCTGATACGTCATGAGGACAGCATAGCTGGACAGGTGGTTGCAGGCACAGGTAGTGTGTGTGTTGTTGGTGTGTAACAGGCGGCAGCCCTGCGTAGACCACCTGCCACTACCAGAAACACCTGATGCATTCCAGAAAGAGCAGTTGGGGCCAAAGTGGTTCTCCAGCTGTGGAGACAAACACACATCAGAAGACATATTAGTGCCTATTAAACATACTCAGGCTTGCATTATTCATTTTGAGGTGAGAACAGATTTCCAAACGAACCTGCAGGTGCCTGAGAGTGAAGATCACCGGCTCAGAGAGATATACCCTGTTGGTTCCTCTGTGCACAGAAGCAGAGATGACATGTGAGTTGACCACCAGGCTCCTACGCCTGGCCTCGGACCCTTGTGCCAGCCCGAGACCGAGCCGTAGGGTGGAGTTCTGGGTGGTCAGGAAGGAGCCCAGGTTCTTATAGAGAGTGAGGACCAGCTTCACCTGGCCTGCAGAGGAAACAAGAGAGAAGAGGGAGACATAGTGAAGAGAGAGACAAAAACATCTCTATTTTTATCACTTTCAGTCTGTCTTTCCAGTTTCTTATATAAAGTACATGCAGATAAACAAATATTACTCCCACAACCTGCTACTTCTCCGATAATTTAACAAATCAGGCAAAAATAATGCTGAGCTTTCGTTGTGCAAAATGATGGACAGACCATTGTTGCTGTACTGTTGCAGAGCCAGTGCTGAAATCTGCAAAATGCTGTCACTGTCGTAGGAGTGAGGGAACGTCAGGTCTTGTATGTCCGCCTCTGTATTAAGCACATACACCTCCAAATCTGTGCACACACAGGAACACACATACAAAAAGGATTAACTGAATTGGTCATTCCCACAACGTGAATAAAACTGCTAAGACTAAGAGAGATAAAGACCACCTACCAACATTTGGTGCCCTGTCACTGAAACGGCCTTCATAGAGATTGTTAGCCAATAGGAATGCTCCTTTTTCTACTGCGTCTAAAAGCAGTGATGCTGAGTGGGACTGGTCAACACTGCTCATATCTGCCCAAGACACCAGAGCCTCAGGACCCAACAGGTTATCAACTATCTGAACGACCGCCTGACGGAGAGAAAGACAGAGTATGTTTTATTCCTTTTCCTCTTCATGATAATTTACCTGTCTGTCTGTCTATCTGTTTGTCTGACTGTCTTACCTGAACATAAGCTCTGCATGTGCGTTCCCTCTTCTGCAGCTTAAATGAAGAAAAACATCTATAGTTAGAACCATCATCATTGACATTTCCGCTTTCATTTTCAGGAAAGGTCAAGAACACATCTGCTCTGACAACAGGAACAATTTACCTTGTTGTAATTGCGTGCTGCTGACTCTTTATTGGCTGGTCTCAAGGCCTGGAGCTGGGAGTCCAGGATGTCCAATAGCTGTTCAATTAGCCTGACGGACATGCTGACATCACCGGCATAGATCCGCCCACGTGTCAGGTTGACCAACTCTCCGGCAATGTTGGCCGCATTCTCTCCACTCTTAATCTGGAGTGAGGCGGGGGTGTTTATAATGTCAAATATTTTGACATTTAAAAGAGAACTGCTTGCTGACTTCAGGCTTCAGGGCATTTACAGTGTGTGTGTCTTTGTGTGTGCACGCGTGTGAGTGTGTGTCAGTGTAAATGTGTGACTAACCTTCTGTGCAATTTGGCTGACCCAGGGAGAGGTGCAGTTAGAAAGGTCAGGCCCTCTGGAGCTCCAGCCCACTGGAGACTGCATGCATTGATAGGAAGCGATACCTGCAGAGACAAACAGTCAAAGAGAAAGGACAACATTTATTTATTTTTATTTAAAAGTAGCAGTAGAAGGACTAAAATGCTAGCAATTTCCAAAAGGTTCTTGCACGCCTAATCTAGTGACAGTTATCAAAAACCTGACTTGGGCAGAAAATAAAGGGTGAGACTCAGTGGCATACGTATCGCTGTTGCAGCTCATCCAGAAGCTGTCAAGAGCCCATCTGGTGTGGATCAAGAATAGTAGAACTTTACCTCCTGTTTTAATTTAATTTGGGGCTTTTTCATCTTTATTTCATCTTTTGTTAGTACAGCTGCGGATAGACAGTTAAGTGAGGAGAGAGAAGGGGGGGTGGCATGCAGCAAAGGGCCACAGGGTGGAATTAAAACACTGCAGTAAGGACTTAGCCTTGCTACATGGGGCACATGCGCTAGCACGTGAGCTACTGTGGCACCCCGTTTCAGTTCAGATTAAATACAAATTTATTTTCATGAGCACAATGTGCAGGCGGTAGCAGCACACAAAGTACAGTGTTGTTTTTTTTCTGCTCTGTGGCATTTTATCACAACTCTGCGAATGAATGCTTCTCATATGAGCAAATTGTTTTATAATAGCTTACTTAAGTTATGTTGTCCTACACTGACAGGTTCTAACTCTGTTTGGTGACATAGCATGTGTCTGTGAGTGGTTGTATGTGTGTGTGGGAAGGGGATACAAATAAAAAAATTTTGCACCTGGCCAATAACAGTTACATAAGACTACCGGTGAGACTCCTTAATTAGCAAAAAGAAAACTGCCTACGTACACATCCATTAAACAGTAAGTAACAGTAGCATTCATCTGAAGTCATCTTTTAGTCTTCAGCTCTGGGCAAAAACTGGTGCCAACTATTGCTGCCCGGTTTTTATCTTGTTATTTTGCTCTTCACCCTTGACTTGCTAACTATGTCTGTCTGCCATTTTGTGCTGTGCATTGTGCACAGTGGGTTTCATCAGAGCTTTTTTTTTTTTTTTTGCTGAAAACAGCTACTTCCTTCTGCTGCTGGAAATGATGATGAGAGCACTGAGACTGAACCATCCAGTAAATGTACCCTAAAAATAAAACTATGAGCTAAAAAGTATAAAAAGCTCCGGAGAGGAGCAGTCAGGGGATTATTCACTGTCAATTAAATGTAGAGATTTACCCAATCTGTTCAATTTTTGCATGCATTTAAAAAAAAATATGTATTGTGTTTTGTTTACAAGACTAGAGCGTCTGTTACACACCAGTTCTGCAAATCAGTATAAGACACCCATTTTTAGTTCTAAAAACACAATTTAACATTAGATTATCCCCCGGTGTAATCATCACCTCTGTGCTTAAACCATGTCCAAACCGTTCAACATGATTAGGACACGGCAAAATGTACCACAGGCTTAACTACATAATCAGCATAACAGCTTTTCCTCAGAGGGACCGCTGGGCTGAAGACAGCTGCACAGCGAGAGGAAGAGTTGATGAACCCAGCGTGTCTCAACGCTACTTTCTTCTTCTCTCTCATCTGAAGGTAAGTTCAAAGAGAGGGCATCCGACTGCATTTCAAAGAGAAACGAGATATAGACACACACACACACACAGACTGGCATGCTCACATCACATGCCACACCTACCCAGGGAACCTTTAGGGCAGGGCCTCTCTACTGTCTCTCCCTTCAGGGTGGGTGGCCACTGCACCCCTCGTGCCACCCGGCCCTCACATCCGCCCACCTGACCGGGGGCCCCGGGAGCCAAAGGGACACGCAGAGGTGGACGTGGGGTCAAAGGGACCATGGCTGTGATTGGCCGCTGATCAAAGGGTCCTCGGTTGATGACACCAATTGGGTGAGAGGCTGATGGGCGCACTGGAGTCAGAGCGACGGTGGCCGTGTAGGAGCGGACGGTCGTCATCAGAGAGGAGAGGGGACCTGGAGGGATGGAAACAATGTGGATTCTCTGGGTTCACTGCTTCAAGTCCAAATACACAATTGCACTTGTTCCACAAACCTTTAGTGGGCGGAGGCGGTGTGAACTGTAGTGGGTATCTCAGCACATAGTAGTTATTCCACACGTAGAGCTGGTTGTCTCTGGGGTTGTAGTCTATGGAGGAGATGTACTGGTAAGGGTTGGGGAATGGTATCTGAACAGGCAGCTCCTGTCCACGGCTGGTGTCATAGGCATAAACCACCATGTCGCTTCCAACTCGGCCCTCTGCCTGCCCTTCATCATCCTGGAAGACCGAGCGCACGGCGTAGAGCACACCGCATGCCATGAAGGCATTACTAGCCCCACGTTTGTCAAAGCCGGTGGCCCAGGTACCCTCAAAGCGCAGAGTGTACGGATTTACCTACAAGACAAAGAAGAAACAGGAAAACGAGAGGACTCAGTAATAAAACCCTTTCTTCTTTTCTCTTTCTAATTATCGATCGGTTTCCATTCCTCCTACTGCACCTGGCTGACCACGATGCGCCCATTATTGGCTTCAGTAGAGTAGATCACCCAAAGGCCATTCTCGTCCACTGCCAGATCAATGTCTGACTTCCCTCCCCAGCGGTAAGGTGAGGTGTCATGGTAGTTGGCATTGACCACCACTGCCTCGCCACTCTTGATGCGTGTCCGCAGGTCATACTTGACCAGGTTGCGTGTTCGCTCCTTGTTGTAAAACACAGCGCCATCATACACCACAAAGCCTGTTCCGTCCACGCGACTAGGCAACCTAAGACAGAGAACAATGAAAAAATATGTAGTGTGCATGCAACTTGACTATACTTACATTAAGGTTTAATTCAAAGGCTTAATATTAATTGGGAAAAGATATTTTTTCTCAGTTGGCTTCTTATCATGAACACACACAATGTTAAGTTACAACAGTTTTAGTTTCTTAACATGAAATATTTCTGTGTTTGTGTTTATGTCCATGGGGGTAGGACTCAGTTGAAAATATATTATGTCATGTACTTCTGTGCACCAATCAGGATTCAGCAACACTTGAATCATAAACTAATGACTCTTCTGAGATTGTTCACTCAGTCCACTGATAAGGTGGATTGTTCATAGAGTTTCAAGTCCTGGTTTTATCATTTTTTATAATACATGTCAGAGTCAGAGTTTCATTAGACATAAATCCTTAAGTCATAAAGTCTGAATTTGAAAACACTACACAATTCGCTGCACTGATTCTTTGTGCACGTGCACACTGTTTAAAGCCATAGTAAGAATTGCAGACTAAGAGCTATAGCAGAATAAATACCTGCTGTAAATATATCAAGTAGAAACTTAAACTTGCTGAATTGATTGAGATAAATGTGAAATTATGGCCTGCAACTAACAATTACATTCATTATGGATTAATTCATTCTAACTTCATAAAACAACACAAATAAACCAATCATAAGTTTCAAATTGTTTGTTTTGTGTGTGTTTTGACCAACAGTCCAAAAATAACAAATAAATCAATCAACTACAGTATATCTGCAATATGCACACAGACTGACACAGACATCACTCACTTATAGGTGGTGGTGACTCTGTTCTGGCGATAGTCGTCCCAAGAGGCGTACTCATACAGCATCTCTGTCCTATAGGGCGTCCACGGCATGACGTACAGCCTGTCCCCGGCCTGCAGCGGGTCCTTACACCACGCTCCCGACTGATGCTCTGCCTCCAGGAGAGAGGAGGCCGGCTGGATGCTGAGCAGTGAGCCAGGACACACGAAAACTGGAAGATGGGAGTTAGGTGGGGTAGACAGCAGGAGGATGTGAGAAAAAGAGAAAGAGGAAGAGCAGGAAGAGACGTGAGGGAGAGAAAAGAGTGGAAAGATAGTGGGGGAAGGTGCGGAGAGAAAATGGATCGATGCATGAAAAATGGGTTGAATTAGATGCATTTGATGCAGCAAGAAGAAAAAAGAATGAAGAGAAAAAGAGAGAGGGATTTAAAACACCTGTGATCTCGAGAGGCAAGCAACAGAAGAGACGTAAAAAGTGTTGAAAATCACACACTGTTAGTGTGTGTGTGGTGAGTAATACAACAGGGACACTGCAATGAAAGGTGTGTGAGTGTGTTTATGTGCTTTGTGTGTGCATGGATGTGTGTGTGTGTGTGTGTGTGTGTGTGTGTGTGTGTGTGTGTGTGGGTTAGTGCAAAAAGAGTGAAAAAGAGTGTGAGGTAGAATCAGGGACGCAGAAGGCGGGGCTAAAATTTTGCCTTGAAGTGAATGAGAGGGCAGGTTAGTTTACGCCGGGCACAACAATAGGTCCACCCACATGTCAATAACTGTATGGACACATATGTATACTGTACAGTCTCACACTGGCATGCAAATAGGCATGCACACACACTCACACACATAAGCAGTGCTTGGTAAGCACACATCCAGACGGATATATAGTCACACACATTTGGTCTTATTTTTCCTATGAAGATAAATAAGGGGCTCTTCCTATAAGGGAAGAAAAGGGAAAATAAGCATGAAGAGGATGATCGGACAAGAAGGAAGGATTGGAAGGAAGGAAGGAAGAAAAGAAGGAAGAAAAGAAGGAAGAAAAGAAGGAAAGGATGAAGGAGAAGAAAGGACTAAAGAAAGAAAGACAAAGAAAAAAAGGTGACTGTGTGTAAAAAAGGAAATAGAGCAGAGAGAGCGAAGAAGATAATGTTTGTTTGTGTGCGCAGTTATGTTTATGTTTGTGTGTGCAAAGAGAGGCAGAGGGAGAGAAATAAGAGACAGAGAGATCGACCAGGAGCAAGAGAAGAAGGAGAGGCAAAGAAACTGGAGAGAGAAAGAGAGAGAAAGTAAGAGAGAGAGAGAGAGAGAGAGAGAGAGAGAGAGAGAGAGAGAGAGACAGAGAGAAAAAATGGAGACTAGGTGCAGAACCTGGATAAAATTGGATAAAAGGACGGGTTTTCATACAACAAGAGATGGATAAAATGGGAGGAAAAAAACAATAACCAAGTAGGAAATGAAAAAAAAGGGGGGCAACATCCAGCATGACTACGAAACAACGTCCTAGGGTAGGAGGAAGAGAGAAATGATAGGAGAGAGGAAGAAAAGGAGAGAAAAGAGGGGGGTTGGGGGTAAGGAGAGATCAAGATGCTACAATGTATTGTCTTTACCTTTTTGGTCCACTTCTACTCAAGCATAGGAAAAAAAAGAGGGAGAGAAAGAAAGAGAAGTCAGAGGGTGAAAGAAGGGAAGTAAAGAGAAGCAAGCAAGAGAGAAGGAAAGAAAGAAATCCAGAAAGAAATCAAGAAAGAACGATAGAAAGAAAAAAGAGAAAGAAAGAAAGAAAGAAAGAAAGAATTGCACAGATAAAGACTTTGGAACTCATTCTCACCACAAACATTATAGTTCACATAAGAAGAAAGAAGAAGCACAGGAAAAGAGACTCAGCATACTCCCTCCCTCCTCTCCTCTGTCCTCCCCTCCCACCCTATCCTCACCCCCCCGCCCCCTTCCCTCCCTCTCCCCTCTCCCCCCACCCCCGATCTCTCCTTCCCTCAATCAGGCTCCTGTGGAGAAAAGAGAGCAACTCCTGTGGCGTGAATCTGAAAAAGAAAACACACACGCATGCACACGCATGTGCGTTCGTGCACTCTCGCACGCTCACGTACACATAGACGAGATACAGTATGCAAATGTACTACAGTTTCCCTCTCTGTACTTTCTCCGTCAAACTTTCTTTTTGTATTTCACTTACACACACACACACACACACACACACACACACATATATTATATATCAAAACACACACATACACACACTCCCTGAGGAAAAAAAAAAAACTTTCTATCCATCAATCTCTCAGGGATACAGTCGACATCAGAAGTTATAAGAACAAAGAAAAAACACCTTAAACCTAAAATGTAGCTAGACAAAAAGGTTAAATCTCTGTGGTTTTGCATGCACGTGCACATTATTGCATGTAATTATGTTTGTTTATGTGTTTGTTTTATTTATGTATGTGTGTGTTTGTTTTATTTATTTTTATATATATATGCATACTCACTGTAAGGGACGCACTCATACTGGATCTCCAGGTACTTGTATGTTCCAGGACAGGGGTCTGGGAAGACGTCGACCCCCGCGACCACCACACACTGAGTCCTGTTGTTACACCTGGAGGATGGATGGGTGGACGGATGGATGGATGGATGGATGGATGGACAGATGGACGGACAGAGGGACGGATGGACGGATGGACAGATGGACGGATGGATGGATTGACGGATGGTCGGACAGAGGGACAGACGGATGGATGGATGGATGGATGGATGGATGGATGGATGGATGGATGGATGGATGGATGGATGGATGGATTGGTGAAAGGGATGATTGAATGCAAAGACAAAAAAGGGAGGGAGAGTGATTAACAGACAGGAAAGGGGAAGCAAAGGACACTCCATTTATCTGCTCTCCCGCTCCCTCTTGCTGAATATTGATCAGTTCTTCTAGGAAAACACTGCTGAGTACACAGCTAATGGTGCAGCCAGGCACTCACACTCGACTGGAGAGATTACTGCACTCGCACATACACACAACTTACTACACACGCATTGGCTTTGTCTAACGTTTCCTTTGACATGGATCCACATGTGTGATTTAAACTGTTGCATAAACACAGTATAGACAGCCCAGCACATACACACCTCTGGGCCATAATCTTGAGTGCGTCAGGAAGGTAACACTGTGTGTTCTCCATTTGGAAAGGGTCTGAGTCACAGATCTTGTCATCGGTGCGTCCATAGTTGGCAGTCTCCACCATAACCACGTCACTTCCTGGGCAGCGTAACTCTATGGGGTAACCCTCGCACGCCAGTTCCCTGCGCAGCAGCCCAAACGGCATGGCAGCTCGGGACATAGCTGCTCATGAGGGGTGGAGGTGGGGAAGATGGGGCAGAGAGTAAAGGGTTGAAGGTAAGAAAAAGAGAGCAATTTAAAAACAACTAGCATTTACTCTGTCTACAGACTGCAATGAGCCAAAGAAGGCAGTTGACAGAAATCGTTGTGATGTTCTGTTCTTGTTGCTTTTATCTCTTTTTAGGGAAGAATGTGATCTGTAGCAGCTGGATGAAGAGCCAAAGGGTTAACAGTTTAGTATTGCACTTTCAAAATGTTCTATAATCTGTCACAAGTGACAGATTTAAAACAAGAGCAAGAGTACAGAGCTTGTGGCTCTGTCAGTATTTTTGAGCTAAACATCAGCATGCTAACATGCCGGTGCTAAACCCCAAATTTACCAAATTTCATAACAATCCGTTATGTGCTTCATGTTGGTGTTAAAGATACAGATTCAGATTTGTCCTCTGGGGACTATGAATGTCTGTACAGAATTTCATGGCAATCTATCCATTAGTTGTTGCATAATTTTAGCCAGATGGCTGTAAATGGTCAAAATTTCCTGTCTTTTAGTCCGTTGTATGAGTTTGTTATAATTTTGTGGGCTAAAAGCCTAATCTGAGACAATCACTAAATCAGACTTAATTTGTACACACAATAAAACAGCCCCCCACATATCTAACAACAAAAACACAGAGGAAATTATATATTATCAGTTTGCAGCAAGGAAACACAGAAGTCAAAAAACAAACTGAATAAATAATAGATATTGTAACAGATTAAAACATATAAATACAGACAAATACATAAATATAGTTCAAGTAAAAGCCAGACTAAAAAAAAATTGAGTTTGCTTTGAAAAATTATTAGAATTATATTAATATTACAGACAGGTATGTTGATAAAATAATTCCCTAGTTACAATAAATGATTACCTCAGTTTAATCATTCCAATACTTGTATTTGATAACAAGTTTATCCACCTTTTTTGCACTGTTAACACCTCACGTGTGATTCAATTTAATTTTAATTTAATTCTAATGTGCACATGTGTGAAAGCTGACACTGGAAGGAATTCCCAGATGCAAACAGAGTGTGATTGTTGACATAAATCACTCTGCACCTCCGCTGTGACACCTACGTGTGATGTGATGCGTAGATACATCGCAATATCTGAAGTCGGTGGGAAGATAAAGCTTCCACTATTGGCTGTGTGGCTGTTTGGTAAACACAATCTGACGAGATTTTATTTTCTCACCTTTAAAGGCTGGTTCTCATCGTGTCACGGTTCCCCATGTGCAGACTCACCTGGCTGCCACATTAATCCGTGTAAATCAGGTTTATTGGGGAAAATCACATTATCATTATCTTAATCCGGTTGTTCACATCAGCCTGAGTATCATGAACACATAAAAAGGTGCTTTTGTTGTATCAGGATTAAACTGAACACGTCGATGTGATCAGTATGCTGCTGGTGTACTGTAACTGTCCATGGTGCTGAATGACTGATTGTTTATTAACAAGGAGCTACAGGCGGCTTCGGAAACACTCCCTTTGGCGAGCAGCACACTTCAAATGTTTTGGCGAGCTCGAGTTTATGTAGGTCACAGACTTTCTTGGACAAGATGACTTTGCCTTTCTTTGGAGGCAGTGAGGCGGACTTTGCTCACTTGCAAAACAATGGCTTATTATATGAGTCACACAAATCTACATAGCACTGCAGCAATCTGTGATTCACTCTGCTCATCAATGTGCCAGGATCAACACGTCAACATGGTGCCACCTTTGCGCCACGGGGCTTACCTTGGCTAGAGGGGGCTACATGACCCAGAGTGAGCACACACACCCCCAGGAACCACAGTGACACAGCCATGCTGGGCAGGAAGAGTTAGGACGTCACACCACCAGCCGCGTTAGGAGAGCCTGGGGAGGAAGCAGAGAAAGTGTGAGATTGAGACTGTGCTTTCTCTTTGTGTGCAGATCAGTGTGTGTGTGTGTGTGTGTGTGTGTGTGTGTGTGTGTATGTGAATGTGATTGTGTGTGTGCCTGACAATGAATGAATGCACGTGAGAGAAAAAAAATGCAGCAGGGTGGGAAGAGGACCGAATAATAGAGAGACGGACAGAGAGGAAAGAGAGATAACAATTGAGCAATCGTTGCTGCAAAAAGTCCCTCAATCTGCTGTTACCATGGTGATAGCACAGTGCAGTCTGAGGGAGTGAGAGAGGGAGAGTGAGCAAGGAGATATGCCACGTATGTGTGTATGTCTGTGTGTGTATGTGTGTGTTTTTGCACGCGTGTGAGTACGTGTTTTAAGTCCGTAATTAGCTAGGAGCAACAGTGGCCACTGACCCATAAAAGAGTCTTAATCTTTCTATCCTCACACACACACACACACACATACAGAGTCAGACAGAGAGCTTAGGCCACTTTTCAGTAATCCTGAATAAATGATGGCGTGGAGAGGATCTTTTCTCCAGCAGGGGTAAAAAGGTAAACAGCTGAGTGGAGGCGCAGGTGATCAGAGGGCGACGCTGCACTGTGGAGTTTTTACGAGGGAACATACGGGACCCAGGCGGACGAGCTACAAGAGAACAACAGTAATATGACTCCTTAATATAGACTGAACTATTGGCCCCAGACAGAAGGGAGGATTGAGGCTCAACTGCATCATGCATCTGCTTAGCATTACAATCTGCTGCTGCTGCAGTATGTGCATATGCAACTAGCATCATAGCATGATGGTCTCCAGTGTGTGTGTGTGTGTGTGTGTGTGTGTGTGTGTGTGTATGTGTATGTGTGTGTGCATACAGTATACATATGTGTGCATGTGTGTGTTTATTTCCAGCTTCGTTTCCTCTCCATCTTTTTGTTAGGTAATGATGGCAGACAGATTTAGGTCACCCCTCAACAAATGTCCAACATGCATTCAAAGACTTACCCATACAGGGCCAGCACACACAAACACACACACACACACACACACACACAAACACACACGCATGCACAGACATATAAGAAAGAGATGAAAGACCTTGGCCTTCTTTAAGTCCACTGAACCAACAAGACTGTAACAAAGGCCCCAGGACCACCGTGCCACACACACTCACACACACACACACTGAACGTAGTGTGTAAACATTTTTATCACATACACACACAGACACAGGCATGCACACACACACACACGCACAATACATCTCATCTCATCCAAAACCCTTATGGCAGCATGTTCTTTTGCTTGCAACCCCCATGTCTGCTGCTCTCCCTCTCATCATACACACACTCGCATACACACACACACACACACACACACACACACACACACACACACACACACACACACACACACACACACACACGCACACACACCCTTAAGTGTTGATACAGAGTAAGTAGAGCAAGGACACTGATGGGCCTTGACAAAGCCACACACCCAGTCGCCCTGTTCGCAGCACCATGCTCTGTGCCTGCAACCAAAATCCAGCCCCGGGCCACCGGCCAGCCTACTTGGAGGAGCAGCAGTCTCTAAGTGGGAGTGTGTTGAGTGTGTGAGAAGTGGGCCTGCAGTGAAATAAATTACAAACACACACATACATACACACCATACAACCGTAAACACGTACGGTTTACGAGAAGAAACTGAACTTATCTGCATATATCTAACAGTGTTAATAGTGTTCTACTTTTAAGTCCCATTAAGTATTAAAATCACATTATTGCAGCTTACTCCAACTCTCTATTGAAAACTATGTGATGTTAAATATTCAAACATACCTTTTTAATGGCTGTACCATTTAATCAAATGGGAATATTTTACATGTGCATCATTTTACACAAACTTGCCTCAGTCTCTTGGCCAGAACTTAAAAATAAAGTTATGTTGGATCACGTTTGACTTCACATCATGAGCTTACAATGCCAGACACTGGTTATCTTTAGGGGGTTAAATAATCTTTGAAGTTAAATTGGCAAACATTTGCTGCTTCCAGCTTCTCAAATGTGAGAATTTGTTGCTTTCAGTGTAAATTTAATATCTTTGGGTTTGGGACTGTTAGGTCAGACGAAATGAGCAATTTCTCTTCAGTCTCTGGGATACTGCACTAGACTCTTTCACTATTTTCTGACATAAAATAAACACTTAACCAATCATTCAAAAAGTAATGAACAGATGATCAATGATGAAAATTATCTTCACTCGCAGCCCTAAATGGCAGAAATGTCAAACAGGAGTCTGCCAAACAACTCCTGTGTGGTTTCGGCTCCTCAAAAATTTAAGTAATAAATAAAAAAGAAAATTGACTGACTCACTGCTGCGGGAAGCAAATGATACCTGAAAGCCATTAAAGTCAGCCTGTTGGAAATCATTCAAACTGATGTGAAATCGAGCCAGGTACAAAGATTCACGCTGTTGGAGGCAGAGGCCATAAAACCAACAGAGAGAGAGGGAGGGAGAGAAAGAGAGAGAGAGAGACAGAGAGACAGAGAGGGAGAGACAGAGTAACCTCTCCACTTTTGGCCAGAGAGATATCATTGCCTCAGGGTAGATCGCTATAAAGCACAAAGTGACAAAACAGCCTTGTAGTGTTATGTTCCTAATGGAAGAGTGAATGTGTGTGTGTTTGAATGCGTGATGGAGAGAGAGGGAGAGCAATCAAGAGATGAAGGAGAGACACAGAGATTAGACTTCTGACAGCACAGCAAGAGCGAAAGTTTTATTGGCTGAAATTCCTTTTTAATAACAACGGTGTCGAGAATTTTCTTGTCGCGGTTGATAATATTTAAGGCTTACGAAAGGATTTTAAAACCCACTACAGTGCTCTCTGTGACTGTAAGCCTGTTTCAGGCCATTGACCTCTACGGCTCCCAGAGGGCCGAGGCCTACATGCCACAGTCAAAGCCATTTACAGGGTTTTAGAGCCTGTATGTTTGTCTGGTCGATGTGAGACTCTGGGGAATGGAGGTGTCGCCCTCTGTCAATCACTCGCTTGTTGCAGGCAGGAAACACAGGCAATGCTCAGGGCCGGGTTCAAAGCATTAGGACTTGCACTGCATGTCTGATGCTCCTGAGAGCATTAGTGCTTCTACTGTATGAAGGCAGATCTGGTTTAAAAGACCTTCTCACATATATTCCTCTGATCTGAGACCAAACTGTGTGTGTGTGTGTGTGTGTATATATATATATATATATATGGAAGGCCAAAGGGGCCTGGTTTATACTATTCTACTTGTGTATGGCATGAGAAGTCATTTGATTTCCTTTCACTAAAAGAGTGGAGCCTCTTCTAAAGACTGCAGGAAGGTTGATTAAACATTGATAAGTTTCCTCACATATTTATCAAGATGGGAAAGTTGCCCTCACACTCTCTGAGATAATAGCGCAACGTGTCTTAATGCCCTACTAGCACTTTCTCTGTATATGAGAATATCCAGAATTTCCTTTTTTTTTAAATGAAATTTATAAAAGGAAACTTTTACAGATTTTACTACTCATACACCAATATGTTCTCAGAAAGACTTATTTGTCCGTGTAACTGTGTCTCTTCTGCCACACTGACTGAGAAGCGATCCTTTTTCAGTGTGACTCCAGTGTAAGTGAAGATGAACAAAATTCACAGCCCTTGAATCTTGCAAAAAATAAATTTTCAAATGTATCTGAATCAAGTTTGAAGCTTCAGAAGTATACATAGAAAATCTTCCCTCCTGCATAGTCAGAGGTGGGCGGGACCCAACTATAACCTATAACACGTCACATCTGAACTCATTTCTATTTTTGCAAAAATGGCTGACATTTGCTGGTTTCATCTTCTCAAAGTGTGAGTGTATGCTACTTTTCTTTTTTTTATTTACTTTATTTATAGTTTTGCTACCTTTCTTTATTGTTAACTAAAATGGATGTGTCTGTATGAATATACAGAGAGGTTCTGGACTGTTGGTTGAGACAAAGCAAGTCATCTTGAACTGTGCAAAATTATAAGAGGCATTTCTCACAGTTTGTAGACAAAATGAGTAATCCATTATCCATCGACAGAATAATCATGGGATTAATCGATAGTGTATTATCGTTAATTGCAGCCTTTAATTCCAGAAGGCATGCACACACAATATAATTTGGTGCTTTGAGGAAATGTTGGGTGAAGCTATAACCTGTCAGAAACTTATATACACAATAATAATAACTGGACATGAACGCAGCATTAGCTCCCTGGCCTCTTTTGTCTGCTGGATAATGCTGCAGATCTGGTATCAGTAAAAAACCCTTTTTCTGTTGACTGTGAATTCATTTTTAAGTTAACATTATTTGTCATCATTATTGTTGCTATATCTACAGTAATTGATTTGCCATGTACTGATGCATCATTTCCAGTCATTTCAGATTTATTCAACATCTTTACTTAGCTTTGCAGCTTTAAATTCATCATCGTCATCAAGTACAAAGACGAGTGCAAATCCTTGAAAAGGGAAAGTGAATAGTTGAATGTCTCTCTGATCCTTTGTGCTGCTGCAGAGGCTCATTAGCTAGAAGCAGCCACTAGAAACCTCGCTACCTTATAGTCTGAATTAAACCGATCAAGTGACTATCTTCCTTCCAAAAGTCTGTCGTTTTAGCACAAAATGACTCATTTGTGTTGACTGCTGAATCCTCACATTGGCTTCAGCTGAACTTTAAAATGATTTTTTTGCACAGGATGAGGACTGCAGATTTTGCTTCCCATCTCGTTAAGACAGTAGCTTGTCATAGCGAGTATGGACAGGAATAGGGTTGGTAAGAGATTTTGTCGTACTAAATATACCTCTAAGTGTATTGTGGGCAACACTGCAAATACAAGAGCACAACTGCTTTATGGACATGTTGGATTTTTAGATGATTTTTGCATAAAATTACCTTATTTCCTCAGTATTTAATTTACTCGAATAACTGAATACAGATTTTCCCCCTATTCCCCCTATTTTATCCATAAACAGTTTCTCAGAATGTTATACATAAACTGTCACTCCACCACATTATATATCAATGCTGCAATATAAAATGACATATACTTTGATAGAGGGTTTTATCCATATGGCCCATCCCTACACAGGAGGAACATCAGGGGTACTAATAACTCTTTTTAATGTACATCGGGGGAAGTAAGTACTGTAATCCTGTAAGACAGATTTGATTGATTCTCTTCAAATAGCACATTGTGTCACTGTATTTAACCCTCAGCTTGAAGTTTTCGCATTGAAACAGCAGAAAATGCTGCATTAAAGGTCAAAAAGATGCTGCAGTTCCTGGAAAATGTAAATTCCAATATGCGAGGTGACCGGGAACCAACTGTATAGGGGTTAGTTAATTATTTATAATGGACTGCTCACGTTAAACACATGACACAGTCGTAGTAATGTATGAACAGTGTGATACTGCCTGAATGTGTGATATTGTCTGGTCATACAGCATTTTAAATGACTGCATTTTACTATTAGCCATATTTTCATGGCTATATTAGATTTTATTGGAGGTATAACAGGATAAATCTTCATGTTTTTTTTGTTTTTTTACTGAGGTTAATATTCCACCATGTATCTAGAGCGGTTACAACCTTGTGCATCAGAGCATTGAGACATTGAGATGACGTGTAGTCTGCTGTCGGTACTGTATGTCCCGTCCTGCCTGTTTGTACTGAATATGATTTGTGTGTCAGCAGAACCTGTTACTATAATATGAGCTGTTTCCAAGACCAAACTCCTGGACACAGAACAGGACTTTGATCCTGAGGTGTGACAAAATGTCATGGCTACAAAAACTGCTTGTGATGCCTCTGAAATCATTGATGGAGGAGTGACAGAGCAGAGAGAGAGAGAGAGAGAGCATCCAAGAGCTTTTGTTTGCAGGAAGGTACTGTAGAACAGGCTGGAGCTGGACGATGGACGTAGTGTAATGTGATGACATACTGTATTCTGTGAGATGATATAAGTGTGTCTCCATGATGTGTATAAGATGGAAGCTATCAAATGAATTAGGGTTGTCAGAAGTATCAATACTTAAAAACAATATGATGCTATCATTTGATATAAAGCTAAAAATATCCCCAGATCTGATCTGATTTTTAATCAAAGGCTGCAAAGACAACAAAAGGGAACAAAAATTGATTGAACTGTAATAATAATGTTAATTACTATTAATATTATTACAAATATGCTACAGCATGCACACTTTAATAAAAAACAAAATCCTACTTTGTGTGCACACGGCGCTTTGTTTGTTTCCCATCGTGTTTTGTTTTTTTAGTATTGTATTGAAGCTTAATTCCTTATATTGTGACAACCTTACCATGAATATCTAGTAGTTTTAAACCACCATTGCTTTGTGTTACAATATATATGGATTAACAAGAAGCAGGTATTAGTGTTTGGTTATTTTATCGTGTACATGATCTACCTCTGTACACGTTGAAGAGCCCATCTGGTATCCAAACGCTATTTCTAAACGTAATAAAGAAATGGGTCTCAAATGGGTTTTCAGAAAATCTACAATATCAATATCATGATAAAAAAAGAGATTTCATGCTAGAAAATGTCACCCACAACAACTGAATAATGTATTTAAACAAATAATTCTATATATTTCATGGAGAATATGATTGTTTTGCTGTGTTTATGTTATTATGGTGCTTTTAGAGAGATTGACACACTGGATGATTTTGAGAAAAAGAAAATATTTCTAACATGCATATGTTGACCAAACCATCCGTCGCTACTGCCCTCCACTCCACAACAGTCTGGTAATCATATCACTTAACTGTAATGCTGCCGTCAGTCCCAGGAAAACAGAAGCTATACAGATTAATATGTACTGGCCGATTGACAGAACATTCATCTGCAGCTTTTTTGATAACTGAATATTAATCTTTAGTCATTTTTCACTGGTGCTGCTGCATCAAACACATGAAGATCTTCTGCTTTTGACTGTCACTGAACAATTAATTTGCAAATCCAGATATCATTTTTTGTGCACTCCAGGGAATATCAATAAAACTGGTGTTGATTTATTAATTTGAAGATTGGTGTTTGTGATTGAACTAACTTGTCCTCTGGGAAAACATCCACATTTTTTTAAAATTATTATGATTATTATTTCACAGACAACATTTTAATAGATGATTAATCGGCTTATTATTTTGGGGGGAGGGGGTCCATCATTAGCAGCATCCTTGCAGTATTGTAACAAGTGAAATCCTTGCTGATGTCTAATCTCATATGACGATACTGATATTACGCTGATATATCCGCCCCCAGCTCTGAACAAGGCTGCATAAATGCTCACAGCACAAGCAAGGAGACTGACTCAATGTCTGACTGATACAAAGAGACATGAAAGGAACCTGTGTGAGGTGGTCGGAACAGAAAAGAGACAAATATGCTGCGTTTTACAAGTCAAATGACAGAAAATCCATCCAAACCGTGTGCGCATGTGTGTGTGTGTGTGTGTGTGTGTGTGTGTGTGTGTATGTGTGTGTGTGTGTTTGAGTGGTTTAAACAAATCAATTTGCTTTTTTCTCTCCTCAGCGGTGGATGTAAATGATCCCTATATGGACACAAACCTCAGTACCTTTGCTTTCTCTTTCCCATCTAACAGTGATACACACACACGCACGGACACACACACACACACCTACCTACAAACACACGCACACGATTAGATGCGTCACCTTATTAAAGTGAGTGTTCACTAATATTCCTACATATAAATCAGTTTAAATCAGTCATCCTTTTTCATTTGTCCCACACAAAATCCTCTATCTGCTATTAATATGACACATGCAATAACTTCACACACATACACGCACACACACACCTACACACAGATACACAAGGTTACAAATGTAGAAACTGAGCCTGATAGAAGAGCAGGAGTCCTGTCCTCCACTGAGCTGGTTCTTTCTCCTCTCATCCCTCTGTTCCTCCATCGTTCCCTCATTCATCTGCTTTCTCCTCTGCATCTCTCCCTCACGGTCACTCCTGCTTCTCCTCCTGCCTCCCTTCCTGGCCTCCTCCACTGACCCAGTCCTCTCATCCTCTCTCTAAAATATTGATAATGGACTCTCACTCTCTCCCTCGCTGTCTCTTTTCTCCTCATGTTCCCATCTGTGGTGAATCAGCAAACCAAACAAGCAAACATTCAAACCACAACCTGCATTTATACTCCTTTGTGCATGTGTGTGTGTGTGTGTGTGTGTGTGTGTGCGCGCGTGTGCGTGTGTGTTTACACCAGTTTTCACTGCAGCACACTAGACACTGCAATGAAGGTGTGTGACAATGAACATAATTCAGACAGACCCCTCTGGTGGGGCCAGCGTGGGACACCCTGAGTCATTATGCCACTTTCCCCCCTGCACTCCTCTGAGGCCCAAAGGAGGCTAATCACGTGCCCATGAATATTTCACATGCACACATGCCTCGCACTCCAATACTACTGACCCAGCTTTAATGGCAGCCAGAAGTATGAGGCTCAGGGATCACATCAGATCCCTGTCTCTTAGTGATCAAATGGCCCTTGACAGCAGCAGCAGCAGCAGCAGCAAAGGAGCGGGGCACCTTTGAGAGAGAGAGTGAGTGAAAAAGAGAGAGAGAGAGAGAGAGAGATGGAGAGAGGAGGGGCGGGATGCATCCTCATAGCCTATATCCATATCTTACCGTCAATCCTCCGGTTTCCCTCCTCCTCGTCCTCCTCGCTCACTGCGTCTCCCGCATCCCGTCTCTCCGCGCCCTCACGCACCCACTGTACTCTCCTCCCTTTCTCCCGCTCCGCTCCGCCCGATGCATGAAACAAATAAAATATTCAATGGGAGAAAATTGTGGTGGGGCGACGATACCTGCGGGGTTACACGGCAGTCATTAGGCGCGATGTGTCCAACAACAACTGGGCGTCCTCCTTCTCCTCCTCCTCCTCCTCCCTCCTCCCTGTGATCAGTGTGCTGTGCGGGGCTCTGCTCTGCTGGACCTCACACCCTCCCTCCGTCCTGTTCCGAGGCTCGATGTCTTCCCCGCTGTTCTGTGTGACTGTGCGTCACGTTGGTATCATAATTCCCACGGGTTTCATGCCCAGAGATGGTGCGGGCTATAGGCCTTATAGCTCCGATGGATAAATGGAGGAGTATAACGCGGCGATCACAAGCGAAAACAATAATTAGGCGCAAAAGAGCGCGCGGACCGTGGCTGCTCTGTCTCCGACCGTCGATTTCTACAGCTCATCAAGCCCTGGTGTCGTTGCTGCTGGTATGTTTCCGATATCACATCCTTGCATTTAATGGAAAATAACGTCGACGTGATAACAGTCGCTTTGCATATCCTTGAAGAATCGTGATGAGGCGCAGCAGCACATCAGGACTGGGAATATATCAGGCTTTAAAAAAAGAGAGAGAGAGGCAGGGATCGTCTTATAAAATGATGCCGTAATCATAAAAATAAAAATAAAAAGCAGCAGCAGCAGCTGGACAAGCAGGATAGATAAGGGTTTTCCGCTCCTGGCCTCGCCTTGCATCCGTCCTTCTCTCCTCTTCTTCTGGCTCTCTCTCTCTCTCTCTCTCTCTCTCTCTCTCTCCATCCGCTGGTCCGCTTGTTGCGCGTTCTGCACTCGAGAGCGCGCAAAACGCGTGAGTGTGTGTGTGTGTGTGTGTGCCTACGTGTGCGCACACGTGTTTGTGTGTGTGTGTGTGTTTATGCGTGCGCGTGTGTACGTGTGCGGAGAGACGGAGAGAGAGAGAGAGGGGAGAGAGGAGAGAAGAGAGGGGGCTTCGACTATATTATCAAGGTTTGTCTGAGTGAGCAACAATAAGCTGCTGTGTAGGCAAAAGGAAAAATATGGCATAAACAGCGGCTCATGTTTATTTAGACCGCTGTGTCTCTTTACAGGTCTGACCAGCTCGGATTTAGGTTTCTCCAATGACAGGAACATGAAGAGAAGGAGAGCTATTGTGTTTGCCTGTGCTGCACAGTGCACATGCAGCAGAGCACGGGCATTTGCAGTATTTCCATTAACCTTTTGGTGGAGCTTTGTTTAGAGCAGCTCTATTCGTCGCTCTGTCTATAACACTGGGATGCTTTGAAATAAATCATCATGTCACCGGACAGCAGTCACACACTGATGACACCTGATGGCATCCTGGTTTTATCGTCTATCTCTGCTGATGCACTCTTACCTCAGCCACTCAATCCATTACTGCCATTACTCCTATTATGGAGGAGAAAAAAGCCACTCCACTTGTTTACATATTTGCATTTTAGGAGTAATGGCAGGATAAGATGTAGTTACAGGGCTCAGATCACTCAGGCGATAGAAGATGGAAGAAAACCTCCCAGTTTGCTGAGAGATCAGGAGCAGATTAAAGCAGCATCCATGCAGTTCACGTGTGCAAGAAAATGTAGTGCAAAGGCTAAACACGGCCCCTCAGCATGAAAGAAGAGGAATCTAAGGAAATCACTTATCACGTAGAAAGAGAGAGTTTCTCCATAATTTTACTCGACTCTCTATGAATAGCTCTGATTGCTTCTTGTGCAGTCTATAAAGTGGAGCTAGACTTCATAAACACTCCAAGCACAACAGTCGCTAACAAAATTATTTTAATGGTGCTGAATAATTCATTGATTTCAGATTATGCATGGTGTGTTTTGATTGGACGGTACAAATGATCATGTAAGGGAAGAACAAGTGGATTGCATTACAGAGCTGTGTTGGTGAAAATCGAGAAATGGTTAGAATGATCTCCTGGGTGTCATAAAACAAGCCATAATGGCAAGACTTGGCTCAGATCTAACCTTGGCTTGACTGTCTACTTGGCAGCATCCGAAGACATTAAAAGACAGCCAATTCTTGAGCTGAGGTCAGCATTGGTTCACAGTATTCAGAGTTCCTTTAGATAGTGTTTTACATAACTTTTTATTGGTTGTTGGCATATTCACACTCACTTATGCTGGAGCTATGTTTGCTTGAGGACCACAGTAGTTAGTGCTGATGCTGGTAGACATTTCTATTTCTTGAACAGGATGAGACACATCTGGATTTTCTGTGTGATGTCCAGCTGTGAAAAAGGTTTATTTGGTTAAGCAAAACCGTTAATTGGCAGCAACTTTGTGTCAAAACTCTTCATGGCAACTTTGTCAAAACGGTGTCCCTCCTCTGTCTTTGTCCACGTCTGCATCTTTATCTCCACCTCCACCCCATCCTTTGCCCTTTTTCTTCTTTTTCTTCCTCTCATCTTCCACTTTGTACTTCAGTCTTCTCACAGGGTCACTCCAGCTGCGCATTGACTCCGGCGCAATGTCCTCGCTGATCATGAAGTTCCTGTCGATGAGCTCTGATGCTTCCTGCCAGTTGCGGTAGCAGTCTGGGCCGAGGCCGAGTATCTCCTCCACTGCATTAGGGATGAGGATGGAGCAGTCTGGACGCAGCACCACCACTGTGGGCAGCTTCTTCACATTAAACATGGCCTCCAGCTCTCTGTGGACACACACACACACACACACACTGGTGCACACATTGGCATGAAACTAATGTATTTACACAGCTAGGTGTATTTACATTACAATCATCCACCAGCAGGTTGTGCACACAACTAAGCGACTAGTCCCACACACCTCCTGTAGGGGTCCTCGTAGGCCAAGAACAGGCACTTCTTGGGAAGCTCTCTGAGGAAGATTTCTTGCTGTTCCTCCGACTGGTCCAAACTGAGGGATTAAAGAAAAAGGAAGATGGGAAATGTTGGACGGAAACATGCACTCCATGTCCAGAAAACCTATCCAAAATATTTGTTTGTGTACTCCTATCCTTAGGAGGATATTTGCCTCTCACAAAATAAGCGATGACTGAAAAAGAGGACTAGAATCTGCACACAGAATAAACACTTAACTAGATTAAGTTTAGTTTTTAGGGTTTAGAAATAGATGTAGTGATCCAGTGCAACTCAAATGCAAGTGCTGACAACACCTAGTGTGTGTGTGTGTGTGTGTGTGTGTGTGTGTGTGTGTGTGTGTGTGTGTTGTACCTAATGTACAGGAGAACCAACTGAGCAGAGCGATCCACGTAGGATTCATCTGTCAACTGTTTGAAGAAGTCTGCTAGCGTGGGAGCAAACTGCTGGCATCTCTCGCATGCAGCAGATGCAAAGAAGAGCATCAGGATGCGGTTCTGCAGGCGCATGACGATTTCATTTTCTGTGTCCAGCTCATCCTGGTTCTTGTTGTTCTTCACCAAGACACGGTCAAGGAACAAGTCCACCATGATGATGTAGGACAGGAAGGAGGGCTGTTACTTATAGGAAGGTAAAGAGGGAAAGATGAAAACGAACACTTTATTTACATTGACAGAGAAATGCAGTCCATTTACCATTATTATTTACATTGGATAACAACTTTACCCAGCATATGACAATCATACAGAAGAAAAGAAAAAAATATTGTTAGTAGTCATTAATTGTTAATAGCTTTTGTCTAAGTATTTGTTTCTAGTTTTTTATAGACTATTTTAGCCCTCAAACCTGGTTTTACCCACAGAGATGGTTTCACCTTTTCCAGGGCATATGCAGCGACAGCACCATTTTTAATTGAACATGAGTTCTTCTTTGAAACAGTCGTATTTCTGAGCTGGCGATCTGAATCACTTGCAAGGGCCCGTTCCTTGCCAACACATTGTTGGCCTGTTCCCTCTACGGACTCCCCTCACACACGGGCCCCAGCGCAACTGCTTTGCCTGCATTGTCTATATTCGCACCTCTGATATAGTGACAGGAAATACACAACAAACAGATACTTGTGAGGGTTTTTTTTACATGCATACATATCAGTGCCCAGCCTGAAGAAAGCACAGACAACCATAACACACGGGAGAATGTGTTCAAACAAAGTTGGGGCATTTGCAAAGGTTTATCCAGCATACTGTGTGATTTGATGACTCTATAAATTAGACTGTATGTATTGCATTCAGTCAGACTTACAAAACCACCTCCCATTAATCATTTGAGTACATCTTGCTTGCTGTTAAATCTGATAATCCTCACAGTTGCTTACCTCTTACAAATATTATCTCCCCTTGAGGCCGCAAATCCAAAAAGAAAACAGCCTTCAAACTATCGGATTTTTTTTTCTTTTCAACTCTTCCTGGGTCGTACTTGAATCAGTTCCCAGACTGTCAGTTCATATCGCATTCACTCATTGACTGCGTCTCCTTCACCTTGATGATGGCAGTAGCTGCTCACTCCCTCTTTCTTTCTTTGTGTCTCTGTGCTCCACCTCCCCTCCTCTGTCTGGGAGGGATTGAAAGACAAGGTGACAGAGGGACAAGGGACATGAAGTGCTCATAGTGATCTGAGTGTGTGCCTGTGTGCGTGTGTGTGTGTGTGTGTAAAGTCAGTGACTGAGCGAGACAGAATAGAAATTACAGAATGAGAGGCGTGCTTAAAAAAATAAAAAGATCTTAATGAAGTGAGCCACAGCGAGACCTTTATTATTCAGTAACTAATGGAGGAGCAGGACCACAGGGAAAATCTGGTTAGTGATAGTCTGATTCACTCTACTGGGAACAGCACACTGTGGCCCATGAAGCCACAGCAGAGACATACAGACTCAATTTGTGTTTGCAGAACACAGAATTTAATCGACAACTTATGTGAGCTGCAGTCTTACATATTGTACCTTTAACAATTTAATTACAAAATCAAAAATATCTCAAGAGACACAACAGGAAATTGCAAAATATTGCTAAAATGAATAAATGCAGTACTTGACAAAATATTTGTTTTGATTTTAAAACAATAACAGGCGCCAGCGCCTAAATGTAGATATATACTTTATATATGTACAGTATATATATACAGTATATATATATATATATATATATATATATATATATATATATATATAGAGAGAGAGAGAGAGAGAGAGAGAGAGAGAGAGAGAGAGAGAGAGAGAGAGAGAGAGATAGATATATATGGATAGAGAACATTTAGTTAAAACTTATATTTTTTTACACATCCAGCAGACACAGAGCAACATGGCCACCTGACGAATGCAAGGCCAATATTCACTCTGATTTTAGTTCTGCTTTGGTCTCCACCAACTGCTAAGAAAAATAATATCTCTAGCTGAAAACCTTAATGACCCGAATTACCCCAAAAAGATTGAGCTAGAAAAGGTAAAAAAAAACAAAAAACACACAAATATTGATTTGTGGAGATATAAATAGGGTTTCAGTGGTTCAGAAATGTTTGAGACATGTACTGCACATATATATTCCTGTTTGAGAACAGACATTTGCTCTGATGGCTGAAAACCTCTCCAACCTAGTTAACAGTCATTAGTTGTAAAAGTAAGACTGGACTGGGTCATATAATATATATATAATATATATAATTTTGTAAATTCTAATAATAATGAGAAGAAGAAGATAGTCTCCATTAAAATATACAGTATGTAAGAGTAGAAACAGTAGCATATTACCTCAGTCTTATTTCATTCCATTCAAAGTTTTGAGTGATCTCTGCAGGGAGGCGCAGTAATGTTATGTCTCTACATGCCTCTGTCTCTACAAGACATCTCTTTCCTCCGACAACACAGTGGAGGTCTTTACAGTGTGGACTTTCTTTTTTCTTTTTCTTTTCTTTTTTTTCTGCTTAATTCCACTGTGCATGCCGTTGCAGGCAGACAAAATGGGTGTTACTTATAGGTGGGGTAGGAGATGTTGGGAAAATGGTTCCAGCAAGCTATATTTTGAAAATACACACCCATGCCTTTTCTTCAGACCTCCCCTCGAAACCACGCCTTCAAAGTAATGGAAGGGTCTCTATTCGTTCACGAATGGGTGAACGCGCAGAGGTGGAGGGAGAAGCGGACTGAAGTTTGATGGACGTGTCAGGATCCAATCATAATGCACAGCCTCATCAACGTGATTGGACGGTGTTTTCCCATAATTTTGCCCTCTAGACTGGACCAAAACATTTTGTTTTTTTGACAAACCTTCTATTTTACTGGCTGCAATGCGGTCGTGAAGAGGTTTTCAAGCAATATGGTAAAAAATGCTCCAGAAAAAATCTCCTATCCCACCTTTAAAGAGGTTGCAGAATTAGTAACTATGAATTAAGTATTTACGAGCTGGACGTGCTCTAAGACAATCAAAACTTTGCCTTTTATATACATATATGTTTATTTATTTGTCTGTTTCCCCTTATCTATTCGTCCATATTCCTTTATCTCCCTCTCGCCTCTTTGTATCCCACATTCCATCTTTCTCCTCTGCCTCCTCTTCATTTGCACCTTTGCCCTTCGTCCATAACTTCCACCATCTCTTTTTCCTCTTGTCATCCTCTGTCTTGTATTTGAGTCTCCTCACAGGGTCAGTGGCGCTACGCAGATTTAAGTTGTCGAACTCCTCATTGAGCATGAAGGTCCTCTCAATGAGCTCTGCGGATTCCTGCCAGTTTTGGAAACAGTCGGAACCCAAACGACAGATTTCCTTCACAGCGTTTGGAGAGAGGATTGAGCCGTCAGGGCGTAGGACCAGTACTGTTGGTACATCCTTCACCTTAAACATGGCCTGCAGTTCACTGAAAAACAGAAAGAGACACACACACACGGATATGGCAATGTATACTACTCATACATAATCCGTTATAATGAAATGAGAAATTGTCCTGATTTTTCAGCCTGCTTTGATCCTCATATAGCTTTAGAACCATAGACTTAAACAGGTATACGTGCAAATACAAATACAAATATGTCCACAAAACATTAAAAATATCCACAAACTCTCTTTTTTGCCATCAACCTACATCCTGTATGGATCCTCAAAGGCCAAAAACAAAACCTTTTTGTGCAGCTCTTTGAGCACTCTTTCCTGTTCCTCCTCTGATTCATCCAAGCTGGAGAGAGGAGATAGAAATGGAAATCTTATGAATGATAAAGCAGTGTGAAGATTATGCAATCACATGTGATAAAAGAGAAGGAAAGACAGAGACCTGATGTAAATGAGTGCGAACAGTTTGGGGTATTCGATGTACGCTGGATCTTTCAGTCTCTTAAAAAAGTCATTGAGAACAGGTAGAAACTCCCGACACTTGTCACACTTAGCAGATGCAAAGAACAGCAGCACAATGCGGTTTTCGAGAATGGCGATGATCTCACGCTCCGTGTTGAGTTCATCTTGGTCCCAGTTGTTCTCCACCAGAACTCTGTTCAGGAACAGGTCCACCATGATGAAGGGAATAGATGGGAGAGGCCCTCTGTGGAGAAGAGATGGGGAAACACAAATTTGTTGACATGTGTGCTACAATATACACATGTGCTCTTGATCACGGCATAGAGTAGATCACTGCCTGCATGCATGCAAGAAAAAGCTTCTCTCACAGTGTTTGATATTCTCCATCTCAAAGATAATGAACGTACAGTAAAGCTGCTGCGTAAGTAGTGGTCTATAAAACTGTGAAGTGCGAAATTTTGTGACACATATGCTCCATTAGCCCCTAAAAACTTAATAAAATTCCTAATCAAGAATCAAAATAAAAGGAAAACATGGTAAATATTACTTAATCAAATGTTTACCAAACAAGAACTCTGCCTCATCAGGACTTTGTGGTTGTGGTTGGATCAGATTTGATTTGCAGCGGCAGCACGAGCAGAGAAAACTGCACAACTGTCATGATTTTTATTCAAATGTTGCTGAACAAAAACAGTTCTCACTTTCACAGATTCTCGCAGTGCAGTCCGTCACTCAGAATAAAAGTCTGCCTATATTTCTTCCATATTTATCCTAAACAAAGTACTGGTGCAGCAGATGAAGGTCTGAAGGTAGTGAGAACAAAAGCAACTTTCATGAATTTGGTGTGAGATGAATCATTGTTTGGCAAGATTTGATTCATATGCATGAACACAAAAACACACAAGCGAAGAATTTTCATTTCCTACCTGAATAAACCTGTCTCTGGTACCTTTGTCTTGGATTATCACACATGGATGAATGATCTAGATGTTGCTGTAATGGTGACAATATCTGGAGTCAGTTAAGGCAACGGGCAGTCTACATGTTTTCAGATCCAAATTGAGATCTGGACACTTGATGAACTGGACTGTTATTAGCCTTTGCTATGTTTTAATTACATTATTGTTTGTTTTTAATATATGTACCCAGTACTCGTGTATTCAGTACCCATACTGAGGGGATTGCCTTAATGAAATGAAGTAAATTGTTTGATTGGTTAAGTAGGAAGAGGAAAAACACTGAACCGTGTGAGTTAATAGTCCCAGAAATGTAACCAACTCAATATTTTGAAAAGGTAACAACAACATTTTGGTGGATGATCCCTTTAAGTGATGCCGCTTTTTGACTGAATGACGTTCATTTTAGTGTTGTGCCCTACTAAAGGACATCTAGTCTATAAGCCACAATAGTTTTTGTAGACAAAAGTCATAATCTAACACAGCAGCCCAGCCGGGATCAGCTGGTCAGGCTGGATCAGTCATATATGGGATGATGTTTTCTGAGAGCAGACTCAACGGCTCAGAACAAAAAACTACATAAGAAATAAATTTCAGATATAGAAATAAAATTCAGGCCTAACAGCTCAGAAATGTGCTTTATCTGTCTCAGCCAGCCTGTATTTCACTGTCGAAGTAGTCGCTGCAGGCTGTGAATTGACAGCGATAACCTCACAAATTAGATTTGGCTCTCTGGCTCTGAGCTGTGCCAGATCCATTTGAGACTACAACTCTGCGCTGAAACTTCCAAGGCTGATGTAGAAGAAATATGTCTGAAATTGAGCAGGATTGCATCTTACCTGGGAAAAAAAGAGAGGATTTACTGGAAGACTCAGAAAGGTCAGCGCTTAAATCCTACATTTGGAAAAGGTATTTCACAATCATCCAGTTCCCTTTTTGAACCTGATCGATAGCACCTGATATATACTGCCAACACTGCCTTGTTTTGTTAGTAGCAAATTTAATAGGCCATCAATCTTTGTATGTACTGTGGCAGCTGCATATACCACAAGTAATTTACCTCACCTTGAAACTCCTCGACTCCTACAAGAAAAGAAATATGTCCAGCTTCTCCTCTCATTCAAGCCATTGAATTCTTTCTTTGATTTGCTTTCTTTAAATCCGTTGACGTTTGTTATTTTAGTGACACCTTTCCATGACTCTTCACCTCGCTCTCTCTGTAATTTCTTCACCCTGCACTCTCTGAGGGAGATTACAGATGGAGGTGTGGCAGTGCTGTAATTCAGAGGCAGAGTTTGCTCCAGTGTGTGTGTGTATGTGTGTGTGTGTGTCTTAAAACACCAGCTCGACAGTAGCAATCTTATTACTTAAAGAGACGAAGGGAGGGAGGGAAGGAAGGATGAAGAAATGGGACAAATTGGATTGCAAAGAGAAGACTGACAAGAGGTTAAATGGATAGATAGAAAGGAAGGCAGACGTGCTTTACAGTATGAAACATCAAGTAAAGCCTCCCAAACTGCTTCACATCTTTCCTTCACAGCCAAACAGTGATATTTGTTGTCTTACTAATTACTGATGTCACTCTTTTACCCCTCAGAGCTCTGTAATGATTCTTTAGCATCCTGTTATCAAGGTGATTTGACAGTCAGGATGCAGAGCGTCGAGGAAATGAACTGAGGCAGTCGATAGTCCAGCCTGGTTCTAGCAAAACCCTCAGCAGGTCGTACTGTAAAATAGTGGCTATTGATCTGCAGAGCCTCTTGCAGAAAATACCTGGCTTAATCTCAGAGAGAGGTGAGGTAAATATAGAGATGGGGAGGGAGAGAGATCTAATAGGATTAGTCTGAGTCACAGACTTGTGCCAATACACGTGGACGCACACATAAACACACACACACACACACAGGTCCACCCATGACAAAATAAATAAAAACATACTGTGGACATGTCAGCAAATCACACAAGGTAAAGCATTTTAGTCCATGTTCGCTGCATGTTGGCCTCCACCGCTTCTGACAAGACTGAAATATCTTTCAGTGTTCACAGGTGCTACCATTATGTCAAAATGTGTCCAACACTCTATGATCAAATACCTGCAAAAATAATGACCCATCATCATGTTAGCTGGTACCTAAACACCAGAGTGTAGCTACCACACAGTGGTAAGCCCATCCTGTATAGAGTATAATATATATTTTTTTCTTTTTTAATTTGATGGTAAAGTGTTTTGGATGCTGATTCGTGAAACTGTATAACAGTCAGTGTACCGGGGTCATGCCTCACAGGTTAACAGTAAATGAGGGATCATCTGTGTAAACACAGTGAGAGAGGAGGAGTAATGGTGGCCTGCTGCTGCCCAAACTGGCCATTATGTATTGGCAAGGCGGGCAAACACCAGCCGGCACTAATTAAAAGAAATGTCTCAGCTGGGTTGTGGGGCATCATGTCTGCGCTGAAATAAAACTGCTGTGTGCCAAAAAAAAAAAAGAGAGAGAGAGAGAGAGAGAGAGAGAGAGAGAGAGAGAGAGAGAGAGAGAGAGAGAAGCCGTTGCAGGGTGTATTTTTATGTTTTAGCCACTGACTAGATATGAACCCACAATTTGTCAGTGCTACCGTGTACTTTTAACTGAGCTTAGAGGGACATGCTCGAGTATGTCCCCTCGTAGTCTGAGCTAAATTCAGAACAACACAACCAAACAAGCCTTTCATTATAAAAGTTTTTATTCATTCTTTGGTTGAAAAAAAAAAAGACACACTTTGTAAACACAGAGGAGAGACGAAGCATGAAAAGTTGCTAAAAATCTATATTCATTTGTTGTTTTCAACGAACAAAATGGAACAAAGGCTGAGTTAAAACTGCAATATGTACTGAGGGGAAAAAACACTAAACCAATACACTGCTGCTGTCAAACTGTAAAAAGGTTTGTCAGCAAATAGAGGAAAACACTGATACATTCATGAGTGAAAAATTCTTACGGTTATTAAGTAACAACTTTACTTAAATAACACATTGGCTACTTGGCGCTAAACTAAACAGCAAGAGAGGAGGAAGAAGAAGAGAGCAGTGGTTCCAAACTTGGGAATCAGGTCCCTATAAGGTGTTACGAGATAAATGTGAGGATTGTGTCATGAGACTATTTCTTTTTGCAAAAAGTTTGTCTTTGCTTTTGTTCTTTGAAAAATCGCTCTTTGAACCCATTACAGTCAGTAGACGTGGTGATGGAGGGTTACAAGTAGACAAGTAAAGCTTCTTTTTAAAGGGTTAAAAGCCAAACAGGTTGGGAACCACTCAGAGTATAGCAGTGTTCAGAAAACATGTAACATAATCTTTCAGGTTCCCATTTTGACCCCAAAACATACTGCAGCTTTAACATGTAATCATCATGTGTCATGTAATCATCATGTGTTTGGTCGCATGTCTGTCTGTCCTAATCTCACATACTAATGTACAGATCAGCTTAATATTTTTTGTGCACATTTATGACCTTATGCTCAAGGACCTCTCTTGGTTGCAGTGACTCACAATTTTTTAAAAACCTATTTCACTGACTGCTCTGTTGAGTCGTCATCCCATTTAACCAGCCAGAAGAGGCTGGTTTTTAGTTTGTTTCCGTTGGGGATGACATACATGGCGGACATGTTAGTGTTGGAGGTTATTTTGTTCTTTGAAACTGACATTTTACCTCACTAGTGTTTTGTAATTGTTCCTGTCCAGATTTGCACCTTTATACTGTAACATCCGTGTTGTTTTCCCTTCATTCTAGCATTATACTCATAGATACATGCTGTTCACTCAGCCTACCCTGCAGTCCCACTTGTCTGCAGACACACCTGGTGGTGTACTGAGTGCCCTCTTCTCTAGTTAGGTGAAGTTTTGGTAATAAAAACTTACTTGAATTTATAAGATAAGATATTTTAGTTTGGGGCTAAATATTGATTCTTTCAATTCATTTATTTTTCTAAAAAAAAGGTACCAAAAGGGAGAATTTTCTTATAATATGGTATTAAATATATAAAACATTAAACTATTATTGGCCCAGGCTGTAGTCAAGGGATGTGCATTGGATGCAATAAATAAAACAAAAGCTGCTAGCTGACTCTTCAAGAGTTAACTCTATATCTAACCTCCTCCCGTCAGACAAAGATCAAGAGAGAAATGTACAAGGCAAAATCATTTGTCCCTCATCTACTCTGCCTCATGCTTCACCTGCATTCAGTTATACACCCTCCATCTTATCCATTCCTTCCCACTATCACAGCTTTGTTCTATCGCCCTCATCCTTTTCTCTGTACGTTAAGAGTTCTCTCCCATCTCTCTTTCTCATGTGCTCTTCATCACAGCTCGTCCCGTGCGCTCCAGTTCTCCAGTTCAGACTGGAGTACGTCAGAGTTCTGGGCCTCGAAACTCAGCTCCCCCTGCTCTTGAGTTTTCCTTGACTTGGCTCGATCCCAGTCAGTTTTGACGGTCTCGTTGTCCCAGACCACTGATGTCTCTGTGTCGCTGATGTAGCCCACGTCTCCTGTGTAATGGGTGGGATACACCAGAAGCGGCTCTGCAGAAAACGCATGCAGGTCCCGTCTCTCAAAGTGGTCCATGTACTCTGACCTGAAGAGCGAGGACAGCGAAGACGTGATTAGATTAACAAGAGCTCAAAAAGAACAGACAGATAAGAGGAACAGAAAGAGGATGAAGGGACAAATGGGTTTTACTCACATTGGATGTTTGTTGTACATGACAGGGAGGAACTCATCGACGGGAAGCATCTTCCTCAGAGGTTCAGCCCTGAGAAGTTTCTGGGCTCCTTGTAATGACAACATGTAGCCTAGTGTCCAGTAGGAGTAGTCTGCCTCCACTAGATTGTGGATGTTGGGTACAGACGTCTCTGGGTGGTCCACCTGCATTCGCTTCCGCCCGATGTAACTGTATTAAAGACAGACAATCAATATCACAAGCGCTAAACTTGGAGCCCAGTTACATCAGTATTAAAACATTGAAATCAGTAGATCCATAGAGTGCAAAACATTGTTATCATTTTATCTGCTGCAGCATCTGATTTTATACAACACTGTTCCACACAAGAGATTAGGGGTGGGAAAACGTGATTATGTCTCGACACATAAAAGTTGATCATTAGAATTTTAAAACAAAAATTTCAAGATTGAGATCGCCTGATGCAACCTAACATTACAGAACTACAAATATAGCCACCAAGCATGCACATGAGGCACGTTTCTCACATGTCTCACGTGAAAATGGAATGCCACCATATGGAGGGATCTTTGCTTTCATGAAATTGAACACAATCAAGAGCTTTAGGACAAGAGCGGACAAGGTGTGTCAAAATGACAAACCAATGTGAGGAATCATCTCTTCCATGTCCACCTTGAGTTGGAGGAAAAAGGATCGGTTGCAGATGCTAACCAGAGAACTATTGACCATGTGTTTTCAAAGCCTCCACCCAACTCTACTGCAACGTTTATTACCAAGGATCTACATCCCTACTCAGTCATGGAAAAACCAGGGGTTCTGTGTTATGTTGCACACTTCGGAGCTGAGGTACATCATACCATTCTGTCTGTTTTGATGCATCGAAATGCATCGCTAATCGTTTTAAAATTGAATTGTGCCAAGGCTAAAAAATATGTAGCATGGTTTTCACTCAGTCATGAGACAACAGTAAATGCTACAAATACATTTTTATAAAAGTTAACACCCCAACCCACCAGGACACTACATCACTACATCGACCAAGCTTCCAACATTTACTCCACCACAAATGAATTGCGCTGTGCACTTAGACAATAAAAATGTAATTCCCCATATAAGGAAGTTGTTTCCTCCAGCAAATTACAGCTGCAAAGTGAAAGGACATTACTCAACATGGAAACACTGGAGACCCCAAGATAATGTAACAATACCAGAAGTTTAGGTTCATTCAGTCATTTTCAGTAACAGCTCATCTTAATCAGGATCGTGGACATTGGACAAGAGGCAGGGCACGCCATCATAGAGACAAACAACCATACCTGCTCACACTCACACCTACAGACAATTTAGAGTCACCAATTAAGCTGGTCCAGAACCTTCTTGCTGTGAGACAACAGCAGCTGTGCTGCAGAGTTTAGGTTATGGCTATTATTTTGAATTATTTCAACTGTGATGCTGAGAAATATTTTTTTCTTTAAAAGTAGCTTTAAGTAGTACAACATCCATGAGCCTTCGCCACTGTTGCTATGGAAACACTGCCGGGGGAGTTGTTGCAAATTCAAAACGCTTGAGTTGGGAACAAAACAGTGCACCGTAGTTGCTGAATTCATCCAAAATTCACCCCAGAGTGAGTTGATTTAAACTGCTGAACATAATAAACTGATTTTAATATAATCTTTAGCCTCAGCTTGTTATCGGTGGTGCAACTGGAAGAATTTCAAGGTCAGCGATTGGATGTTTCTTATCAAAATGCTCCTTGGGAGTTGTAGTTCTAGCCTCACATTGTTGTTAGGTACCACAGAGTTTTTATAAAAACAAAATCTACTGCTCATTTTTGTAGAAATGATACGAGGCTGTCAGTTAGGTTGACTGTACAGAAAACAAACAATAGTTTTATTTTCCAACATAACTCAGCCCAGTTTGCTGTCTTTATACTCAGCAGTGTGATGCTAACATACATTAATAAGTGATTTCTGCATCCGATCAGTGGTATCTGAGATATCATGTGTGACAGATGGGCGGATTTCACTGTAGGGGGATGATAATCCTCTTTGTTTACGACATCATGTTTTCCTTCTGTTCACTGAAGCATCACTCACATGAGATCCCAGTCCAGTTTGAATGTCGTCACCTCTTGCAGCAGAGTCTGCAGACGGCGTTTGAAGAATACCTCAAAGCGGAGGTCGTCCTCGATGACCAGGGAGGTCTGCAGACCACGATCAACGATCTACACACACACACACACACACACACACACACACACACACACACACCAGAACATGTGAATTTAATTCAGTGTTGCTGAGATAACGGTGAGCTGCCATAAGCATTACTGTGATGGAAAGGTTTCAACATTTCTTTTTTTCATTTACTTTGAAAGCATTACGTACAAAGTACAGAAGCATTTGCAATAATAGATTAAAAAAAAAAGTAAGTTTAAGTTTTCTGTGCTTTCCATTTCTTTCATGGTGCTCTTGCTGCATTAACATGGTTGATTGTAGCTGGTTTTATACTGACAGTGTTGTGCTCATTAGGGAGACCTTTTCCAGGAAAATAGTGCAGTTAAACTATAAAGTCTCAAATAAAAGTATCCTAAAAGTTTTTAAACCTGCTTCAATACGCATTATCTACAGTGAGTACATTTTCTTTTCTGATATGATGCTGAACTAAAGTAAGGAGCTGAAAACATATAAACCACAGACAGGTTTTTGCTCAAAACCCTTATTACACAAAAGGCAGCGCATTTATTGAAACATAAATCACACAAACTCATTACTCCCTCCAAGGCGCCTTTCCTAACACGAACTGAGTTACGATTTTTCCAGTAGTTAGTGTTATCTACCGTGTACAGACCCAGAGACCTGAGGCCTGTTTGACCATCACCTCACCTCCTTCCAGATGTTGTAATGAGAAAGGAAACAGCCCAGTTCTCCCTTGGTGAGAGGTCGACCATGATAAGGGTCTTTGTATCCAGGCAGCATCTTAATCCCCATGGACTCTATATCAGTGATATTCAGAGCTCTGAGAGAAAGAGAAGGAATAAATGAAGAGACGTGAAAAGAACAAAAACGTTAGACGTGAAAACAATTAATCACATGGATGTGACGAGTGTGTTGAATAAAAAAAATACAATACAAATACAACAAAAGCCGTGCAGGTGTTGCGACAGTCTTTTAATAACAGTACAAACAAATATGTAGAACATGATGCTAATGACTGGAGAGCCTACATAAAGACTAGAGCTACGTTTCCCTCACAGATGAGCTAAAATTATGTGTTCAGGGAATCTCTGAATGACAGCATGCTCCTGCTACTCTTCACCTGGTTGTTTGTCTCAGCTCAGCCTGCCTACATCAATCTACACACCACATGCTGCAGAGGCACAAATCAGGGAGACACAGGCGGTGGGGGAGGAAGAAGATGAGAAACGTACTTGCCATCCACAGCAGCAACAACCTTACAGCTGATCTCCTGCTCGTTCAGAGTTCTCAGCATTCGCACGCGGCGGTCAGATCTCCGCACCAGATTGATCATAAACACCTGAGTGCACACAAATGCAAAACCTCACACACATGCATAGGTTACCGTGTGTGTTTTATGTGTTTGTGTGTGCGAGGTTGAGCGCGCGTACCTCATCAAAGCCCATCTTGTTAGGCTGCTTGGGAGGAAGAGACAGGAAGCTGGAGGGCTCCAATGGAGGATGTTTTACTTTCAAAGAAAAAAAAAAGAGGGGGAAGGTTACAAAGAGAATGAGTAATGTGTTAGAAGAGGGTTTCCCAAACCATGGTTTCTAAGGAGCTCCCAGAAATGAACCATAATTCAACTTTAGCTTTGATTTTACACACCAGAATTATTATTAGCATTCATTATGTAGGTTTCAAACCCCATGAGGACCTATTATGCATACAGTCATGCTGTAAAAAGAGCATATATATTAGAATATAATGTTGTGACAAAAGAGAGTTTCAGTCGAACCGTGCTTTAATTCTGGTAACATGCAATCTATTTGTCTTTGAATTACAGGAACGTCATCTATCACTGCATTTCCTTTGCATTTTAATGCCACTTTTTTGTGCACACTCTGTTTCCTCTCCGGTTGTACTGTATGTATCATCTGAACAGCTTTCCACGCTTAACTGCCAATGTCTTAAACAGGAAAAAAAGCTGGCTGCAGATACACTTTTAGAAAAGAGAAATCTTGTCATGTGGAAAAAAAAAAGCAGACAATGTCTAATTAAGTGTGTGGGTTTTTAGGCAGAGCCATAAAGTATATTGTGTTGCTATGGCGACTCAATATAACTTTAGGCAACTTCCAAAAACACTTGTCTGGCTTTTTCATAAGGGGTACAGCAACAAAACAATAAACATCCACTTCATCTAAAATCCATAAAAATGCAAAACCTGCAGACCAGAACAACATAAGACAGAAAGTGAAGGATAAGACTTTAATGTAATGTTAAGTGTAATCACAGCCTAGTGTCGGTTTAAGTGCTTCTTCACAAGAAAACTTGCTGCCTTTTACTAAAACAGTGAAACACAAAGAAATCATTCAGGCCTCCCTGAGCGCTCTTTGACCTCTTGACTCACCCATGACCTCAAGTTGAGTATGCAAGAAGCTCTCCGCCTCATCCTGCAAGGTAGCGTGGGAACGCATTGGAACTGGGAAATACCCATAAGATTCTTTGTTGCATACGTACATCTGCACATCTGAGAAGATAAAGAAGAGGGAAAACATGCTTACAAACAAACACAACAAGCCTAGAAAGACATTTAACCAGCCCTCTCGGTTGTATTCGTCTCACCTGCCATGCGAGCTGAGTAGGCAAAGACGATGACATCATCCAGGGCCCAGCTGTACTCGGGGTGTGGCGGATAAAAAGCCAGCTGGCGGGAGGCTTCTTTCTGCAGGTCCACCAGGTAGGTAGAGTGGACCATCGGTACAGCAAAACACCCGCGACGCTCCTGCTTACGGATAGGCATGTAGGCTGGTGTACGCTTGTAGTAACCCTGCACAGAGTGCACACAAACGCTGCACAGTTACAACTTGTTTTCTTATGAAATAAAAAGCTAGGAAAGACTTCAAACGTCAAGGGGAACTTGACTATGGCTGCTGACAGTCTGTGAGATATAGCAATGTATCAGCAAAAAAAATATTTAAGCAGAAGACATATCTGAAATGCCATGCTTTATTACTCAATAACTAAAAATGATGAGAAATAAAAAAAAATAATTAAGCGACTGAGACTGACTTATAGGAAAAGCCACTGACAGACATGCTTATTTCCTTTTGGCTACAGGCCCATTAACTGTCTTGGAAAAAAAAATGTTCTTTGCAGGGATCAGAGAGGCCGACTCGTGGTTTGAGTCGGTTGATTTTGTGCTGGAGGAAAGACAATGTCTGTATGTCTACTCTGATTTGAAAGGAAACTAAGATGGGCACTCAAAGGCATCCTTTCTAGACAGACTTAGATCACAGACAGAACCGCATCCAAGACAAGCAAATACATAATGCCTGAGACATCAAATGTTGTCAAAATCACATTGGCATAACTCTCCTGACACCAGAGTGTCTGCATATTAAAAACTGCTTCCACACAGTCAAACGATTAAATGACGATTAACAGACGTTGAAGCCTAGAGTTGAGTTTTGAGTAAGCAGAAGTAACAGACTGAGAAGGTGAAGCAAATTAAACACAATAAGCTGTGCGTGTTGTCTGCGTACCAGCCATATACACTACTGATATCACAAACCTTTTTCAGAGCACCTGTGAGACAAATCATTTACACAGTAAAATAGGAAAACGTCTCTCCTATGCCTCATTTACAGCGTTTCTTAAATTATCTGCACAAATTTGATTTCCTCATGCATAAGAAAAAATTATCAAGTGTAAAATTCCTCCCACGTCATATTTCTGAGTTCTGAAGGTGGAAGAAGATGTGCTCTGTTATTCAGCAGGACTGCATGAAAAGTGAGTTTGCAGTAGACGGTTCTCTGGATTGCATTACTCGTCAATGTAAAAAAATATATATGTTTTTATAGAGACATTATAGAGGTGACACTTGATAAATAATCTGCAGCCTGTTCAGTCGTGTGCAAGAGTAACATGTTCGTAAAAATATAAAGGAAAAGAAAGAGCTGTACTAACATGCTGCTTATCATTTTGCACCCATGCTGAACTAATTTAAGTGTTTAATCTGATTCATAATGTTCATAATTCATAATACTATTTCTAAATACTCTGATAGCAGGTGTTGTACTCATACCTTTCTTGGCCCGGGTGTCAATGGTGTTAATATATTGCTCAAACGTAGAAATCTGTCGAAATATTTATGCCACACTTAGAGGATGTGAACAAACTGTGAGGTGAACCTGAAGCTGTTACACAGGTGCAAACTGTTAACGGCATAAAAACAAAACATCTGTGTGTGTACCTGGGAAGTCATGCCGCACCAGAAGTTAGAATACGCGGCTCTGGACTCCAGCATGGGTGCTACAATAGTCTTGTTCTCCTTCATCAGCTTCCTCAACACATTCTGATTGGTGAGCAGATTGTCACAGTCAGCCACCTGCAGACAGCGGAGAAGGGCACAATATTGACAACACAACACATCACACGCAAACGTGCACATGCAAGCGCGCACAAAATGTCACCCGTTACCGCTGAGTGATTGATTGGTCCACAGCGACATGGCTTCGGTCAGAGCACTGTGAGCATCGTAAAACGTTTCATCCCACAGCCTGTCTGACAGATTTGTATTTGTAGGAGTCTGCTCTGTATTCTGGTGTGTTTACAACAGTTTCATGACCAGAGAACAACAGTTTTTCAGAGCCAATGTTTGATGTGTTTCACCAAAATCATGAAATGAAGATGGCTCCTAATCAATCCTATATTTTCTTCAGCCATAATATTTGTCTGAGTGAATTTCATACTGCAAATTTAAAGCGGAGAACATTCTTCACTCACATTTGAAACTGTACTGGCTAAACATATCCCAGATACATCAGAATCTATATGTTGGCAGTAAGTAGAAAGAAAACCAATGCGCAAGAGAATTGAAAGATATGTCTGAGGTAGCTTAAATACATTGTGTATTCACCAGAAAACAGAGACACCTTTCTCTCCATCTCACCACACAGCTTGGTCATACTTACACACATACGACCAAACTTAAGGAATTCTTAAGATTTTGTTTATTCTAGCTGTGTATCCAAAAGAGTTTTTAAACTCTCAAATATCGATATTAGCATCAGCCACAAATATCCTCTTTTGCTCATCAAGGGCATGGGGGAAAAAAATCATTTTGGACTGGAAGGTCAGGAAAATCAAGACACTTTTTAAAAAATTCAAAATTCATCTTTTTAACTACACATCAAAATTCATTGGCGACCCTAGAAAGAGTAAAATCTCAACTCAAGGTCTATTTACTAGTTCATTTTTATTTATTTATATTTCCGGGGCTTAACAGCTTGAGTAAAAGAGTTTCTAAATCAGTGCACATGCTATATTAAAATGAAGGTAACCATAGCAACAACACTTTATTCTACTGTTAAGAAATAATGTAATCATTGGTTAAAAAACAGCAGATCTTTCTGCATTATATATATATATATATATATATATATATATATATATATATATATATATATATATATATATATATATATATATTTATTCAAGCTGCGCGAGGCTGCAGGATTTTTTTTTCTCAGCCTGCAGGATTTTTTTTTCTCAGCCTAACTTTAATATTGAAGCTGTAAAAAGAACAGAAGAGAGTGTGCCCTCTTTATTAAAAGAGACCAAATATAATCAGCCTTTTTTGGCCCCAGTGAAATTCTCCTTTTGGTACGAGCACTTAATTCCTCACAGGAAGTGACACGTTGACATTTAAACACTGTATAAACTCTCCTGAACAATGTTCCATCCAGAGAAAAACTCATCTGATCTCCAGCCTCTCTCCTTCCTCTGGTCTGAAGGCTGGTAAACAGTTCAGTGTATTCAGTTTACAGACCAAACTTCAGACAGCTGGTAAGCCATCGATGAAGCTGCCAGTCTGTTTCAGTCATTTTGATCTAAACCACAAATTCTCTGAAACTTTAATTTCATAAGAGTTTTTTGAGCTTGCTCTCTATGTCCTCCCTCCCTCGAGGTTCTCCCTTCTGTTCGCGCAGTCGCACGACTTCTCCTCACTTCACCTCATAATGACTGAAGGACTCCGTGTGCCAACTAAGTAAAGGTTTCTCCTCCTTTTGAAACAAATGCTCAAAGATTAGATGAACAGTGAAGATCGTTAAGGTGACATTAATCTAACATCTCTCCACAAGACAAGGTCAAGCCACATAATCTGTCTTCTAATGATGCGTGGAGGTTACTTCTTGGCTTTGTGAGGGTTATATTAAGGCTGAGACTGAGCAGGATATACACTGAAGTAGCATTGTGTCCGTTACTAACATCATGGAGAGAGGGTCATTGAATATTTCATTGTTGTGCTGGGAGTCTTGAGGTGTGGTGACCATCTGCCTGTTGACATGAAGGTTAAACAGGAAGAGCACTGCCGCACGCCTTCTGCTTTGCTTTGCACTGTGCTGCAGAGGGGCGGGTGCTTTCTGGCTGACCTGTTGCCCCGATGATCTACAGTTCATCAGGTTTCTAATGTGGCTCATTGTCAAGACAGGAGGTGAAGTAGTGAATCTCTGTTGTTAGAGCAGGCAGTGCAATTAGAAGCGCACCCATTAAAAACAAACCTAAGCAAACATTAAAATGTGTGCAATGTCAGTGACCTATTTTCTGCAGCTATTTGTCATTACACAAATGCACAGCCTGGTTTACATGCTGCTCTGACATGTGCAAAGGTCAATAATTAAAATATCCATGTCAACATTTTCAAGCATTATTCAGAGGCTGTTGCTCACCGCAGGTTTATATAATATCGAAAGCTGTTTATTCATTCATTTTTTACACCGATCGCATAGTTTAAATATTAATAATAATGCACTTTATTATTACCTGAAACCAGCGTGTTTCGTTTGTGCACAACACAACTGTACTCGTTATACAAATATGTTTTTGGCTGTAAATCTATTCCTGGGAGTCCATGTTAGCCAGCCTTGAAATGACAGAGATTTGTTGTTGTCCTTTATTGAGTCAATTCACCTGTTAGTTGCAAGAATGCTTTCTAATGACAAGGGCAGCAGTCGATTGTGCAAAACACTAATTTGGAGATTAAACGGGGGCTGCAGATGGAAAGTATGTGGAGATATTTCCCAGCGATTCTCCAGATACCCTATTAAACAAGACTGGGTGAGAGAGAGCCGTGCAGCCTGACACGGGAACCAGAGGATCAACACCGGCTGCATATTTTTGTGACACTAGTGCTGAGCGCTTTCATTTGTGAGGACTCCTGTGTTAAATCATCTTTTCAATCCGTGTCTATTCAAACCGGGTATTCCAGTGAGAGGGCAGAGTGCACAGGCACATCAATTTAGGATGAAGAGAAGGAAAAAAAAATGATTTGCTTGAGATGTCTGTTTACATGAGAATAAAAGATAACCACCAGTCAAGCTGAGATCATGGGATCAGGCTGCCATGCATTTGATATTAAACGAGGAAACGTTACGAAAAAGACCAAAAACATTTGCTTGCAGTGGTAGGACATATTTAATTAGCATTTGACATTAATTTTAGCAACATTTATCAATTTAGGAAAAGAACTTAATTGGGAACATTCCTTGTT